>VZRI01010242.1:338154-351159 GCA_013397515.1 Upupa epops | reverse complement strand
GGGGTCATAGTCTTAACTTCATCGTGGGAGTTTTAGACCTGGCATTAGGAGAAGGTTTTTCACTGAAAGAGTGATCTGGTTTTGGAACGGGCTGCCCATGGAGGTGGTCAAGTCACCGTCTCTGGAGGTGTTCAAGGTTAGTCTGGATGAAATGCTGAGTAGCATGATCTAGATGTCACATGTTAGGTTTACTTGGTTGGTTGTAGGTTGGACTGGATGATCTTTAAGGTCTTTTCCAGCCCCATCTTACTGTGATTACTGTGATCCATTCACTGCAAAATTGCCAATGCAGGGTCCAACAGCCTCACAAGTCTGCAGCTCCTCAGAAACTACAGGATGGCAACTCCAAACACTGCAAACAGCCATTGCTAGAAAGATTTCTTCAGCATGCATGGTTGGGTGCATTGAGGGCAGTCACAGCAGAAATTCCTCTTGCACTGTGCATTTGGGGTTTCAAGTGGAAACTACACTGAGAGAACCAGCATTTCCATCTAAAACAAGCAGCTTGCTTTGCATATTTCATTTTGACACAGTCACACTTTTTTTTTTCCCCTCCCCAATGTTACAAGCTGAATCCTAAAATCCTAACAGGGTTTACAAACAGAGTGAGTCCCAGTGAGCAACGAGTGAAATACGCCTGGGCAAGGGTGATGAATAAATGTTGATGCTGAGTTGTGCCGGTGCCGCTCACATTGAGCAACACATTATTCTGAAAAACAGCTGGTTTCAAAAGGATGCTGCTGCCTGTGAGCACTACAAGGAGAATTCATCCTTCATGCACCCACAAATGCACCAAGAACAACAAGAGCCATCCACATGCAACAGCTGTGTGGTCTCCTATTCCCCCTCAGGTCAGGGGAGCTGAACAGCTCCTCTACACCAGCTTGTTCTCTCATGCCCAATGAGATGAGAGACCTTGTCCATTGTTCAAAGTCTTCTTAGAGCACTGCCCAGGATCATGGATTGTGTAAACCATGACTATGATGCTTTGAAGAGCCAGTACCCCACCAAAGAATGAGCTCCCCATACCAACTCCCCCACACCCCAGGACATGTTTGGCTCCAGCTAGCACTTCGCCATTCAGGGGTCTGCAGAGCCCTGTGTTTCACAATAGGGTATTCTGGCACATTACCTGCAGTCTCCCTGTCCCCTGATGACAGCTCTCCGTTGATCCCATTCTCTTTGGTCCGAGCATATGTCCCAGGTTGTTCATGGCTGCCCAGACCTGGTTCCTCATCCTCTCGGTAGGGAAATCCATTGGCACTCCTGACCAGTCCTGCACCTGCACCGCCCTGTTCCTTAAATTCAGGTGAATGCGGGTGCGAAGATGCCTCCGTTAGCTGCCCTGAAGTCCAGTGAGGTGCCTTGGCTTCGTCTTTCCTATCCTCTGCCATAGCTCCTCGACTTCACCACTTGGCCTGTAATGACACAGAATCATGGAATCGTTTAGGTTGGAAAAGATCTTCAGGCTCATTGAGTTCAACCATGAACCCAGCTGTCCCAAGACCACAACTAATCCCTGTGTCTCAGATCCAGATCTACACAACTTTGAAAAACATCCAGGGATGGCAATGCAACCTCTTCCATGGGCAGCCTGTCCCAAGGACTGAGGACCCATTCTAGAAAGCAGTTTTCCTCATGGCCAAACTCAACTTCCCCTGGTTCAATTTAAGGCTATTTCCTCCTGTCCTATTGCTTGTTACTGATGGGTAGAGACCAAGCCCCATCTTTGCACAAGCTCCCTTCAGGTACCTGTAGACAGCAATGTCTCCCTTCAGCGTCCTTTTCTTCCTTTTAGTCTCAAGTCTCTCAGCCACTCCTCATAACATTTGTTCTCCAGACTCTTCCCCAACCTTATTGCCCTTCTTTGGCCCAGCTCCAGCCTCTAAATGTCCTTCTTGAACTGAGGTGCCCAAAGTGAATAACATAAGCAGAAGAAATGAGCTGTGAGCAGGTGACTGTGCCCCTGACTATCAGCATAGAATAGCATGGCACCAGTGTCCAGCTGGGGAAAGGCAGGTTTTAAACGAAATTGTCTGCTTGTCCATCCCGGGTGTGAGCAACCTGCTTTAAGCCCCAAACAAACCACAAGCAGTAAAAACTGCAGGTCAAGTCCCCCCTGACGGTCATACACTGCACAATTACCAGCACCCTTTTCATGAGGGCTGCCCTTGTGTTAATCTGATTTGATCTCATTAATTAGTTATGTGTTGGCCCACTTAGAAGTTTATGGGGGTCATCATAACACAGTGACTTCTTCCCATTCTGATAAAGGGAAGAACATCTCAACTGCTCCAAGAGATTCTGCTCTTGAGGTGGGACGATCTGTCCTCCTGATGCCAGCCCTCACTGTACAGAACATTCACTGGGTTCCTCAAAATAGCTGATATTTGGCCCAGTTTAAACCTCCTGTTTCTTATTGTTTCATGAATGTTCACGCTCATTCCCTTCGGTCCAAACCAAAGCAGCTGCATTCTCCTATGACTCTCAGTATTTACAGATAAACAAAACTCATCCTTTTTTTGCTGCTCCACATGAATTCCCTGCTGTTAATTAGCCCTCTCTCCCACCGAAGCTGAGCAGTACAGCAAAGAAGGAACAGCCAGGATGGTGCCCATGCTCTGCAGACACTTAAAATTCAACCAAACTCAATCAGAAAAACCCAGCGGTTTCCACAGAGTGGAGTCAGTTTGGGGAAAACCTTTATGAAGAGATGTTTTTTGTCAGATAATCACCCACAACTGATAACTCAGAAAGAACAGAGTTACTTTCAGAGCTACTTCATATTACAAAAAAAAAAAATAAAATCATAGAATCATTAAGGTTGGAAGAAAACTCCAAGATCAATTCCAACCTTTGTGGTAAAACATGAACATTCTATTTCACTCATAAAAAATATGAGACTTCAACAAATAAATATGATATTCTAACTCTTGTCTCAGCCACAAAAGGACTAATAACTCTTCTGTCCCACTAGTGACACCATGGTGTTTGGGGAAGCTGCTCTCCCCCTGTGCAAGAGCCCTAATGTAGCTACCTCAAATCATTTCAGAGGAGCTGATGGGGGAATTAGGAAGGACAGAAGCTTGAGCTGGGCATGGGCCACTTCCTGCAGACCAAAGTGAGAACCCTCTGCCTCTGGGTCTGTTCTAGAGAGCATCTGCTCAAAGCCTTTCCAAAACACAAGTCCATGCAACAAACATCTCCCTCTGAACAGAAGTAGCACACAACAAAAATATTTGGGGTCTGAGGATCGAAAAGATCCTGCTCTGGGGAAAAAGAAAAAGGAGACATTCTCATCTATGTGCCCCGAGGAGAAAAGAGATATAAATAACCTCAAAACCCTACCTTTCCCCACCAGTCCAGTGCACTTTGGACCTGACAGTGAGCTCCACAAGCAGGATGAACCTCCCCAACAGCTTCAGCTCAGCCCTTCAGCCCTGAGCTGAGAGAGGGAGGGTTAAGTAAGCCCCGAGCATGGGGAAGGCAGTTCTGAAAATCCCTGGGATGAGCAGAGCAGTTCCGTGCCACCAGTGCAGTTGGGAGACTGTTATCCTTCAAGTGCCCATCACCACTGCAGGCAGACACTCCCCGCTTTACTTGAAGCTCTTGAGGAAGGATATTCACATCCTTTACAAAGGTCTCTGTGCAAGTAACAGAAGTACTTTTATCTTCAAAAATAAATAGAGTGGGCAGGCTTCAATGAGAGCTGTGTGTATCTGGAGGCAGAATTTGGCTGGGGCTTCATAATAGATGGCTACGGAGCAAAACACGGACGAATTCATTCTTGACTCTCTGTTATTCATCAAGTGCTCTTAGAGTTCATAATGGTAGTAGAAACACAGTGAGTGAGTCACACAGTGCATCTCTGTACCCAGCAATTTAGCGATGAGTCTCTCTTGCTGGATGCACAGCATTATTCATCCACAGAGCACGTTCCACTCCAGAGCGTGCAGGTGGGTGCTCCTCACCATTGGGTTTGGTGCATTTCTGCCACACCATGAACATACCATGGAATTAAACTCATCCAGGAATTAAGTACGATATGGAAACACCCAGAGTGGACAAATATTGTGACAGAATTTTAAGTATTATGGAATTATTAAGGCTGGAAGAGACCTCCCACATCATCCGGTCCAACCATCAACTCAACCCCACCCTACCCACTAAAACCTGTTTTCAAATGCCAGATCATAGAATACTTAGAGATCGGAAAGGACCTCGAAAGATCATCTAGTCCAGTCCCCCTAAGGGAAGCAAAGTCTGTCTCCATGATGATTGTCTTGTTCCATGAAGGCTTTCAAAAAACAGAAAAAAAATGAAGGCTCAGACACATCTAAAATAGGGAATTGCCATAGGGAAAAATTCACATGGAGATTTATGAGCCTCTCCTCCCTACCCATTACAGGTGAATCTCTTCGTCAGAGACTATGAGGCAGTGTGCTCTTGCTCCTCATGTCCTCACACCAGCTGATCAAAGCCAGTCATGCAAAACACGGTATGGGGGTGGGCTAGGAGATGCTCAAGTCCCTTCCAGAAGGATCAAACATAAGGTATTGTTCACCAAAGGACCCCATGGGTGAGGCTGATCCACACCTATGGGGTCACAGTTGGGCCATGCACAGCTCTCCCCAAATATCATACATTTGGGAATCGGATAGAGACAGAAAACAAATAACTGGGAATTAAGACAGAGGAACAAACTTCATGGGGAACACGTGGTCCCTCCTCTGCAGTTCCCTCCTCCTCTGGCAGCAGTGCACAGGCTTTTCCTAACCCCTTTGATGTGACACCAACTCCTGCTGCCATGGTTGGGTTGGGCTGAGCCTGAGCGCTTTGAACTCAGCTCACCACAACTCACCCACAGGAACAGAGCCACGAGCCCATGACGTACAAACCCCAAGATAACACCGACTTAAACACCCTGCCGTGACAGCTCCCCCGCTGTGCATTCCCTGAGTACATCTTGCAGAATCATCTCCACATTAGCATTGCCTTTGCATGCCAGGAAGATGGATTTTTGACAAATTTTTCTTTATAAGAGGACAGAACTAGGCCAATCCTGAAGGATTTTGCAAATTCCCTGCCTTCCTGCTTCAAGCTATGGTTTTACCTATTCCTGTGTCTCCAAGGCTGCTGTCAGTGCAATCGGGTTATTTGATTTCAGTGAAGCTGATTCATTAGCTAAGAGAAATGGCAACGCAGATGCATGGAGGAAGAGCTGCAATTGCAATTTAAGGTGGGAAAAGAGTGCTGGGGTCCCTGAAAGGAGACAAAGGGCTCCACCAAAATGGAAAACAACTTGTGGCAGGGAGCATGGATTTATCCTGACCATAGTGGGAGAAAAGAGGAGAGTAAAAGGGCTCTTCTCCCAGGCAACTAACAACATGATGAGAGGGCAGGGCCTGAAGCTGAGCCAGGTGAGGGTTAGGTTGGATGTCAGGAAGCCCTTCCTTATGGAAAGGGGGATTAGACAATGGACTGCCCATGGTAGTGGTAGAGTCCTCATCCCTGGAGAGGATTAAGGGTTTGGATGTTTAAGGGGAGCCTGGCTGCAGCACTTAGCACCCTGACCTGGCCAATGTGATGTTAGGTCCTGGGCTGGGCTGGGCTGGATGGGCTCAGAGGTCTTTTCTAGCCTCAATAATTCTGTGATTCTGCCCCTGTGAGACTTGGCCCTGAAGCCATACTTTTCAACAGGACACCAACAAATAGAGAACAAAATTTCTCCAAAGTGAGTTATGTGAATAATAAGTAAATAAATAAAAATTAATAAATAAAATTCATAACCCCCCCTTTTTTCTTTAACATAAAGAACCAAAATCCTGTACAAACAGGGCATGATCTAACTCCTACAGGTAAACACCACTACCAAGAAATCCTTCAATTCACCCCCAAATAGGACCCATCCACTTGAGATTATGTGTCTGAATATCAAACATCAGGCACTGTGGATACACGGGGTCCAAAAGGAATGTGACAGTAAAAGGAACTTTCTGACTGGAAGCCCAAAACCAATCCTGGTCCAGAAGCCAGGATTATCCATCCTCCCAGCTGGATCCACTGAAGCTCTCAGGTCAAATCAAGGATGAGTTAGTCAACAGTTGCACATTCCTTCTGGAAAATTCACTTATTTCACACTGGATTACAAAACATGAAAAATATCGGGTGGCACCTGGACCACTGGCTGAACAAAGGAGGCTCAATGTGGAAAGACCAAGTAAATTTACTGCAACCTGCATCATAGAATCATAATCACAGAATCATTAGGCATTGGAAGGGACCTCGAAAGATCATCTAGTCAACTCCCACTGCCACAGCAGGATCACCTAGACCAAGTCGCACAGAAAAACATCCAGGCAGGTCTTGAACGTCTCCAGAGGAGACTCCACAACCCCCCTGGGCAGCCTGTTCCGGTGCTCCATTACCTCACTGGGAAGAAGTTCCTGCTGATATTTATACGGAACCTCCTCTGTTCCAGCTTGCACCCATTGCTCCTTGTCCTATCACTAGGTGACCTTGAGAAGAGCCTGGATCCATCCTCCTGACAGCCACCTCTCACATATTGATAGACATTCATGAGGTCACCCCTTAGCCTCTTCTCCAAGCTCAATAGACTCAGCTCCCTTAGCCTTTCCTCATAAGGGAGGTGCTCTACTTCCTTCATCATCTTCATTACTCTACGCTGGACAACCTCCAGCAGCTCTGTGTCCTTCTTGAACTGAGGAGCTCAGAACTGGATACAGTACTCCAGAAGCGGTCTCACTAGTACAAAGTAGAGGGGCAGAAGAACCTCTCTTGATCTGTTCACCACCCCCCTTCTGATCCACCTCAGGATGCTGTTGGCCCTCTTGGCCACAGGAGAACATTGCTGGCTCATAGTCATCNGTTGGCAACACCACCCAGCTTTGTGTCATCAGCAAACTTGCTGGCAGTGCACCCTAATCCCTCATCCAAGTCCTTGCCAGAGCTGAGTATAAACTGCCAGTGGTGGCCCCTTTCTGAGATACATAGTTGCCTGGCACACACTCCCATGCCCAGGGACTGAAAGTGGCTTGCTCAAACTCCAGAGATCTAAACCCAAATGCCCTTCTGTCATGCAATGGGGAAATCACAACACCAACAGTTCTTGCCTACTCAAAACCCATCTACCATTAAGCTCTCTCCCAGATAAAAAAAAACAGAAGATACCCTGCACATCCTTTCCTGCTTAACTACCACCCCTTAAGGGCAAACCTTTTCTGTGGCCAGCACTGCATTTTCACACCCTTTCCCAGTCACCCCCTCCTGCACACCCATCTATCACTAATGGTAACTGCTTCCTGCAGCACAGAGAGAGAAGGCATTTTAGCTGGGGAATGAGGTGGTAACCATAACAACAGCACCATGACAACTACAAGCAACTGGAACTCAAAATAAGGCAAGAACTTGTTACCAATAAATGGCCTCCACGGTAAAGACTGAAAAAGCTTCAACAAGCAACACAAGTCAGTGAAGAAACATGGGTCTCTGCATTACCCCAACACAATTCATCTATAAATGTTAAGGTGAAGTACCATGACAGCTTGTCTTTTCCTGATCAGTGAATGAAGAAAGCAGAGTCACTGCCCAGACTTACCTAAAGGAGCTGAAGAATGGAAGGAGTGTTGGTACAAAGCTGAAATGTTTCCTGGCAGCCAGATGACTCCCAGATTTCTCAGTGGAGTCTTTTGTTTCCAGACTGGTAGGCAGGAGCCCTGAACAAGGATGGGCTTGCTCCTGGGGTAGCACCTCCCAGTCAGACAAGCTGCATTGATTTTTCCACCAAATGTAGTTTCAGATGGGCATCATTAGCCCTCTCTGTGAACTTTGGAGAACTTGTAGTTGGCAGATGTGCCTGAAACATGAGGCTCAGCAGCCATAAAAACGACCCATATGCCAGGGCCCTGGCAGAGAAAAGGGGGCACCAATGTTTGTGGATACTTTGGCTTTTTCACCCTCAGTGCAGAAGGCACAGAAAAACTCCCTCATCTCCAATAGAAGTAGCACCTTTTTCTTTTCCTATTTCCCTCTTACCACAGTGGCCACTTCAACTCTTGGCAAGAAGACAATTCAGTGCGCTGTGGAGCAGCCAGCTCAGGCTCCACAGTCTGCTCTGAAAGGGCAGAAAGGGTTTACTAAGGTGGAAGGGTCAGATAAAGGAGGATAGTGGCCTCCTAATGGGGGACATGAGGTGCTGCGGGGTGAGCATCAGCCAGAGCCAAGATCTCAAGGCCATATTCCATGGGGCTCCGGGCAACCTGGTCTAGGGTTTGAACTAGACATCCCAACTCAACCCAATTGATGAAGTCTAGGAAGAAGACAGTTGAAAATCCACAACAGTGTCATAACCAAGCTGGAGGATGGGCTATATAAGACAAGAGTGCTCAAAAAGTCATAAAATCATAGATCACCCAACCACCAACCTAACCCCATGTTGCCCACTAAACCCTGTTCCGAAGCACCAAATCTATATGTTTTTTTAATATCTCCAGGAATAGCAAGCCCCTCCCTGGACAGTCTCTTCCCATACTTGACCAAAGTCTTTCCTTAATGTGGGAAGAATCAATCCAACTGGATATAGTCACTCCAGGCACAACACCCAAACCTCATTCATTCAGAACGAGCACTTTGATCACATTGATGTGTCTTTCTTTTCTCCATGTACATGAATTACTGCCACATCCCTTATTTCCTCTAGTTTCACTGCTACCTCATCAAGCACGATGCTGTTTTTACACCATCTCAATCTTGCTGGGAGAGCTCTTCTAGTAGAAATAGATAGATAGATAGATAGATAGTTAAGTTGCAGCCCCCGCAAACTCAGCTACCTTTTGTTTTTATTTCTCAGAGGTCTCATCTAACTTTTCAAACTACTTCCACCCCCTGCTACACAGAACAATCCTTGAAAATAGCCAGATCACATAATCACAGAATTACTGAAGCTGGAAAAGCTCTGAGCTCATCCAGCTCAGCCCATGNGACAAGGTTCCCCCTGAGTCTCCTCCAGTCTTCCTCAGCCTCTCCTCATCAGACTTTGCCTCTAGACCCTTCCCCAGTCTCATTGATCCTCTAGACTCACTTCAGTACCTCAATTTCCCTTGAAGTGGGGGGCCCATGCTATCCTTGGAAGCTTCATGACATCACCTGCTAGGAATAGGCAAAAAAGCACATCTTGGGCTGATTTCTGGCAGAATCTGACCACTTTTTGACTCTCAGTTCCACGGTCAGAAGGCAGGAGTCCCATTACAACCAGCAGAAGCCAGTGCTTTTGCTGCACAAAACATACAATCAATAAACAGGATACAAAATGTTGGAAAGGTGGTTGGGAAGGAGGCAGTTTGCATCATTTCCTTTGATATTCACTGCAAATCTGGCACAGATTACCTGGTGCTAGAATCTTCTTTCCTAGGGAACACAGGGCTGCTGCAAAGCCATAGTCCAACAAAAAAGCCAGGATTGCTTCATCCCTTCTTTTCTGAACAGAAATGTCACAGACAAAGGTATGGTTTCAACTTCAAAACACCCTGATGCTCTTCTGACATTTAAACACACCATCAACCTGTATCCTGCTAACCACTTGTGTGACTCATGACCGCACACACAGGCAAATAAAACCATAGAGCAGCTAAATTCAAAAGGGATCTCAGAGATTATCTACTGCCCGGTAACACCCCAAACATCCTTTGTACTCTGCAACACTTTAGACAGTCCAGTCTCAATATTTGGAATATAACTTTATCATGTGGAAGCTTTTCCCTGCCAAATCTTCACTCAACCTACATTACTGCCTACAAAAGCACAGAGAGCAGCCACTCCTCCTGCTGCTCCAGTGCAGGTCAGAGAGGACAGAGCCAGCGGTAGAGGAATGTGAAGCCACAAGAGATGATTTTGCAGCCTTGGTTTTCAGAGGAAGTTTTTTCCCCTCCTCAAATTAAGATCTCAGGATGTGTACTGAAATGCTAAAAGGGGTTTATGTGAAGCCAGCAGCATCCTTCTGGGATAAGATGAAGAATGAACAAAGTTTGTGGAGGGGGAAGAAGCAGCCCAGGGCTGGACAGTAAGGGTAAGGAAGCTGCATTGGATGAAGAAAACTGCATGTCAAGAGCGATAAGATGTGATTGATGAACAAATTCAGCCTAAAAAAATCCCAAACCATGGGACAGGATGTGTGTTGTTTTGATGTAAAGAGACAGCCAGAGGGAAGCCAGCATTTGCCATCTCCAATCAAACTATCCAGTCTAGACTCCTGCCACAAGCAGTGGCTGACACGAGCTGCTGAAGAAAGAAGTTTCGCAGAGCTCTAGTCTCACCTCAGTGTGACCTCAATGCACCAGGTCTCCACCCAGAAACACAGATCTGCTGAATCCCTTTGGATCCAGGTACTCACACATCTGTGAGTGTTCAGGTCATTGTACTCATCCCAAAAAACATCACTCTCAAGGTGACTCCATGGACCACTACCATAGGTTTCCATGACAAGGACAGTCGTCGTGCACAACTGGGATATAGGATATGCTGGGCACTGACTAAAACAGAAAATTCACATGTTTCTGTGTTTGGGTGCTTCTGGTGTCTTTTCTGAGAGGCACCCAAGATTCAAACTCAATTACTCTGCTCTTTTTCCTTCACAGAAGCTTCTGTGCAATTTTCTGGGAAAGCTGTTACCACATAAGTAATTATCTAGACCGTACAGATCTTACAGATCTAGACTAAATTTATTGACTAAATAATTGTGCAGTGTCCCAGGTGGCATAAAAGGCCAATGACATCCTGGCTTGTATCAGCAATAGTGTGGCCAGAAGGACCAGGGATGTGATTCTCCTCCTGTACTGGGCACTGGGAAGGCCTCCCTTTGAGTCCTGGGAGCAGTTCTGGGACCCCCACTTCAAGAAAGAGATTGAGGGGCTGGAGTGGGTCCAGAGGAGCAACGAGGCTGGTGAAGGGGCTGGAGGGAAAGTCTGATGAGGAGAGGCTGAGGAAGCTGAGGTTGTTTAGCCTGGAGAAGAGGAAACTCAGGGGGAACCTTGTCCCTTCTCCCTCTCTACAACTCCCTGAAGGGAGGTTGCAGTCAGGTGGGGGTTGGGCTCTTCTCACAGACACCTAGTGACAGGATGAGAGAGCAGGGCCTGAAGCTGCCAGGGGAGGGTTAGGTTGGCATGTTAGAAAGCCCTTCCTCATGGAAAGGCTGATCAGAGCCTGAAATGGACTGCCCAGGGCAGTGGTGGGGTCCCCATCCCTGAAGGAGTTCAAGGACAGCCTGGCTGTGGCCCTGAGTGCCCTAGTCTGGCCGATGTGGTGATGTTAGGTCATGGGCTGGGCTGGATGAGCTCAGAGGGCTTTTCCAGCCCAAATAATTCAGTGATTCTGTCCTGTCTGATTTTTAAAGGTGACTCTTCTCCACCAGGCATGATGGAAAGTCACAACCCCTTGCTGAGCATCACACTGTTTACACTTAGCTGGTACAACATCAACTGTGGAACACTGCCAGTGAGAGAACCTTCAGCACAGCCAGGCTCCAGTGAAGGAGCAGCTCTTTCATGTTTCTAATGGAGGTGACATCACATTCCAGCCATGTGTTTCTCTGTTGAAGCAGCAAAACCAAGCTCTGCAGTTATCTCCTACCACTTGCCTGGGGCTGGTTCACCAGATGAAGGAAGGGGATGTCCATTCTCAACCTGTTCTGCAAAATCAACTTGATCACCTCACACTGAAAATCTACATTGACATTGAGGTAATGATGAGGCTGGGGCCACCAAGAAGATCAGCTGAGAGTTCTGGGCTAGGGATGACAGTGAAAATATTAAGAACCTGAGCAGCTAGCAGACAGATGGTCCTTCCAGAAGGACCTGGTTGCACATCCAGAGCCGCCAGCTGTAAGAGGCCTCAGGAGATCCTCTATGTAAATGTTTTATGGATGAGATGCTTGAAGCTGTGACGGTGTAAGCAATGTCTTGTATGTTTTTCTCTTCCTTTTGAGCAAGCAATCTGAAATGCATGGCCCACCACTGACCTCGGCTCCAACCCAGAGGGGCTGTCTGGTTGCAAAGATGATTCATTCACTCTGCTGGAAGGGCTGAATGAATAGGGAGGATTCAGGCTTATCACTTGGGATTCCCTCAGAACACAGGCCTGACGTGACTGGGTCAGTAACCAGGCTCTTTGTTCCCAACTTCTCCAACACAAATGTCTCTTTACATCCTTCAGTGGCTCCTACAAATCAGGTCGATTTTTATGGCTTGCTAATTATTACTGCTAGACTTCTGCTGGGCTTTGGGATGGAAAGACGTGTGCTTCTAAAAGCTCAGGGCACAGAACTTACAGAGTAAATCACTCCCTGCCTGGCAGCAGCAAATTCCAACCATAGCAGACACCTAAACACACACATCTGGGGTAGTGCTGAATCTCTTTTGCTCAGGAACAGGGAACGTCTGTTCTACTCTTGCTGATGGCAGCTATTAAGGAAAGTAAAAAATACCAAGACAGGAGAAGTAACTGGCACAAGCTGGATTTTGGCTGGAGGTGCATCCACACCTATCACAAAGACCAAGTGATCTGGTGTGGCACTAGGGTTGCACCTCATGAGTCTGGCTGAGAACTAGAATTAGAGATTACTGTAGTAGTAGTAGTAGTAGTGAGGTCTTGTCCAGCATTGCCAGTGATCCTACACATGCAGTATCAGCACCAAATAAATTATAATAAGCCACTTATTTTTAGTTTTAACACAATACTTAGAAGAAGTACCCTGCTATCCTTTATGCTGTTAGTGGTTTGAAACACTTTGCATGCAAGAACCAGAAGAATAAAACCCTAAAGCTCCTTTTCCTGCAGCACTGCTCAAATCAAACCCTAGCAGCAGAGCTTTTCAGCTAGGATTTACTCTGGTGCTTTGCCACTGTTCTCTGGAAACACTACAGGAGTCAGGAGATCGTTCTTGAGGGGCACTTTCCCCTGTCCTGTGCCTTCCCCCCCTGTCATCCCCCCCCC
>VZRI01010242.1:293133-338134 GCA_013397515.1 Upupa epops | reverse complement strand
TCTCATTGGTACAGAGGGAGTTGATGTGGGAGGGTAAGTCCAAATCTATAATCCTCAGCCCGTATCAGTTTTAGAAGCAGTTTGCAGAATCATATATGTTGGAGATATGTCTCCCCATAGCTAGTATTTCATTGCTGTCTTTGTTTTCTTTGTTGACTCCTGACATTCATGCTTCCCTTTCATGAATTGCTGAATGACACCGTGAGGAGACCATAAAAATGGGGAGTAGCAGAAAAGCCCCAGTGCTCTGTCCATGTCAGAAAATACATCAAAGTCCCTGGACTGTCCCAACCCAGCAAGTCACAGAATCATAGAATGTATAGGGTTGGAAGGGACCTCCAAAGGTTGTCTAATCCAACCTCCCTACAATAAGCAGGGCCATCACTCAACAGACCAGGTTGCCCAGAGCCCCATCAATCCTGATCTTGAATGGCTCCAGGGATGGGGTCCTCATCACATCACTAGCCAGCCAGTTCCAGGGACACACACACACACACACCCCTTCAGATTCAAGAACTTTTTCCTCCTGTCCAGCCTCAATCTGCCCTCTTCCAGCTTCAAACCATGACCCCTCATCCTATCGTTCCCCTGCCCTTGTGAACAGTCTTCCACAGCCTTCTGACAGCCCCTTTCAGGAATTGGAAGGTTCCTATAAGCTCCCCCGCAGAGTCTTCTCCTCTTCAGGCTGAACAACCTGAACTCTCACACCCTGTCCTCAACAGAGAGGGGCTCCAGCCCTCTGAGCGTTTTCATGTTCTTGAGAAGGAAGAGCAGAGCATCTGTGCCCTGCAAAACAGCAGTGTTCAAGGTCAAGTTGACAAGGAGAACTTTCTTCTCCAAGGCTGGGATGGTTCTATCCCTTCCCAAGTCCCGACCAGCAACACTCTGCCTCACTGCCAGTCCTGATATTTCTGCAGATCTTTCCTGTACCATTTGCCTGAAGGTGTGGACTTTTTTTTAAGTGACAGAGCCAGACCAGCCTATGCAGGGAGACCCTCAGTGTGCATTAACCACCCCAATCTACAGCTCCAGGGACAAGGTTGTTGCTCTGCAGGTAAGCTGGATAAAGGGCATTTGGGGCATTGCAGCATTAAACAAATAAGTAAATAAAAATTTAAAATCACTGGAACACAATTTACACTTGGATTTAGGGGCAGAAAACAGCCAACACCTTTACTCACTTAACATTCTCCAACATCCTACTGACATCCTTGTATTTCATGTGTCCACAAGATGTGTGTGGTGCCATGGGGCTGATGCTGCTGCTAACAAATCCAACACCCCCGTCCATAAAACCTCCTCTTTCACCAATTTCCAATGTGACAAGACCAAACTTCTTCACACTGAGAATAACGGAGCACCGGAACAGGTTATCCAGGGGGGTTGTGGAGTCCCCTTCTCTGGAGATATTCAAGACCCACCTGGATGTCTTGCTGTGCGACTTGATCTAGGTGATGTTGCTGTGGCAGGGGGATTGGACTGGATGATCTTTTGAGGTCAATCCCTAATATGATTCTATGATGCCAGAATCCAGTGAAGAGAACGAAAGCACAGCATAAGGAGAGCACTGCATGGGACATTAATTACACCCTCCTGACAGAGCAGAAAACAGAACCTGGCTCAAAATGACGAAGATGTCCTGCATGCAGCAACACCCTATTTTACCTCCCTTGCCATCTCTGTGTCAGAAACACTGAAGCGAGAGGCATCGCTGCAGCTGTAATGACTTCACACCCACCTCAAACACATACAGGGGAAAAAAGAACTAACCACCCTCATCCCGTAGGCTTCAGTGTTTTTAAATTATGTTTGTTACTATGAGAACTTGATTAAAATGCCACCCGCAAGCTCACAAGTTGGGGAGAAAACAATAACAACAACAACAACCACCACCATAAAAAAAATCTGCTTTGAAGCAGTGGCAGTTGACTTGCTGCATTGCAGCATTTTCCTCAGCTCCACAACCTGCTGCAGGGAGAGGCAGCAGAGATGCCCAAGCACAGAGATTTTTGCTGACTACTTTAATCTGGAAAAAACCAAGAAGCATTTAGCTGACAGGAGAGCAGTGACATCACACACGTTCTGCCCCATGGTACAAGGCTGGCTGTAAGGAGTGGGAATTCACATGTGTGTGCAGGGCGGGGGCAACTCACCCTGGAGGAAAATGTGTTCGTGGGGATAGCTGAGATAAATCGAACCTACGGAGTGCTCTGCTCTCCCCTCCATCTTATCCATTTGATGGCTTGATATATTCAGGATTATTTTTACGTAGATATATGTATTTCTGGAAGTTCAAATGGCACAACTGTATCACCTAAGGACTTGAGGGTTTTCCTTTTCAACTTAGGGTCTCATCACCTTTGGGTTGTTGGTGGTGGACAATGTAGGATCATCCTGCATCCAGGTGTTGCTAGGAAGGGGGAAGAGTTTCACGCCTTTGATGTGAGTAGCTTACTAGCCACTTACTTGAGGTTTCACATTCGCTTTCTCTTAAGATAAGACCCACCTACTCATCCATTACTGCTCCTATGATGAAGAGACCAGCCAGCTGTACCCTGTGTAAGGTAAGAGTGGAGTGAATTTCCCCATGAAAGATCAATCACCCTCTCGATGACACTGTCCATGCCACAGGCTTCACATGATTCAGCAATAAGAGGAAAACTCTACCAACCAGAGAACTCTGCCAGAACCCCCGGCCAAAGCATCCTCAGGAGGGAAAAGTAGAGGGAGTTGGAAGAAGGTAATAAAAAATGGACCGTTGATAGCAGTTCAGTGGAATGGGATGAGACGGCAGGGCCCAGAGCTGCCAGGAGAGGGTTAGGTTGGATGTCAGGAAGCCCTTCCTCATGGAAAGGGTGACCAGAGCCTGGAATGGACTGCCCAGGGCAGCGGTGGAGTCCCCATTCCTGGAGGTGTTTAAAGACAGCCTGGCTGTGGCCCTTAGTGCCCTGGTCTGGCCGATATGGTGATGTTAGGTCCTGGGCTGGGCTGGATGAGCTCAGAGGGTTTTTCCAGCCTCAATAATTCTGTGATTCTGTAACAGGCAGGTCTCCTAGTTCTTTACATACACCTCTGCATGACACGCGCAGTTTGTATTTGCATGCTGGGTGTAATGTGTGTACTGACACATGTACTTTGACCTGCCCTGAGATAACCACCAGGGATGATGAGTTCTTCACCAGAGAAGGTATCAGATCTAACTGCTGTGAATCCAGCTCCCACAGGGCTGCAAAGAGAGGAACAAGGATCATCTGAACCTCTGAGTGATGAAGAATAAAACTGCTTTCCTTTATGTTCAAGGAAAAGCAGGGCTCATTCTTCACAGCCATGGATTTTCCATAAGATTAATAAAACTAGCAATTATAAGGTACTTTAAATTAAGAGATTTTCCTTTTGTTATCCATGGAGTGTGGAGACTGTGACCATCTCACCTCTTCTCTGCATTATTGTTCATTTATTATTTGCTGGCAATTTATCTTCTCCCATTAGGTACTAGTTTCATAGAACTTGCTAAAATTCACCAGGGGATGAAGACAGCCACACAGAGACTTAAGTGCCTTCAAGAATACCTTGCTCAAAGAGAGGTTTCCTTCCTTCCTACCTATATCCTGCAGTATGATATTGGTATTTTACAGCTGTGGGGTTCTTCTGAAAGGCAGAGCAGCTGGATGTTTACAGCACTGAAATGCAAGATGAGAGTTCAGTTCCAGACTCTGTTGTTCACCTGCTCCATGAGACCAAGCTTATGAATAAATAAGCCTGTGCCTCAATTCTCCCAGCTGTAAGACATGGATTATCTTGTTCACGCTGTCTCTAACTTGCCTGGTTTTGCTGCAAACCCTTCAGGGCAAGGGCTGTCTCCTCCTATATGTGCAAGAATGTTCTGGCTCCCAACCAAAGCCTTTGGATCCAGATTTCAGAAAGTTTTGCTCATGGAAGGACATTTATCAGAAACAGCATCTGCCTGGCAGCAGCTGTCAAAAGGAGACCTGAAAGGAGAGGGCTGTAACATCAGCCACTGCTGCCAGAGCCGGAGCTGCTTCTCGAGCATGCTGTGAAAGCAGAGGAAGACTGGACTCCACATCCCTGCTTGACAGCCCTGAGTTTTGTCTGTCTTGCAGCTCATATCGGGGAACCCAGAAGCTTCAAATCAGGCTCCTGGCACTGCTGACAAGGACCCAACCTCGCACAATTCTCAATGTTCGGCCAAGGACTATCAAGAGTCACCAAAATATGAGACATGTACATTAAGTCTTTGATGAAGGTTGCAGCCCATATGCTGCATCAAGGAGACCTTTGCTGGCTGTGTTAGCATAAACCCAAACGAAAATGCACATTTCTTACTGCAGCTCCATAGGGCTTCTGGCCTGAACCAACAAGGTTGTCTCTAAATTATTTAATTCTTTCAATGAATCTTCATAACACGCAGAATCACAAGGTTATTTGGGCTGGAAAATACCTCTGATCCCAGCCCAGGACCTCACATCACCCCATCAGCTACGCCAGGGCACTCAGGGCCACAGCCAGGCTGTCCTTAAACACCTCCAGGAATGGGGACTCCATCACTGCCCTGGGCAGTCCATTCCAGTGTCTTATCACCTTTTCCATGAGGAAGGGCTTCCTGACATCCAACCTAACCCTCCCTTGGCAGCTTCAGACCCTGCCCTCTTGTCCTGTCACTGGTTGCCTGGAAGAAGAGCCTGACTCCCTTCTGACTACAACCTCCCTTCAGGGAGTCATAGAGAAAGAGAGAAGGTCCCCTTGAGTTCCCTCTTCTCCAGGCTAAACATCCCCAGTTTTCTCAGCCTCTCCACATCAAACTTGCCCTCTAAACACTTCACTATGCTCCCCCCATTTCTTTCCTCCAGGGATCTACAGGAAGCTTTCTGTACTTCAGATGGACGGATGTATGCTCATTTCTAAAATTACTTTAACAAAAAACCTGCCCTTGGGAGCAATTAAAAAAAGTGCAACACAGAGTAGTGCCAGGATTCATTTAGGAAAACATAAATCACTAAGTGTGCACCGAGTCCCTGATGCCAGTCTGCATCCACAAGTGCAAAGAAGCCCTCAAAATTTCACCCTGACATCACACCAGTGTAGTCAGCCCCCTGCTTGTTCTGCCCATTAACTCCGCCAACGACGAGTGAGTGTAGAGGCAGCCCATAAACACTTGTTCCCTGATCCTCTTGTTCTGTCTGTGCTCTGCTTCCCTCTCCCTGCCTGTCTGTCGTGTCCATCCACATCCAGAACCATCAATCACACCAGCCTGTCACATAAATCTCTGTCACATTTAACAGGAGACACCCAGTTCCTACCTACCACCGCAGGAAACCCACCGATGGGTAGAGGAGAGAGAGGATATTAAGGAAGAGAAATTCAAGGAGAAGAGGTCAGCCCTTACTCCTTCTGCACAGCAGTGTGTCCCATCAGTAGATGTGGAGCCCACATGCCATCACAGTGTACGCTCCTCCTGTTCTCTAAGCCAAGACAGGCAGAGGATGAAGCATGCACCAGTTAACCTACAGGGAGAAATCTCTGCAGACAGGACACAGAAAGGTGCTGAGAAAATGATACATGGAACCCAAATTAAGTCAGGAGACCCGAAAGGTCCAAGGAGTAAATGGAGACAATTTGGTGAAGAGGCATAAAAACCACAGGGGGAATGGAGACAGGGATGCAGGGAAAAGCCAAGTACTATGGGTCTGAAGGATCACAGGACAGAGCTCTCTGGGGTCTGCAACAACTCTGCTGGTTCATCTAACACAGCAGTGATCTAATCCAGGCTTGGACACCTCGTTACTAACATTGTGGTAGCTACAGCAATGAATAAGGGAGTAGTCTCAGCAGAAGATGCTGCACACAGTATCCAGTCCCCAGGCACACCAGCACTAACCTCAGGCTTCCTCCTGTTAGGTCTAACGTAGCAGTCTCAGCAGGTGTAGCACACAGTATCCAGTCCCCAGACACACCAGCACTAATCCAGGCTTCTTCCTGCTGGGTTTAACTCTGTTTTCATCCCTCTCATAACACAAGTAGCTTTTTATTGTGTCCTTAAGGTTTTGAGCAGCAAAACCAATGCAGGAGTAAAGCATCATACAAAACATTTATTTTGCATAAAAGAAGTCACAGAATCATAGAATCATTAAGGTTGGAAGAGAACTCCAGGATCATCAAATCCAACCCACCCTGCCCACTAAACCCTGTTCCTAAGCATCAGTTCTATATGTTTTTTGAACCCCTCTGGGGACAGTAACTCCACCACCTCCCTGGGCAGCCTGTTCCAAACCCTGACCACTCTGTCAGGCAACCTAACCCTCCCCTGACAGAACTTGAGACCCTCACATCTATCCCAGATATTCCACACAGGATGCTGTATCCCACATAACTATTCCAGCTGCCCACCATGCTGTGGCCAGAGACCAGACTGCATTATAACTTCCTGCTTCAGAAGGGAACAGAGTCTCAAGGGGATTAAACATGAGAGGGGGAAAATAAAAGACTCCTCTTAAGGATGACAAATGCAGCATTTTTGGGGTCATGATTATGAAGCTTGCTTTCATCAGCTTTGCTGGAAAGAACATCATGATTCAAACATCTGCACTTCTCCTAAGCTTCACTCCTTACAAATGGTTTGCTGTGAAGATAAAAAGGGTACATGTGGTGGGTCAGACCTCTGGAGGAGACAAGTGTTATGAGGTCTTTCTGAGCAGTTCACCAGCCTGGTCAGCATCATTAGACCAACACAGAGCTGCCCTCCAGGTCCCACGAAGGAATATGGACAGGAAGGACCACATACCTTTCAAAACAAACTCATTTTTAGGAGTGCAGGCAATTCCTTCTTCATACAGCCTCAAAGCTGCAGACCTTAGGCAAGGTGTTATGTTTTAGAAGCACAGAATCATTAGGGATCAGAAGGGACCTCCAAAAATCATCCAGTCCAATCCCCCTGCCACAGCAGGATCACCTAGACCAAGTCACACAGAAAAACATCCAGGTAGGCCTTCAACATCTCCAGAGGAGGAGACTCCACAGTTCCCCTGGGCAGCCTGTTTAATGCTCCGTCACCCTCACTGGGAAGAAGTTCCTGCCGATATTTAAATGGGACCTCCTCTGTTCCAGCTTGCATCCATTGCCCTTTGTCCTATCACCAGATGATCTTGGGAAGAGCCTGGCTCCATCCTCCTGACACCCACCCCTCACGTATTTAGAAACATTCATGAGGTCACCTCTAAGCCTCCTCTTCTCCAAGCTAAAGAGACCCAGCTCCCTCAGCTTTTCCTCATAAGGGAGGTACTCTACGTCTTTCATCATCTTCAATGCTGTACGCTGGACACCCTCCAGCATCTCTGTGTCCTTGAACTGAGGGGCCCAGAAGTGGACACAATACTCCAGGTGCGGTCTCACTAGTGCAGAGTAGAGGGGGAGAAGAACCTCCCTTGATCTGCTAACCACCTCCCTTCTGATCTCCCCCAGGATGCTGTTGGTCCTCTTGGCCACAAGAGCACATTGCTGGCTCATAGTCATCCTGCTGTCCACTAGGACCCCCAGGTCCCTTTCTCCTACACTACTCTCCAACAGGTCAATCCCCAACCTATCCTGGTCCCTGGGGTTGTTCTTGCCCAGATGCCAGAATCCACACTTACCCTTGTACCTCATTCCATTTCTCTCTGCCCAACTCTCTAGCCTGTCCAGTTCTCGCTGAATGGCAGCACAGTTTGCTGGGGTGTTGACGCCACCCAGCTTTGTGTCATCAGCAAACTTGCTGGCAGTGCACCCTAATCCCTCATCCAAGTCATTCATGAATAGGTTGGAGAGGAGTGGTCCCAGTACTGATCCTTGGGGGACTCCACTCGATACAGGCCTCCAACTAGACTCTGTCCCATTGGCTACTACTTTCTGGCTTCTATCCTGCAGCCGATTCCAAAGGACATCCACAGCAAAAGTTCAATCAGCTTCAGGAGAGCTGAGCTTCTGATCCACAGTGTTTTCTTTCTCTCCATAAAACCCAGAAGACAAAACCTGAGGTTGTGAGAGTTCAGCTTAGCACATGGGACTAGTTCTGAAGCTTAGGATAGACATGCAAAAGAAGATACACTTATCTGCAGCAAGTCTTCACCAAGCCAAAAATCAGCTCATCAAGCCATAGAATCACAGAATGACCAGCGCTGGAAGGCCTTTAACAATCATCCAGTCCCACTCCCCCTGCGTAGGCAGAGACAGTTTCACCAGATCAGGTTACTCAGGGCCCCATTCAACCTGGCCTTGAACACTGCCAGGGATGGGGCAGCCACAACTTCCTTGGGCATGTTCCCAGCATCTCAGCACCCTCACAGGAAAGAATTGTTTCCTAATGTCTAACCTCAGTCTCCCCTGTCCAAGATTGTAATCATTTCCCCTTGTCCTCTTGCTATGCACCCACATGAAAAGCCCTACCCCAGCTTTCTGCCCCCTTATGAAGTCACTGAAGACTGCAGATGAATGGAAAAGCTCAGGGCTGGGGTTTTCTGCAGATGCTGGTAAAGGAGCTAAGGACATGCAGGAAGTGCTGTCACCTCTGCCTGTCAGTTTGTGCCTCAACGGTTTCACTTCTTGCTTGTAAACAAGTTCTAGGCATCAGCTACTGACGCAGTCTGTTAGGCAGAATTATTACTAACACCACCACCACCATCATTATGATTTAGCAGTGACAGGGTACGTTCTCCTCCTTCCTTTCATCGCTTACCAGCCACGCCTGAATCCTTTCAGAAAGTAGCAAAGGCAGGCTTTGGTAGCTGGTAAACACAACACTCTGCTTTTATGGCTCCTGCTCGGGTGTTCTCAACCAACAGAGGGTGCAGCTAATGACTACTGAGATAAGCAGAAGAAAGGAGAAAGAAAACAGGTTGATTATAAACTCGGTGACAGCTCTCCTTTCACAGAGGAAGGGGGTAGATTGATGATAAAAGAGGAAAAAACAAAGGTCAGATTGGGACAAAAACATCGAGGCTGTTGAGAGTTTTAGCTGGAAAATGAAGGCTTCTTGGAAGAGAATCACTGTTGTGCAGAGCCGAATCCCTTCAGCCCAGCATCAGAACCACCCAGCCAGGGATGTGACGTTCTGAGAAAGTGCACTCACCTCTCTAGCAAATTCACATGAGCAACACTTCTACCTGAAGAGCTTTCATCGTAATCCAATGAAATATTAAGACACAGGTTCTCCCCAAGTACACAGCAGGTTCACAGAGCTCCATGCTGTCCTCAAGCTCCCCATATGTGTGCTGCTTTTTCTGAGCACCTCTGCACCACCTTGTTGGTTCCATTACTCCCCTCTTTCTGTTTCAGACCTCTTAAACCGTCTACAGGGGCACTCCATGAAAGGGCCAACGGGTGCAAGCTGGAACATATGAGGTTCCATATAAATACCAGAAGAAACTTCTTCCCAGTGAGGGTAACGGAGCATTGGAACAGGCTGCCCAGGGGGGTTGTGGAGTCTCCTTCTCTGGAGACTTTCAAGACCCGCCTGGACGTATTTCTGTGCGACTTGGTCTAGGTGAACCTGCTGTGGCAGAGGGATTGGACTGGATGATCTTTTGAGGTCCCTTCCAATCCCTAATGATTCCATGAGTCTATGATTTCAAGAGCAGCAAGGTTGATTAAAGATGGGGCTCCGCACAGACAACACAAGCTTTGCACTGCAGACACCTCAGAACAGATCACCAGTGGAACATTATCCATGGAGTAATGGAGGATGCAATAAAACGCCTGTTATGTCAAGTCTTAGAGGCTAATTTAGTCCTTCATTTAGCACTGCTGCAGGGCTACTCTGAGGCCATGGGAAAATGCTCAGTGCTGAAAGCCACAGAAGAAACATGCCCTGAGCACCTTTTTCTCAACAAAAACACAGGAGGAAACTTTTTCCCAGCTGAATAAACCTTTTTTTGCATCTCTGTATTCATGTTACTCCTCAAAGGATGCAGAGCCTGAACCTTCTTGAGCTTGTTGAATCGATCCAAAAGCAAGATGACAGCTGCATTGACCAAGGGTGCAGTGGCTTCTATCACACACAGCAAGCTTTTCAAATAAAGCCCCAGGAGGATCACAAAAGTGGGACCCAAGCCCAGAAATACTAGATGTTCCAGGAGCAAGAGGGATTTTCCTTTTGGTTGTTTCTCCAGCCTCCCTGGTGAACAATGATAAAGGTCATACCTGTTTAAGCAGATGACAGGATGCTGCGTCTGGGTGTTGAACAAGAGAAGCAGTCTGGTCCTAGAAACAGATGGAGAAATACGCACTCTGTTTAGTCTCTGTTCAGTGCGTTTAGCATAAGCTCAACTCTGTAAGAACTACAAGATATATCCATAATTATACCTAAGCGTTTTCTTCTCTCTGCTTTATTTCCCAAGATCCACTTGAGACTCATCATTCAGATCCCATGTTATGTCCAGCCCACTTTGGGGCCCCCAAAGTGCTGCTTAGTCTCTAGACTAGTTCTCTAGAAAGGCTGACTATGGCTCCACAAAGCCTCTACTCAGGGAAACACCACTGGTTACTGCAGATATTATGACCCTTTTTGCGATCCTCTTTACTCACTGAGAACCTCTTGGACACCAAGAATGGCTAACCTGTTGAAACAGGTCATCCTATGCATACCCTTCAAGTCCTACACACTCTCCTCACTGAAAATCTGACCAGAGCCCACTTTACACACGCAAGAAGGAGACAGACAATGAAGTGGTTGCAGTCAGGGAGAAAAGTGTCTCCTCACCATTATGAGTATCTCTTAAGTAAAGCTGGTACTACTACCCATACTGAAGACCACACAGTTTCTCATGTCTCAGACCTTTGTAACTTGCTGATTTTAATTGTTGAGGACTTAATTCCCCACATACAATACCTGACTCAAGCCACTGCTTTTGTTTGGGAGTGGTTTCTTTCAAAGCTTCTGCAATAATGGGCCAGGCAACTGCTCCACCTTGGTGCAGAGGCTGGCAGCAAAGCCTACTAGTCCCTTACCCACGGCAATTAGTGACACCAGATGAGCAACGTGGAAATGGGGCTCCAGCCAGCAGCAACTCTACCCACCCACAGGATGAAGAGGAATGTTGGAAGAAGCTCATTAAATTTGCTCTGGCTCAGCAGAAAGATCCATGCCCTCGACAGCAGAGGGTGCAGCACTTGGCATCGCAGCAGCCCTCTGATGTGTCACCGAGGCAAAACAGCACAGGCCAGGTCTACACCCATGTAACGTGAACCCCAGCAATTGGAATGAAGACCTCCATCAACGCAAGGGCTACTGCAATAAATGTGATTTTAGCCAGCAGCAGGGTACCAAAAATACCAGAGAAACCAAATGGAAGTGCCAGGAATGGGACCAGTTGTGCTGCCCTGGGGACATGCTGGAGGCATACTCTAATCAGCACTTCTCTCCCTCACTGATCAGAAAGAGAGGTTTCAAAGATTCTTCTCAGAGAGGAGGATGGAGCCAGGCTCTTCTCAAGGTCATCTGGTGACAGGACAAGGGGCAATGAGTGCAAGATGGAACATAGGAGGTTCCATATAAATATCAGAAGGAACTTTTTCCCGGTGAGGATAATGGAGCATTGGAACAGGCTGCCCAGGGGGGGTTGCAGAAGTGCCATGCTTTGCATATCTGCTTCTTGCTCCTCACAAAAGCTATGGCAGTACCTACCACATCACTGAATCAGAAGGGATCAGAAAGGACCTCAAAAGATCATCCAGTCAAATCCCCCTGCCACAGCAGGATCACCTAGACCAAGTCACACAGGAACACATCCAAGCGGGTCTTGAACATCTCCAGAGAAGGAGACTCCAGTCCCCAACCTATCCTGATCCCTGGGGTTGTTCTTGCCAGATGCAAGACTCTACACTGACCCTTGTTGTACCTCATTACATTTCTCTCTGCCCAGCTCTCCAGCCTGTCCAGGTCTCGCTGAACGGCAGCACAGTCTGGTGGGGTGTCGGTGACACCACCCACCTTTGTGTCATCAGCAAACTTGTTGACAGCGTACCTTAATCCCTCATCCAAATCATTCAGCCCAGTTTGAGTCCCCAGTATAAAAAGGACATGGAACTGTTGGAGTGAGTCCAGAGGAGACCACGAGGATGATCAGAGGGCTGGAGCCCCTCTATTCTGGGGACAGGCTGAGGGAGTTGTGGCTGTTCAACCTGGGTAAGAGAAGGCTCTGGGGGAACTTTTATAACAGTAAGGGCTCCAGGAAACCTGGAGGAACCCTAGTGATAGGACAAGGATGATGAATTCAAGATAAAAGTAGAGAGATTGAGATGAGATCTGAGGCAGAAATTCTTCCTGGGGAGGGTGCTGAGGTCCTGGAACAGGTTGCTCAAGGACGTTGTGGCTGTTCCACCACTGGAAGCGTTCAAGGCCGCATTGGATGGGGCTCTGGGAGAGCTGGTTTGGTGACAGGTGTCCCTACTCATAGCAGGGGGTTGGCAGTAGATGAACTCCGAGGTCCCTTCCAACCTTGCACAGTCTGTGATTCTATTCAGGAATGAACCACATGGCTTTGCTCAGGATGGTACTGACAGACCCATTTCACACACATTCCAGCAGCACATGGGCTTCCCTGCCCAAAACAACTGCAGACCAAAGCTCCCAGAGGCTTTAAACCTTTTATCTGCTAAATCACCTCTAACCCGCTTATCTCCATTAGCAATCTGGAATGCAGAGTCACCTGTCACAGGGTGAAGGGGAATTAAGTGAAGCAAAGCCTTTCATTTGTAGTTGACATTTGGAAGCCTTTTGCTGGCTTTGCTGGGGATGTCCTAGACATCCTCTGCATCACTTCCTCCAGACCTGCCCAAAAGGTGTGCAGTCCCCAACATGCCAGCCAAACTCTCCAGAGACACCCCAGGGCAGTGTCTTACAGACTTAGCAGTTAAATTAGATCACATCATACAACATCTCAGGAGGAGATGAACAGCCAAATTCTGTATTCAGGTTTTGGGGGAGACTCTGAGATGCCAGATGCCTTCCTCAAGAGATCTCCATGGGCTGGACTTCAACCCCAGTGAGTGCCAGTTCCTCTTTTGTGCTAGAGTCTAACCCCACTGGAGGAACCAGAGCTCCAACTCTGAAATACAGTGTCCCTCGATTTCCTGCTCAAGCAAGGCCAATGCTCGTACCAGGCTGAAGCAACCACAGATGCCATAAAATTCCTCATCCCATGCATGAGCTGGTAATCTGCCAACGACTTAAGCAAATGAGCCACTTTCTGTGCCAGAGTGACACCAGAGCCAGGCAGCAAGAGATGTTTCCACTGTGAAATAGGACTCGCCAGCAGATCCAGTTGCAACACAGGGGGCAGTTGACACTAGCATGCCCTCTTCTCCCGTTCTCACCTCACTCCACTGTCCACCCAGCTTTTCCCTTCTCCTTCCTTAACCTTTAAGAATAGCAACCTCAAGTGACTGTTACCTAAGAGAAGGCAAGAATTTGGTAAGAAATGCCATTTCATTAAGAGATCATTAAGGAACATGCATCCCACAAATGCCACACTCATGAAGTCCTCAGAGATGGGGCAGAAGGTGAATTGCTCAGAGATGATTGTGCTCCAGTCCCCAAGATCCCCAGTCCCCGGATCCCATAAAACCAAAATCTGTTCTTTTTGTAGCTAATAAAGAAATTAAGAAAACACTAAGGAACCTCTCATGAGATTCCTCATGTGATGTAAGTTTCTTGCTCTCCTGAGAAATCCTACTGTATTTTCAGGGCTCTCTGCTCAGGACTCGGACAGCTGGGCCAGAATAGTATGTCCATATATAAAGTTGATGAGCCAAAGTTTGCTGCTACCTGCTTGACCAATAATAAATCAATAAAGACCAATAAAATCTATCAACCCTCTGTTTGGTAGATTTTAATTTCTTGTTTCTTTCACTGTGATCTTCTCCAGACATTACTTGAGTGGTCCTCTCATGCTACGGGGCAGCAGCAGAGCAGTGATGCTCAGAGCTTGATGCCCAGAGCTGGCCAAGATCACTGTGTCACAAGGTTTCTGTTTTCTCAATCCAAGCTCAAGATATCAAAAAATTTGTAACAAACCCCACATCACTGGGTATTTCAGACTAAATCAACCTAAAAGTTTCCTTGTTTTTTTTTTTGTTTAGTTTTTCTTTGAGTTTCATTCCCAAATGAAATTAATTTTCCCCCTGTTTTCAAGATATCTAAAATTATTTTAAAATCAGGAAAAGGGGGAGGGATTTTTCAGGAATAGGAAGGTTTTGAAACCAGTCTTGTTTTGAGAAGAGTTTGCATTTGATAAAGTATTTTAGTTCAGGTTTTTTCCTGATAGAACTATTCTTTCAAGTGTCTGATTGGAAAAAATCCCCTTAGCTCAACATCCTGGCTTCAACATCAGCTCCAAACCAAACTCAGTGGGAGTTTCATAATTTTCCTTTGGGGTTACTTTCACCAAAGATAAGATGGGAAAACCCCAACCCCTTCACCTAGGAGAAGAGTCTGGGGTGAGGACTCTCTCCCTTAACATATATAGTCCAACCACATGTTTATTTGGAAATGTTGCCGTTCCTGTGAAACCAAATGTTCTGTATTTAACAGCTTAAGCCATAAATCATAAAAAGCCAAGATCATCAGAGTTTTCGTTATTAAGAAGCAGGGATCCAGATGGCTTGCTGAGGTCAAGCTGAGGCCACATACCCCTAAAGAACATACAAGTGTGTGTCCTTAATCAAGAGGTGGGGTTTAGGAAAACCAGGAGCATTTTTCCTTTCATAGAATCATAGAATCATTAGGGATAGGAAGAGACCTTGAAAGATCACCCAGTCCAATCCCCCTGCCACAGCAAGATCACTTAGAGCAAGTCACACAGGAACACAGCTTCACCATTTGCAGCCCTGTGCCTCCCCACAGGCTTTCCACAGGGCTCCCACAGGTTGATTCGGCAAGATCTTCCTCTGATCCTGTTCTGTATCAGCCTTTCCCAACAGAGAACTGATTAACAGCTGATAGCGCTGTGAAATGAGACTAGGGCACAACAAAGCAGTGAAAAAGCAACCGGGGGAAGCTCCATAAGCATCAAGAGCCAGTGCCGCAGGAGGCAGAGATTACCCCGCCAACCACCATGCTCACCATTCCTCCTCTCGATTTTCCATCACCGTTTCTCAGCTAATTCCCTTTATTTAGAAGCCATTCAGAAGCTCATGGCATTATTATGCTTCATAATTGGTTTATGAATAATCAAGCAGGTGACACTGAGACAAGAGACCATGGTGCAATCCTGCAGAAACCATTAGGCACCTTCTTGTTCTCTCCCAGAAAAGAGCCGCCTGGAAGTACTTAGCGAGTGGCAAGGTGACCAGCAAGTGACAGGCAAATAGAGGTTTTCTAACCTCTTGAAGCTAAATCCCTCTAAAGAAAATTATTCTTCTGCACCATGTCGCTTCAGATTGCATCAAGGTGTATTAAAATAACAATGGGTTCTCTCCTAAGTTGGCCAAAGTAAGAAGCAATTTTGGGGCTGAAAGCTTGCTGGAGACCATCTAAGGAGCAGGTTGTTATTCACAGTGCCCTGCCTATTCCAACAAAAGACAACACTGATTGCAATACTAGTGAATGAGTCAAAAATAGCAGTTCAATTTTAAGATGATGGACTTCATGGGTCGGGGCAAGTCCATTAACACCAAATGCCTGCGGGGACTATTGTGAAAACAAGTATTTTAATAGGTAATTTACCTCTAGAGACAGCTTGGAAAACTTTACAAGCTCATCACTCATGAGTAAGTGACACCTTGTTCAAAACTCACATCACTGACCCATCTGACCACACATGTTCTGCCACAGAGGAGTCAAAGTGCTTCACCCCATTCTGATCTCATGACAAGTGATTCACATGTACTATAGAAAGTCCAAAACGAAAGTCATTTAAAGGGAGAGAAGGCACTTCTGCCCATCTGGCAGATACCTCACACTGCAGGTCTGGCCTCCACACATTTAGAAATGGATTCATGGATCTGGAGATGATGCTGTGGAACAACAGAAAGCTGGTGTTTAGAAATACGCATTTGTAGCAACTATAAAGACAATAAGGGGCATCTCAGTTCCCTCAGTTCAAGAAGGACACAGAGCTGCTGGAGGGTGTCCAGCATAAAGCAACAAAGATGATGAAGGAAGTAGAGCACCTCCCTTATGAGGAAAGGCTGAGGGAGCTGGGTCTCTTGAGCTTGGAGAAGAGATTGAGGGGTGAACATACTAGTGTCTATAAATAGGTGAGGGGTGGGTGTCAGGAGGATGGAGCCAGGCTCTTCTCAAGGTCATCTGGTAATAGGACAAAGGGCAATGGATCCAAGCTGGAACACAGGAGGTTCCATAGAAATATCAGCAGGAATTTCTGCACAGTGAGGGTGACGGAGCAGTTGAGCAGGCTGCCCATGGGGGTTGTGGAGTCTCCTTCTCTGGAGACGTTCAAGACCCACCTAGACATGTTCCTGTGTGACTTGGTCTAGGTGATTCTGCTGTGGCAGGGGGACTGCACTAGATGATCTTTCGAGGTCCCTTCCAATCCCTAATGATTCTATGATCTCAATTTCTGCACCAATGCATTTGCTAACAGAATTTATTCTCAGGATATTATAACTTCCAAAAGCCACCCCATAGCTCAAACACTGGATCAGTAAATGTAAAGAGATCCTAGATATCTTTAGAAGAAGGGGATGAACCACATACTGCTTAGGGATATAACACACAGATTTGATTTTCAACTCTGGCATCACATGCAGCCCACCACATCATGTGGAAGATGATACAGCAGTGCTCTGGAGTCAGCTCTCCACACCTGAGGGACCGGGCTTTAGGATTAACTGATCCTGGTCAGGCAACAACAAGCTGTGCTGAAGCAAATGTCTGGGCTGGAAGAGTGCAGGCAAGGTGAGTGCTCTATCAAAACCTCCTTAGCCATGAGGACCAGCAAACATCCACGGTTTCCTGGCACAGAGGTGCTCTGTAATAAAGAAACCACCTGCAGTTCAAGATCAGTGCAGGGCACATTCACATGGAAATTACACAATAGGAAAGTTATCTGCCCCTGGTGCTCCTGAGGTGCTGCCCCAGCACCTGCTCCCTGCCACGGAGCTTCAAGGATTATCTCTCGATTCATTCTTGAGGCAAATAATTTAAGAACTGTGTTGCATTATGACCATTTCTTTTATTTCTTCCTTTATTTTGCTGAATTCTGAATTGAGGCCAAGGAAGATAGACAGGGGCTCTACAGCATTTTGGGGAAGCGCAGGAGAGATACCCTGAGTTTCAATCCGAGCTCCAGCAGCAGAATCCTTGCTTCTGCTTAACTAAGGGCTGCTGTATGCAGTAAACAGATCACACGGCCTGAAGTTTATCTTAAGCTCCTTTAAAAGTACTGATAATGATTCAAAGGAAAACATGTGACCTTCCGTGACATCACGCAGCAGGAGCTTTCATGTCTGCTGCTCTGAGATGATTAGGAGACACAGCATTTTGAATACAAACTAAGAAATACCAGTGCTCCACCACTTCTTATTCCCAGGCATTAAGAAACAAGTTTCTGTGGGATTTGTGGGAACTAGGGAAATCCATGGAAATAGGAAATGAGCAATGGAATAGCTAGGAGCTTCAGTTGGCTTCTCCTTCCTTCACCTTAGTTGGACATTAGGAAGCCCTTCCTTAGGTGACCAGACTGCCCAGGGCAGTGGTGGCGCCCCCATCCCCAGAGGTGTTTAAGGACAGACTGGCTGTGGCCCTTAGTGCCCTGGTCTGGCTGCTGTGGTGATGTTAGGTCCTGGACTGGGCTGGATGATCTCAGAGGGCTTTTCCAGCCTCAATAATTCTGTGATTCTCTCAGGTGCTCAAGGGTACCCTCCAGTTACATAGTGGAGATAGACAAGACAACACAACCTAGAGATGTGGAAGGAATGGAGACCTCGTGCAGGTTGCTATGACAAATGGTCACTCCACGTTCCAGCCTCTCCTTCTGGGCATGGACTACGTAGGACAGTTTGCTGAGCATCAGCTTCCCCACCAAAACCAAGGAGTATCTCCCTCCTCACTGTAGTACAAGAACCATACTGGGTAAGGAGGGAGATTATCCAGTGATGATAGCCAGCACACACACTCCGTCCCCTTAGCTTAAAGGGTTGGACCAGGTGATCCTCCCAACATAGAATACTGTGAACACTGTGTATTTGATACACCATCTATTCCAGATAGAGTTTGGAGGTTCCCCTGCACAACTGGTCTCCTCAGTTCTAAGTGCATTTTGGGGATAATGCTATAAGAACTACAGAAAAGGGACTGGGTTGGCTCTGCCAACATGAAGAAGATGCCACCCAATCTGGTAATGACACCTGACAAAGACAGGTGTGCCTTGTTAGTACAAATTCCCTTCAAATTAATCACACTTGCACATCTCTACATCTAGGTGGAACTGCCACCTTACCTGACTCAGCTACAGTGATCTAAAGGGCACAACTCTGCGTTGTACCAGCCAAGGGTACAGGCTTAAAGCAGACACTAATTTAGATAGACCTCAAAGTCTGATCAGCTCGTGATGGCAGCAAATCGGACAGAACTCCTGGAAGGTACACCAGGCATCTGAGCCCAGCCCTCTCAAGGTTACTCAGGTAGTACCAACCTGTAGTAAGGCTTCATTTCTTCAAGCTCTTCACACCCACATATTTTGTGCCACTCTCCTAGGGGCCACTTATTATCGAGCTGGTCCATCTGCCAGAAAACATTTGCCATGTGAAGTAGTAGCTCATCCCAAATTACTCCAAACAAATGAAAATATTTTGCTAAATTAATTATCTCTTGACTGAGCAGGTCTTTGTGAGGCTTCATTTTGCTCCCCTGCATAAAAGACTGCCACAGTCTTTTATGTCCTTGCTACACCCTACTCATGGGAACATTAGCCCAAACTCACTGCAGGTTGCACAGGGCAATTGCAGGTTGTCCCAACTTAACAATGAGGAATTATGGCTGCAGCAAAGACATTGAAAGACCTCTGGCCAACATCTAAGTCCAGCCCAACTTACCAAGGCAGACCTATAACATGGTGCTCTTCACTTGGGAAAAACAAAGCCATAAGGATAAAGAGAGAAGCAGCTACCACCAGAACAACACTAGCAGGAACGTGTGTCTGAATTTTGCAGTGACGTCTGGTGTTCCACAAACAGGCTCCACCAGGAGCAAATACAGACACAACTCATCCTGAATACAATAAAAAACAGAATGAATCTCCTGTTACTCAGTACATGTGCTCTGTGTCACTAGATAAATAATCAGTTTGCCTTCATTAGGCTCCATCCTCCTGCTGCCATGCAACCTTCCCTTGGCACCTGCAGAGCAAGCAGAAGACAACCCCTATATGTATCAGAAACCACTACATAAAAGAGTTCTGCTGTATTCCAAAATAGCAGTGGCTCACTCCACATAGTTAGCAAAAGAGGGGACTACTCTTTGGGATAAATTGCATGGAGAGAGCTGGTGCTGTTTAGCCCGGAGTAGAGGAGGGTGAGGGGAAAACTCACTGCTCTCTACAATTACATGAAAGGAAGTTGGAGTGAGGCAAGTGATGGCTTCTTCTCCCTAGGGATGAACGATAAGACTAGAGGAAATGGAGTCACGTTGTGCCAGGGGAGGTTCAGGCTGGATCTTAGGAACAACTTCTTCCCAGAAAGAGTGGGGAGGCCTTGGAAGAGGCTGCCCAGGGAGGAGGTAAAGGCACCATCCCTGGAGGGGTTCAGTAAACGAGTAGACATGTTCTTTTAGGAGATGGTTTAGTGGTTCAGGCGGTTCAGGCATCTGCTAGAGCAGATGGTTGGACTTGATGATCTTGAAAGTCTTTTCCAACCTTGATGATTCTATAATTCTATGAATGTACTTGTTCCAAGCTTACTTATTCCCAAGAAGACAGGACCATGAGTTCAAAGCTTGTGTCAATCTTCCAGCCACCTCCAACCACTAAGAAGGTGCCCAATAACCATTTCCATTGTTTTCTGAAATCCCAAAACACATACAAGAAAGCTAAAAACCACCTCCAGTGGCTGCACTGTCTTTACACTGTGAGTGAGCCCAGCTTTTTGTGACACTCATAGCCATGGTGAGTTTATGAAGAACACACGGAGGGACTTGTGTCACTGGAATTTCCATAGAAAGAGAGAGTAAATAATGCACAGAAAGCAACCAAGAGGTAGGAAATGGTGCCCTGATTTGGAGGGCGTATGCTTATAATGGTTTCCACCACATAGATCTGTTGGAGTATGGACATGAAAAGCATTTCAACAGGAGATTAATTTTGAAGGTTGAGCCCACACAACCACATGTGTTGTGATTCAATTGCTTGTAAAAGAAAAGATCATTACTTTGCAACTGCCTCTTGTTATTACTCCCTATTCTTACCTTCAAACACCCAGCTAAGTCCATCACAATGACTGCCTATGTGTTAATTATAATGATGTAGCACGTACCACCACTACACCCTAGCCAGAATCAGATAGGATGTCATTATACTAATTTACTTGATAGTAACAATGGTGAACCAAGAAATGGACCCCACCAGCAAAACACCAATGGTAACAATTGTTCAGACATCGTGTTATGAGCGTAGCCACAGTAGTCATGAGCATTCTAAGCATATGGCAAATTAGGGACTAAAAGCAAGGCAAATCCCCACCAGCTCAGCACAAGTGAGTAACTACAAGGTGTATTTTAGTAGTTAAACAATAGCTTGTCCCATCCTGACAACATCATTAATGTCACTTTTGAGGATAGTGCCAGTCTCTGGCAAGAGGCTCTGTGGTGACAATTCCAATTACTCTCCTCATCTTTACCTCTCAGGTCACCTGTTTACTTGGATGCAGCAGACATGCAGAGGCTCTGTATTACAGATGGGTATCTGCCCCTACGGACATCACATGCCATCTCCATCCCTCTCCCACAAACCACACCGAATTATCAAGGCTGGAAAAGACATCTGAGATCATCAAGTCCAGTCTAGGACCTAACATCCACCCTAACCCTCTCCTAGCAGCTTCAAGCCCTGCCCTCTTGTCATGGTGCTAGCTGCCTGGAAGAAGAGCCCAAACTCCACCTAACTACAACCTTCCTTCAGGTAGTTGTGGAGAGGGGAAACGTCCTCCCTGAGTCTCCTCCAAGCTAAACACTCCCACCTCCTTCAGGCTTTCCTTATCAGTCTTATCGCTCCAGTCCCTTCACCAGCCTCACTGCTCCTCTGGACCTGCTCCAGCCCCTCAATCTCTTTCTTGGCGACAGTCCTCTCCCAAAAGGCATGTCAAGGCTGAGAGCACACAGCCCATCATATCCAAGTGATACAATTCCAAACAAGAGGTCTCACATACCATCAGAACCACTACAGACCCGAGAGCCAGACTCTTCCTGAAGAAGAGGAGCATGGTCCCACAATGAAGGAAACTTACAGGTTTCTTAGACTTTTAGGCAGTTAAAACATTCATTTTGATTGGTTCAGTTATTATCACTCTCACTTCTCACCATCTACTCTGCACAAGTGAGACCACATCTGGAGTATTGTGTCCAGTTCTGGGCCCCTCAGTTCAAGAAGGACACAGAGTTGCTGGAGAGTGTCCAGCATAGAGCAACAAAGATGATGAAGGAAGTAGAGCACCTCCCTTATGAGGAAAGGCTGAGGGAGCTGGGTCTCTTGAGCTTGGAAAAGAGGAGGCTGAGGAGTGACCTCATGAATGTCTTTAAATACTTGAGGGGTGGGTGTCAGGAGGATGGAGCCAGGCTCTTCTCAAGGTCATCTGATGATAGGACAAGGGGCAATGGGTGCAAGCTGGAACAGAGGAGGTTCCCTATAACTATCAGAAGGAACTACTTCTCAGTGAGGGTAATGGAGCATTGGAACAGGCTGCCCCGGGCCTTGTGGAGTCTCCTTCTCTGTAGACATTCAAGATCTGCCTGGATGTGCTCCTGTGTGACTTGGTCTAGGTGACCCTGCTGTTGCAGGGGAATTAGATTAGATGATCTTTCAAGGTCCCTTCTGATCCCTAATGATTCTATGACTCTGAACTCATCCAGGGTTAACCTTTGTCTGGGAATGACAACCACCTCCAGGAACCTTCCAGAATATTTCTGATTTCTTGCACTTACTAGAATTCCAAGGCTTGGATGACTTGTTAGAGGTAAGGACTTCACTTGACCACTTTGGTGTTTGCAGCCCTTTACCCTGAAGCATCTTTCAAGTTCAACACCGCTTCTTCTCTAAACCTCCCATTTATATTCTCTCCTAATTTATTAATCAAAAAACAGATTTGAGCTTTCCACACTTAAAGCCCTGTCTATTATTTATATGGCTTCTGTTTGGTGTTTGAAGCCAAGCGCCCCATTAAAGTGCAGCAATTAATCAGGTTGATAAAAGCCACAGCGCGGCCACTGCTGTCCATCATGTTTGTTGCACATGAAGGCGGATGTCGAGATCATCTCAGGAAGTTTCTGAGCAGTCTGACAGGCCCTTCCCCCACAGACACTCTAGGATTGGGGCTTTTAATATTGCAAGGATTACTGCAATCCATAGGCTTAACCTTCCTGCAGCAAACCTGCACAGAGCTGGGGTGCCTCTGTCCTGCTGTGAGCCACTCTGCAACAATCAGCATCCCTGATGCAGCCATGGCTTCTTGTACCTTCCCACCTGACTGACACCACCACGTCCCTCCATCCATTCTCTGCTGATCTCCACAAGCAGCATTGCTGAGATAGGAAAATGCTCTGGGTTCCGTTCCCATAAATGCTCCGGGCTGTAAATCCTCAAAAGCCTTTTTAAGCCCTGCCGTAACATATGACTTGCTTTCCCATGACATAGTTTATTATACAACTATTTTTTCTCCATTTCAACAAAAAAAGGGAGCAGCAACACTAATACAGGTGGAAAGGAGATGCTCACGCCTGGGTCTGCCCTTTACACTTAACCTTGTGTAAAGCCTAAGGTTTTCCAAGTCAGTGGTAAATTCTATAGATGCTGGATTAGGTCAACTAAGATTATTTTAAGATGGTTTTAATAATTTTTCTTCATCAACAGTGTCACAGAACACCTAAACAACCTTTTGGCCTGACAAGATCTGAAGGATTGTCTCCCCTTTGACAGCTACAATAGCTGGACTCAATCTTGATGGTCTTTTCTAGCCTACATCATTCTACGATGCTAGAAGATGTAGGAAGCCAGTTATTTATTTCAACAAACCTCAGAAAAATCCTTCTATCTCCAGCACTCCCTGCACTGACTTGTAGGAAGAAGAGTTTTAGTATTTCTCCTGCCCATTTGGATACTGCAGAAAAGCATTTTATGGGTCAAGACTGTTACCACAAGAGCTCCTCATAACAAAAAATCCTGGAAAATGTGAACGCACACATCAGTGCTGAACATGAATAGTCTGCTGGGCACAGACTGACCTTCAACTGGTGACGATCAGCAAATATGTTTGGGGTTGGCACAGCCCAGAAGCATTTTGTAGCACAGTAGCTTCAGGGTCTGTGACTCCCCCTTCTCTCTGGGCAGCCTGTTGCATCCCCTGACCACTCCATCAGGGAAGAAATTTCTCCTGATGTCAAATCTAACCCTCCCCTGACACAACTTGTTCTAATGACTTGGGAGAAGAGACCGACCCCCATCTCTCTATAACCTTCTATCAGGTAGCTGTAAAGGGCAATAAGGTCTCCTCCTTTTCTCTAGACTAACCAACCCCAGTTCCTTCAGCCATTCCCAGTCAGACCTGCCTTTCTTGTCCTTCACCAGTTTCATTGCCCTTCTCTGGGCCCACTCCTGCACCTTGTATTGAGGTGCCCAGAACTGAACCCAGTACTTGAGATGAGGTCTCAGTAGTGCTGAGTACAGGGGCAGGATCACTTCTTTGGTCCTGCTGATCACACTAGTACTGATGCAGTCCAAGACACCATTGGTCTTCTAGGCCACCTGGGCACACTGCTGGCTGCTGTTCAGCCACTGTCAAGGAATACCACCAGGTCCTTTTCCACCCAGCAGTTCTCCAGCCACTCTTCCCCAAGTCCGTAGCATTGCAGAGGGTTGTTATGACCAAAGGACCCAGCACTTGGCCTTGTTAAACCTCCTGCAGTTGGCCTCAGCCCATCAGTTTAGCCTGTTCAGGTCACTCTGAAGAGCTTCCTACCCTCCAGCAGATCAACACTGCTGCCTAGTTTGGTGTCGGCATAGATTTCAGATTAAGATGAGTTTTCTCCCTCTTAACTGGTGGTTGCAGCACAGTGCCTGGGTCCCTTTGGGGATGTGGATGGAACCAGGGGCAAAGGCCACTGGGGTGACAGAGGGTGTTTCACACTAACATCATAATACGCAGCTCTGCCATCTCTCTCCCTCTGCCTCTAGTAGTCCTTGAACCTCTTCCCCTTGATGATGAAAAAGCTAAGAAAGGCACTTTCTGTAATGTGACTGATTTTTCTTTCAGCCAACCAAGGCACCTATTTGCATTTTCAAAGAGCAACCACACACACCAAGTAAGAAACAGGAAAAAGATTAACCCAATTCACTAACCACATGTACAGAATAAAAATATCCTACAGCACCTTATCGCAAAGGCTGGGATGACTCAGAAAACTCCATGTAAATAGCTCCTATGATTTCGCACAGAGTGGCACCCCATGTAGTAAAATTAACTGCCTCTCTGATTTCTCACAAACTGCGTAAAATGCAGCCGTGCAGAACTATCTAGAGGCACATAACACAATGGATTGTCCCCTGGATCAGGTCAGGGAAAGAAAGTTAATCTGCACCCCCAGCCTCTCAGAGAATAAATGTTCCAGGTTTGTAAAGCATGAGTCAGCAGCTCTGCTGCTGGAGAGGGTTTTTCCTAGTGTGCTGCTGGCAGCACTGTTTGCAGTCCATCCCAGTGTCTACCAGGAAACCGCCACCTTCTCTATTAATGGGATAGGTGAATCTGTTGCCATTTAGTCATTAGCATTGAAAGTCATCAACACCCTATCTGATCTTAATGTACCTGCACAGCAAAGAGTTCTACAACCACCTCTGCTACTGCAGCCAAGACAAAAAGCCATGAAACTGGGTTTCAAAGTCATATTTTGCACCTATGCAGCTTCCTCTAATCAAGGATCTCAATCACTGTGCAGAGGTGATGAACACTCCTAGTGAGGACCATACTGGCATTCCTTTGTCTGTGAAACAAAGGAGGAGGCCACAAGCTTCCAGAAACCCACCTGGCAGCCAACAGCCCTTCACAGCAACCTTATCATTTCTTCTTCAAGTTTAGGTAACATCAGCTGAGCTCCACTTCACCCTCCGTTGGATCTCTGTGCTTTGATGGTTATTTTCTTGACAGGCTACAGAGAGTCCTCCCTAAAGTTACCGAACAAAAACTTCTGCTCACTCTCCAGCTGTCCCTAACTCTTAATATCTGAGCACAGCTTGACAGAGAGTGAAGGACAGGAATGCATTTTCTTCCTAGAAATGGATAACAAACCTGGAAAGTGTCTTCCTTCCCCCCAGGTGTGGAAAGGACTGACAGCACCTCACCAGTCGCTCCTCTGATCTGCCAAGCAGGCAACACACACAGACAGAAGCAGAGATAAGTGTCCACCTACAAGTCACTCGAAAGCAGGCATCCATACAGAAGACCCTGAAAATGACCTGTCCTCAACATCCCCACTGAAAGGAAAAGTCACAATAAAGGACTCATAAGGGTCACTGCACAAAAGTCTTCACTGGGAAGTCCTCATCGAGCACAAGACAGAAATCAACAAGAAAGCCACCAGTTCTGACACCCCAAACCCCATCTGTTTCATGCAACCATAGGACAATGCAACACTACTACTGGTTCTGTAACCCAGAGAACCAGTCAAGGATGTTGAGACCCGGCCTGGAACAGCCACAAAGCAACCCCCCTGCCATCCCTTACCTCCACTACACGTGCTAAGAGAGGGATATCCAACACTAGGGTTCAAAACCAGGTGAAGACAGCACGAGGAAGACAGACAGACACAGGGATCAGACCTGGTTCCTGACACCACACAGTACTTCTGAAGGCCTTTGGTGCATTCAGTCCTGGCGTCATTTGTTTCAGTGAAGGCGAGTGCCAAACATCACGTCATCCTGGGCACGTGCCCTGGAGCCCACAGGCTGGGATCCAACACACCTCACGGCTCCCTCTGCCTTTTCTATCAGCTAACTGACTGCTCTCCGTCTGATACTCCACGTCATCTCCCGCTCGCCACCTCACTGCAGCCATAGGGGGTTTAAAGTCCTGTCAATCTAGAATTAATTGTCTTCTTACAGCTTAAGTGCCCTGTACCTCTACTTCAATGAAATTATATTGTCTGAAGCTATTCCTTTTTTTGGCAGCAGAATATATAGTTTTCTGCAGACAGACGGAACAACCCATACCATGAATCTTAAAAACAGGGATCAAAGGACAAGGTTAAAGCAAATGATAAAATCAACAGGGTCAGGAGATGTTCATGAAGAAAACTCTATCTCCTTTACTGACTCCCATCTATTCACAAATAGCTGGCACCCTTTCCTCAGCCTGGTAAGACACTGCACAAAGGAGATAAGAGACATTTCCATAGGAGATAAGAAACATTTCCATAGGAGAGAAAATAGTTCATTGAGGTGAGGTTGGGAGGGGTAACATTGTCAACAATCAGACTATCCACCCATAGCCATCACTTTCATTTGGGAGAGGTCCTTCATCTCCCCCTCTCCCAGGCTGCAGCAAACCCTTGGATGCTGACACTGAGACCAGCTGAGCCGCGCTAGTCCTTGAGGCAGAGTTTGCAAAACATTAATGAAATCAGAATGAGACTGCAGCTTGGCTTGGTGCCCTCTGGTAATGGAAGTGAAATTAGAGAAAGAGGGAAGAGAAGGCTCTTGCTCACTGCTAAAAACAGACCGCTTTGTGCATTTTTTCCTTCCCCCCCCCTCCCCCCCCCCAAGAATTAAAGTGTTTTATCCACTATTTACTTCAGCTTGTTCTATTTCCATGAGCCTAGTGATGACTGATATCAGAAGGAAAGAGTATTCAAAGCAACTCCAGAATTATTCCTCCCATGTCAGAAGGATCCACAACTGCTGGTGATGTCCCACATGGTCTGGGGGATCCTGCTTGGCTGGAGAACCAGGCTGGCCATGCCAGGAGACCAGACTTACTCACCAAGTTGTCACTCCTAGTTTACCCAGGCTAGAAACACAGTTTCTCACCTTTTTTAAGTCTCGTTTACAAAAAGCAGCCCTGAAACTTCACACTAAACACACAGGGGTTTTGGTTGCTGCCCTAGAAATGCACTCATGTTCTCTCCAGGTCATAATGCAGAGCTAAGAACAATCACCTGTAGAAGGACAACACACAGTGAAGTCAGGTTTGGTAGATGCCTGAGAAGTTAATATTTGATGGATGCACCTTTCCCTCTCTCCATCAAGGTGGAAAGAAGCAGAGCTTCAATGCTGCCCAGAATTTTCAATTGTGTTTTTACAAGGGCACTGTCCCCACTGCAAACCACTGAGGCCTGTATCCATTGACCACTCGAGACACATCAAAGTTTGATACAATGAAAGTGGAGGTTTCATTCATGGTTTTGTTATTCTGCAGGGTTTTACCTCACTCTTTCCTTCACAGCATCCAGGGGACAAAATGACCAAAGTCAGCCGTGGCAGGAAGATGATAATCAACTTCTCTTGGGAAGTAGCAGCGACACTGCCAAAAACATAACACAACAACCAACCCCAGTGAATCTGCTTCGTTTTGATACAGGGAGGTAGTTTCTGTGGCAGTGAGGTCCAAAAGGCATCACAGATGCTCTTGCAGCACTGCCCCACCCTGCTGGGCTCCTGGCGGCAGCCAATGGGTTAAAAGAAGTTTTCCTTCTCCATGGAAGAAATATGGTAGGAAACCACCACTCTGCTTTCTGCTGGGATGGATTGTACTTGATCCCAGCCAGCCAGCGAGAGTTTAACCCTGTTCTCACCAATCCCAAAGTCAACACATGAGCCAGAGCCCCATCTGCTGCAAGGGGAGGCAGCTTCTCTGCTCCTAATCCCAGACAATGGACTGCACCTCACCCCCTGGTAGCTGCACTGAAAAGGCTAATGTAACAGCAAAAGCATCCGCAAAACACCAATGACAATAACTTTCTGCCTGCCAGCAGAGCCTGACAATCTACACAAAGCTGCAGCAAAACACCGTCTGCCAGAGCAAAGAACTATTGTTCACCTCAGTCCCTAAGCGCAGCAGCCCACACCCTGCACCACATCCATTCCCACAGCATCACAGCAAACAGAGGCAGCCTACCTTCTCAATCCACGAGCAGGCAGGTTCCGATCGATGTGTCACGTCCAGAAGACCCTGTTAATGAAAAACAAAAAAGAGGGAGAAAAAAAATACCCCAAACTGTAAACACTGCTGAAAAAAACCAGCTTTCAGCTGTGGGAAAAGGCTTTTTTTTTTAATCCAAAGACAGAGATGGATGAACATTCCTAGTGCTCAAAGGTGTGGGTGCACATCATACACAATAATCTGTGCATTTCATTTCACAGGCAATACATTCAAAACGTTTGTTTTGAATAAGTCAATTAATTTTACAGCCAATTAAGGATTTCTATTTGCAGACAAAAGCACTCAAGTTTTAGCATCACCTCCACATTTTCATCCACCCAGCATTTAACCCACAGCAACCTAAACCCTAAAAAAGCCCCAGCAGCAAACCGGTTTAACAGATCCTCAGCAAGAAAAGAGTGTAAAAAAAGCTAAAAAGTCATTACCGGCTCATATGTTGCTGCACCACCGGAGCCTATCCTGAGATAACTGCTGCATAGTCATTCCCCGGCAGCGCTCACACGCATCGGCTCCCCAGACGCAGCCTGCAAGCCGCCAGCTTAGATCTACCATGTGCGCGTTGGGAAGAGTGAACCGACGAATTAGAAGAAGCCCCCGCAGCAGCAAGAAGGGAAAGAGGGTGAGTGGGAGAGGCAGAGGGAGTTCACTGGCCGCAGAAATTTCGAGAACGATGACAAACCAGCCAGCTCCGCCATCATCCCCCCCACAACAGGACACTGCAACGCAACTGCCGGAGCTGTTTGTCAGGGGGTTGCTGCTATCGGGTGCCTGACAGGCATTTTAATTGCGCCCAACCAAGTGTGGCCCCGGCAGTCGGGGCCTTTCATCCCCTGAATATCATCAAGTCAGTGCTTTTGTGCTGCTGCCAGACACAGCAGCACTCCCGCTTCCTACTCTGATGCCGATCCAGATCCCAAACAGGTTTTGCAGGTGCTGGGAAAGAGGTCCACAGAGATTAGGCTTTTTTTGCCTTAGAGATGAGAAGGGTAATCCACACTCCCCCTTCATTTATCTACCTTGTGCTTAGGTTCACATGTTGGAAGCAGCTCCTCTGGGCTGCTACTTGAGCCTGTATGGGCACCAATGGGAAACTAAATCTGGGAAAACACAGAGGAGCTGCTGGGGACCCTTTAAAAACCATAGAATCGTAAGGGATCAGAAGGGACCTCAAAAGATCATCTAGTCCAATCCCCCTGCTACTGCAGGATCTCCTAGACCAAGTTGCACAGGAACAGATCCAGGAGGGTCTTGAATGTCTCCAGAGAAGGAGACTCCACAATCCCCCTGGGCAGCCTGTTCCAATGCTCCGGTACCCTCACTGGGAAGAAGTCCCTTCTGATATTTATATGGAACCTCCTGTGTTCCAGCTTGCACCCACTGCCCCTTGTCCTACCACCAGATGACCTTGAGAAGAGCCTGACTTGTAGATGTAGCACCTGGGAGCATGGTTTATTGGGCAGGGTAGGGTTGGGTTGATGGTTGGACTTGGTGATCTTGGAAGTCTCTTCCAGCCTTAATGATTCTGTGATTTTAAGATTGAGGACTAATGTGAATTAGAGACACATGAATTAGGAAATAGCCCTATGTTTTGGGAGGACACATGACAAGACTGTGGAGAAGGTGGGGACTGTAGAGAAACATAAAGGTGGCTTTTAAACATAAAATAGAGGGGGGAAAAATATTAAAGTCTGGATGAACTGGTTTGTTTAGAAGCATTCTAGGTTTGTAAAGGAACTGCAGGAGCAGCAGGGGAGCAGCAAAGAGAAATCAGAGAGCTCAACAGCACTCTGAAGGGCTGAAGATGAGCTTCAAGTTCTCTGCAGTCAGGACACACAATCCAGCTAGATCCCCTTCCCCACAACAAACTGTTGTTTCTCTGACTCCATGATGGCAGAGCCCTCCAGAAGCCAGGATGTCAATGTAAGAAGGAAACATCTGCCTATCATATGTGGGAGGGGTCCAAGCGAACCCCATATACTTTGGCGAAGGACAAGGGCCTTGCAGGAAGGGGTAGCAAATATCCCATGGATTTCCAGGGCTTCTCTCATAAAACTTTCTGCGGGGAGGGCTGCCAAGGCAATCTATTCCCTCCTGCCTTCCCCCACACCCATGGCAAGATGATTTTTCACACACCCCTCGAACTTTGCATCACCCACATTCCTATCCCCATTGCTGTGAGAAAATCCCAACCTGAGAAGCATCTGTCCAGATGTGACAGGTCAGGAGGAGGAGGAAATGGAGGAAGGCAGCACAAAAAGACAAGCTGTACAGAACAAGGATGGTGGGGGAGCAGGTTCTGCATGGCGGCAAAAAGGCCTTCAGAAGGGAAAAACAAGCAAGAGCAGCACTACCACAATCCTTAGCCCTTTCTTTCCACCAAGAAAGCCTCCGGTGACTCATCGGAAGGGGGTTCTGCTGCTGCCAAACCTCCCACTGCAGAGCTCATCCTCTGCAGAAACCAAGGAAACTCTAATCCTGCCCTCAGCTTCCTCAGCTCCACCTTTTATCAGTTGGACAGTTCCCAGCCCTGCTGTCATCCATCCCTCCCTCCCTCCCTCCCTCCCTGTGGCATCCCTGTCTACCAGCCAAGCTTCACCCAAAGCAGCCAGGAGCTCTGGGAGCTGCGAGAAACAACAGCTAAGAGTTGGGATGGTGGAAGGGGAGCAAGATATCCTGAAAACAGTCTCAGATGTTCCTGACAGACCTCATGTGGCTGGCAAGGGACAGATCCACACTGCCAGGCTGTGTCCTACATGATGAACCTTCCATCAGCCATCTAAATCGCCTTCACTCTGCCCATGTAAGCATCTCCAAGGAGCCAAAGCATCAAAACAAATCACCCTTGCGCCAGCGTCCCACTCTTGCCCCTTCTTCCACCACCTCCATATCTCCAGCATGGTACCACCATCTGGGATGCCCCTTTGGTCAGTTTGGGACAGTTGTCACAGGGATAGTGACAGAATGAGGGTTCTCCTCATTTTTAGAATGATGAAAAACAAAAACAAAGGGTTTTGTTGCCCAAGGTTCCACACAACCTGTGTTGAAAAGGCAGGCTGGAAGAACCTCCCAGCAGCTCAGTCCAAGACCTCTCCATCCAAACCACTGGCAAAATTTCACAATCAGCCCTTAGCAAAGGACCTGGAGGCTGGTTGCTTCTCTTTTAGCAGAAGACTGGGCGAACATTTTATGCAGTGCCCAAAATAGCACCCAACATCCTCAGTGATGTAGATTAGGAGGAATAAGTCTACTGAACAGAAACTGCACCAACTCCACTAAAAATAGCCCCAGAACAGGGAATCTTCTTTCTATTTGCTGTTGTCTCATCTCTCACACCAGTGCAGAGAATGGCTGCCTGCTGGGGAAGTTGAGAGACCCATGGTCCACCAGACAATGCCAACATGGCCTTTGCTTATGCAGTAAATATCAGACTATTCTATTGTACCTGTTTTGCTCTCGGTTTTTTTTGAGGGACAGCCTCACTTGTCTTCTTTTTTCCTTTCCTCAAGGGGTGCAAAGCAGAACAGAGTGGCTTTGACTAACTAATGAATTTATCCTAGGAAAACACAGGAGGTGCAGCACAGCAGCTTTTTCACCAGGGCAACACTTCAAGCAAGGCTGAAACTAGAGGCACCATCTCTATGGTTACTGGAGAGGATGAAGAATGGGGAGGAGTTAGAAGAGGCTGCAGGCTGAGTTAGCAGCATCTATGGGGAACGCAGTGCAAAGGGTTTCAAGGTAGGTAAAAAGTTTTGGGGTGCAGGTGGCTCTGCTTTTGTTTTCAGTTTTCTTCCTCCAAAGAACAAGGTGCTTTTTTCCTCATGCTACCTTTTGCATTGTGTCAGGTCCCCTACATCAACAGAGCCCCTGGCTTTGTATCCACAGTGGCTTTCAACGTCTTTATGGGACTTACGTATCCTTCCTCTAAAACTGGCCTGTATTGGTGACACTGCCCTCCCCAGCATTCTTTGATGCAGAGGCATCAGACATCTCTCTTGCACGCAGTAACCCACCAGCTGACATCGCACAGGCGCCTGTGCAGCACAGTTGCATAGATGAGCCTTCAAAACCTGGGTGAGCAATATCCTCTCTTTCCCCTGTATCTCAGCTTGTTTGTTTTAAACCTGCCAGACTGGTATTTTCCAGTGTGATCCCTTGTTTGTAAATCCAAGCTGATGTCCCACAACTGAATAATAGATATGAGGAAACCCAGAAAGGGATCTGCTCTCTGTGCCAGCACTGAGCTGAAAGTTGTAAGATTTTCAAATCCTCCCAGGCCTGCTCTTCAGAGCAAAAAATTCTCCACAGAACCCTTTGAAGCTAGCAGATAACACAATTCTGGGGTTTTCTTAGGAGATCTTCAGTTTCTAGTTTACAGACCGGTGAGACCAAAAGACTAAGAAACACCAATTTATGGAAGGTGTTTCAAGCCCCCAAAACCTTATACATGCATTCTATAGTCACCAGTGTATAGTCACCCCAAATTCTGCCATGGCAGCAGTAACACAGCCTCAGAGCCACTGAATCATCAAATCAGAATCATCAAGGTTAGAAGAGACCTCTAAAATCATCCAGTACAGCCATAGAATCATAGAAACCTTAGGGATTGGAAAGGACCTCGAAAGATCATCCAGTCCAATCCCCCTGCCACAGCAGGATCACCTAGACCAAGTCACATAGAAACACATCCAGGCGGGTGGGTATTGAATATCTCTGGATAAGGGGACTACACAATCACCCTGGGCAGCCTGTTCCAGTGCTCCATTACCTTCACTGTGAAGAAGTTCCTGCTGATATTGATATAGAACCTCCTCTGTTCCAGTTTGCACCCATTGCCCCTTGTTCTATCACTAGATGACCTTGAGAAGAGCCTGGCTCCATCCTCCTGACACCCACCCCTCACATATTTATAGACATTCATGAGGTCACACTTCAGCCTCCTCTTCTCCAAGCTCAAGAGACCCAGATCCCTCAGTCCTTATAAGGGAGGTGCTCTACTTCCTTCATCATCTTTGTTGCTCTATGCTGGACACCCTCCAGCAGCTCTGTGTCCTTCTTGAACTGAGGGGCGCAAACCTGGACAAAATACTACAGATGCAGTGTCACAACCATCAACCCAACCCCACCCTGCACACTAAACCCTGTTTCCTAGTGCCAGATCTACCTATCTATTGAGCCACATCCTGGGGTTACTCCCCCCACCCCCTGAGCAGCCTGTTCCATCACTGAACTCATCTGATGTATCCACATGGTCTCACCTGCTTTGTCACTAACACATCGGGCCCATTGTCAGAAGAAGTAAAACACTGACAGGTAATGTGTGGTGATGCCTTGACTGGCACAAGGTGATCAAGGATACAGAGAAGTTGGAAGCCTGAGCAGAAGGTGCTGCATGAGACCTGTTGAGTATTCTGTGACCTTCTTTGGTTCTCTTAGTCCTTCCTTCCTCCACAGCTTCTCCTTCTCTTTAGGGACAGCTCTGTCCTTCATACTCTGTTTGCTGAGGAAAGGAGCTCTATAATCCAGAAGGTCTGTTCCAACTGACACTATTCCATAATTCACTTCTCATCTCTTCTCTCTCTCCTGGTCTATCCATGGGGTGATGAATCAAGACCAAAATTGCTTACGGTGAAATAACTCGGCTACTGTGGTGGAATTTAATCAAATGCCACTTCGTACTTCACTGAATCACTTAAACCTCACGTGTTTTGAGGCTCAACAAGGCTCTAGGCAACCTGATCCAGTTGGGGATGTCCCTGCTCATTGGAGAGAATGGTTGAACTAGATGTCCTTTGGAGGTCTCTTCCAACCCAGGCCACTCTATGATTCTATGATTCTTCAGTTAACCATCATGTCACACTTCAATAGCAGAAGCTTCAGCTATTACTCCAAACTAAACTCACAAATCATAGAGTCACAGATTTATAGAATGTCTTGGGTTGGAAGGGATCTCTAAAGCTGATCTAGTCTAACCTCCTTACTTTAAATAATTTGTTGAATCAGCTTTTGCATGCCATGTGATTAAAATATAAACTCAGAGCTAGCATCACCTTCAACATATAAAAGAATAACCACTGCAGTGCAAAAGGCATAATTCTTTCTGGTTTCCCTTCACAGAGTGTTCTGATTCCAATCCCGTTTTTATTTCGGATGATGGGCGCAAACAGTGCAGTTCTGTTTCAGTCAGCGGAATGTTGGCACATGGTGAAACAGGTTTTCCTGAGATGGGGCTGTGGCTGTGATCCCTTAGCACATAGAAGGTTGCTCTTTTTTCCTAAGTCAGCCAAGTGCTGCCTCACTAGAAGCTGCCAGCAAGTTCTCTGCTCCCATGTCTGCACTTTCCTTCAAGAAATAAGCAAAAAAACAACAACAAAAAAATCGCTTAGCCCTATTAACTCACTGGTTTTCCTAGACAGCAAAGCCGAGCAGACAGGCAATAGAAATTGCAGTAACATGTAGGAACACGGAGCAGAATCGCTTTGAACAGCTTCTCACTTAGCGATGCTTTATGTAACAAAGGCAGTCAGGCAGAAACCTACAGAGGAGCTACCAGCAGCTGAGTGGCGCCAAGGGGAAGCAGCTCTGTCCTCTCTGTGCAGACGACACAACAAAAGCTGCCTTGTGAGGATGCAGCGGACTAGTCAGCCTGACCCACATGGGCACTGACATGTCGCTGTGCCAGCACGATGCAACAGCTTATTCCTGTCCTTCCTGCATGGAGCCTGTCCAAGAGCTGCCCCTCAGACTGCCCATTTCCAGTAAACCCTACTAAGACTCGTGAGGTCACACCTGAGGTACTGGGTTCATTGTTGGGCACCTCAATAAACAAATGACATTGAGGGGTTGAAGTGGGTCCAAAAAGGGCAGCAAGGTTGGGGAAGCATCTAGAGAACAAAACTTGCGAGGAGCAGCTGACAAAGCTGGAGCTGGTTAGTCTGGAGAAAAGGAAGTTGAGGGGAGACCTTGTCACTGTCTGCTGCTACCTGAAGGAGGTTGGAGGGAGGTGTCTTTTCTCACAAAGAACAAACAGTAGGACAAAGCCCAGCCAAACCCACTAGAATCCCTTGCTTGACTCCAATGCGCTTGGATCTGGTCTCGTATTTGACTCTCACTCTTGAGACACTTCAGATGAAGGCAGGGAGGGCTGGTAGTGAGCACCTAGCACATTACTGGTCTCTACTTTGCAGAGGACCCCATCGCAAAGGACTTCTTAATAGCTTTTGACCGTTGCACTTGCTGTGTAATGACCATAGCAGGCACTGCAGGCTAATTCATTAACTGCTTGGGATTGATTCTTGTTTTCATCACCATAAAAGCAGATTTCCTACCATTAACATAATGATCCTGATTCCCTCTTTGCTTACAGACATTTAAGTCAGACATCACTGGTCCGCTGAGCCCACAGAAGTTGCTAGCATCAAGACTAAAATGAGTTTAACGACTGGAGATTTTTGGACTAGGTAATTCAAACATAGATTTCATTCATCCTGGTCTCATAGCACTGTCCCAACATGATTTTTAAGATCTCTCTACATAAGAATAACTTCCTTCATCTCTCCCAAGTAGTTGCTTCGAGGGTGAAAAGAAGCAGCAGCTGGTTAAGACCTGCTTCAGACCCATTGCCCATGAGTAGAAGGTACGAAGCAGAGTGCCACATCCAGTGGCCATCAGCAGGGAGATTTTGGGAGGTGTAATGCGATTGGGATGGAGAACAAGGAAATCATTAGACTAAATGGGAATAACAGATAAAATGAAGGATCTTGGAAGTTCTCTGATGTCCCATCCTCCCTGGGGTTGTTTGGAAGGTTTCCATGATGGATCAGCAAGAGAATAGAGGCAGGGGTTTATGCTAGCAAGGAACCACAAAAAGATTCAATACAAGATGGAAAGCAGGCAGGGTTATCAAAGATGAGGCACAGGAGGGTGCAATTTCTGCCATTCAGCGGGACCTGGACAAACTGGAGAGTTGGACAGGGAGAAATTTATTGACATTTAATTAATTTCACCAAGAGTCAGTGTATCCCCCAGGATAGACTGGGGACTGACCTGTTGGAGAGGAGAGTAGGAGAAAGGGACCCGGGGGTCCTAGTGGACAGCAGGATGACTATGAGCCAGCAATGTGCTCTTGTGGCCAAGAGGGCCAACAGCATTCTGGGGTGGATTAAAAGGAGGGTGGTTAGGAGATCGAAAGAGGTTCTTCTCCCCCTCTACTCTGCCCTGGTGAGATCACATCTGTATTGTGTCCAGTACTGTGTCCAGTTCTGGGCTCCACACTTCCACAAGGACACAATGCTACTTGAGAGAGTCCAGTGCGGAGCCATGAAGATGATGGAGTAGAGCAGCTCCCTTATTAGGATGGGCTGAGGGAGCTGGGTCTGTTCAGCTTGGAAAAAAGACTGAGGGGTGCCCTCATTAATGTTTACAAATATAGAAAGGGCAGTTGTCAGGAGGAAGGAGCCAGGCTCTGTTCAGTGTCATCCAATGATAGTACAAGGAGTGTCAGCTGGAACAGAGGACATTCCACATAAATACAAGAAGAAACTTCTGCACAATGAGGGTGACAGAGCTCTGGAAGGGGTTGTCCAGAGAGGCTGTGGGGTCTCCTTCTCTAGAGATGTTTAAAACCCACCTGGACATGTTCCTGTGCCACTTGATCTAGGGGATCCTGCTGTGAAAGGGGATTAGCTCAAGAAACACTCAAAGCAAGATAGATGCGGCTCAGAAAAAACACTGTGACTCTTCTCTGACTCAAGATGAGGTTTCAGAGGGTATCTCAGACCCCAGAGAAGATTAAATCTCACACTTTTTTCTTGACAGGAAGCAATAGGAAATCACAAACCAGCCAGTTAAACTTCATCCTTGCACAAGATTTTTGGAATGAAACGAGGGAAAATGGAGAAAAATTCAAGAAAAGATAAAAGGACTGAAGAGCATGTTGAGAGATGAGGCTTCTAACACCTAACAGGAGCAAGGCAGTAGCTTGGCAGAAAAAGGCTTTCTGTGGGCAAATAAAGGATAAATCACAGTTTTATTTATCTTAATGGGGATGCTGTCCCAAAAACACTGGGATAATTATTCCGTTTCTTTGTCAGTGGTGATGTCTCAGCTGGAAAAGTGCCAGTACATAGAGTTTGGACAGTAAGAATGACACTGGCAAACGGAAGAGAGTCCAGACAGAAGCAAAAGGGAGAGTGAGGTGAAACATTTTCTCACCTTTTCTGGTAAAGCACATGATCCCAGACAGGTTTCACCAGAGCACAGAAAATCAAAGTGCAGTAAAATCCTTCTAGAGTGTCTAATTTGTGAAGATAAAGCAAGTAAGCAAATACATTCCAAATCAACAGAGGGAAAGGAGGAGATAAATAGAGATTCTCTGAGCTAATTAAAAGCAAAGATTAATGTGGGATTTAAAAGAAACTACTACTTGAGGAAAGTCCAGGAATTTATTTATATAGTTTTTCTAAAAAGAGCACCAAGAGCAGTGCCTATACACATTGGCATTCTCCTCAGAATGAATCAATATCTTGCCATCCTGTCCTGGATCCCTGGAACAGGCTGTCTAGAGAGATTGTGGTGGCCCCATCACTGGAGCCATTCAAGGTCAGGCTGGACAGGCCTCTGGGCTATGTGTTCTAGTTAGAGATGCACCCTTGTCCGGAAACATTCAAGACCTGCCTGGATGTGTTCCTGTGCAACTTGGTCTAGGTGATCCTGCTGTGGCAGGGGGATTGGATCTTTATGATTCTATCCCCCTACTTGTTGGGGTGGGGTTGGATAGATGCTCTTTGAAAGTCTTTTACAACCCAACACAGTCTATGATTCTGTCCTACAGGTCCCTGGGTTTTACAGCCATGGCACTGTACACAAACTGGGCAACAGGTCCAGCTCCAGCAAAGTCCTCCTGGGCCACAGGAGTGACTTACATTGCCTTCAGATGAAGGTGTTGAGCCATCTGATCAAAACAAAGCAGAGACTGGAGATCACAGGTGCTCTGAGCATTTGCAAGGAGGCTCCCTACATCTTTTTAAAGGGTTTCGGCATCAGTCTTTGGGGTGAAACAAAGCTATCTGAGCAAACCCTCCCCGCCCCAAGCAACCACTTAGAACCTGGAAGTGAAAAACCAGGAGGGCAGGGCTGTTAAAAAAAGACGGCAGAAGGAAGGGAGAGAAGAGAATTACTGGAATAACTAAACACACACTTGCTCCAAGGTTCTCTCTGCACCAATTGGCACAAAGAATACAGAGGAATTGTTAATAATTGAAGGAACTTGAAAACAAAAGGCATCTTCAGACAACATTAGATAAAGAGATGAAAGAGGGCTGTAATGAGGATCCTGACAAGGGTATCATTTGGGGGGGAGCTGGGAAGGAGGGGTTTATGTTTAAAAGAAATGGTTCCTTTGTAAAATGAGAGCAAAGCATTCTTATTATGAATGCAGACACGTCTGAAAGAACTTATTCAGCTGACGGTGTCACCCAACACCCTCTTGGACACGAGCTCTTCACTAACAACATTAAACAGGAGACTGCTGGGGCAAAATATAAAGTGTCACTTGTTTATATTTTTTTGCCTTGTAAATCATTAAAGGAGGAGAATTAATGAGCACTCAGCTTTCCTTAAGTCTGCCAATTCCCTGCACATAGCTGATGAGAGCTTGAGCCTTCACTGCTTTAGGAGGTTGGCCCTGCAGACCAAGTCAGGTGCAACACTGCTAACGAAACCCACTAAGTGTCCCTCCTTAGAAGGCAAGTCTTGGACAGAGGAATTTCACCTGATACCTTTTAAAGGCCACCAGCAGTGGCATCGGGCACACTGACATCTGCTTCTGGCTTAAAGCCCTGAATTCCTCTTCTCCAGACTACACAATGCCAGCTCTCTCAGCCTCTCCTCATCAGGCTTTCCTACCAGTCCCTTCACCTACCTCATTGCTCCCCTGAACCTGCTCCAGCATGTCAATCTTTTTCTTGAAGTGAGGGGCCCAGAACTGCCACCAGTACTTGAGATGAAGCCTCACCAGTGCCCCGTACATGGGGAAAACTCTGTCCCTAGTCCTGCTGGTTACACTATTCCTGATACAGGCCAGGAGACAAGTGGTCGTCAGGCTTTTCTCCCAGGCAGCTACCACCAGGATGAGAGTGCAGGGCCTGAAGCTGTGCCAGGGGAGGGCGACATCGGGTGTTAGGAAACCCTTCCTCAAAGAACGGGTGATCAGTAACGAGAATGGAGTGCCCAGGGCATTGATGGAGTCCCCATCCCTGGAGGTACTTAAGGACAGTTTGGATGTGGCCCTTAGTGCCATATATTGACCAGTGTAGTGAGGTTAGTCATAGGCTGGGCTGGATGAACTCAGAGGGTTTTTCCAGCCTCAATAATTCAGTGATTCTGGGATTTTGCACCACAGAGGCATCTACAGATTTAAACTGGAACATCTTCATTGGTTGATAGGAAACATCCAATCCACTGGTCTGAAAGAACTTAAGACAAATTGGAGCAGGGCATCACAACACTGCCCCATCTCAGCACAACACATCCACCCCAAACAGACACGTTTATCTCCTACAACTGAGCCTTGACTGGAGCTCAAACTAGAAAATTACCTCCAAGATAACTCAAGTACATTTAACTTGGGATTCATTCCACTTGCATAATTACAGAATTATAGAATTATTGTGGTGACAAAAGCCCTCTGAGCTCATCCACCCCAGCCCAGGACCTAACATCACCACATCGGTCAGACCAGGGCACCAAGAGCCACAGTCAGGCTGTCCTTCAACATCTCCAGGGATGGGGACTCCACCACTGCCCTGGGCAGTCCAGTCCAGGGACTGATGACCCATTCCAGGGTCTGATCACCCTTTCAGTGAGGAATGGCTTACTAACAGCCAACCTAACACACACACACACACACACACACCCCAACACACCCCCTGGCAGCTTCAGGCCCTGTCCTCTCATCCTAGTGCTAGTTGCCTGGGAGAAGAGCCCGACCCTCACCTGATCACAACCTCCCTTCAGAGAGCTGTAGAGAGGGAGAAGGAAGCTTATTGAGTCTCCACTTCTCCAGCCTAAGTAACCCCAGCTCCCTCAGCCTCTCCTCATCAGATTTTCCCCTCCAGTCCCTTCATCATCCTTGTTGCTCTCCTCTGTTCCCTGCCCTCACTCTTAGGATTTGGGAATTACCCAAGACTCTGTTCTATCCTCATCAATCATTTTGCCTTCTGGTGCAAAACAGAAATTTCAGAACTTGGACAACTGGCAACATCATCTTTCACTGCCTATACTTCAATACAAATCTTCTGCCTGATAGGGCTTTCACAGGACCAGAGATTAGTGGAAAAGGACTGGGGGTTTCATTATAGCTATTATTCTCTATTTATCCCATGTGTGAGGTTTTTAAGGGATAAAAAAGGAAAAGATTAGCCTGGGTGTTCATGTGGAAGCTACCAATCTTCTAGTTTCTTATTCTTTGCCATTCAAAGTTGAAATTTTGTGGAACAGATAAAAAAAAAAAGGTATTTATTGCTCTTCTTACTAAAGGGAAGCCATGAAAAGTCATGAACAGATGAACAGCTTCACTAAGGGAAAAATATATATGGGGCCTATACAGGGCCATGCTAGTACAGAGAATTCTCTGCACATGCCCTCACCTACTGACTGCCAAACACACCAGCTCGTTCTTGTCTCCCACCTTTTCCAAATTCTACAGTACTCTGTCCTCTACACTTTAACAGGATCTGTTAACAATTAAAATGAGTTAAAAGCTGTGAACACTTGGAAGTATTAAAGCCTTTATAAAAACCAAACATAATGAATGCATGACCTTATCTTCTCCTCTCATCTCTGCTTCTTGAGTTACTACCCAGGGGTCACACCTGATGGGGGGGGAAGGGGGAAGAGCACATCACCTGCCCTGAACCTCACAAAGCTTTAGGGCTAAGAAAACATCATCCTGAAAGATGTAGGGTCATTTTTGAAACAGAGGAGAAAATGTAACTAAGTCTAAAGTTAGATGAATGTGGAATACACACAGTTACTGCATTCCTTACCATGACCCAAACCCACCCCATGACCCTGGCACATCCTTTGCTGTCATCCTCAGCTCTCTGGCTCCTCTTATTCCCCCTCATCCCCCACCTGCTTCATCCTAAGCACACTACATGCAGCATAACCACCTCACAGTGGTGTCAAGAGGGTGTATTCATCCCGAGGAAGAAATCAAGTGTAAGAGTGGTCAGGGGTTGGAACAGGCTGCCCAGGGAAGGGATAGAGTTGCTGTCCCTGGAGGGATTAAAAATATGGCATTTGAAAACATGGTCTAGTGAGCATGATGGGGTTGGCATGATGGTTGGACATGATGATCTTGGAGGTCTCTTCCAATCTTAATTACTCTGTGAGTCTCCTCTCTCCAACTCACTGTTTTATTCATCAATACACACACCGTGCTGGTTCAGACTGACTCCAACCTGAGTGCTCAGTTATTTCCCTTTGGTTCCGCCTTGATAGAAGCGATTTTACACTTCAGTGACTCAAAAAACAAGTCCCCGTGACCAGCAAACGCCTCCTACCCTGCAACATGCAATCAGATGAGCAGAAAGCAGGTACCACGTGAAGATAAGTCTCCTGACAGCATGTGCCTAATCCCCATGCCCTGAGCAGGTGTTGGCCATCTGACAGACAACTCCAACAACAAAACAGACTAAAAAGCTTCAGGCTTTTTGTCCCTTTTTTTTGTTTGTTTTTTTTTTCTGCCTTATTTTTATTCAACTAGTGCTGCTCACACACTCTGCTGTTTCATTTCTCTTGCTCAAGATTTTGCCCCTTTAAAAAGGCTAAAAGAGTCTCTCATGCTGAATTAATCTCTCATTCCTGAAAAGCACTCAGCTGAGTCTCCTGATTTCTCCCAGGGTCCACACAGAGGGTAGCGACAGCTGATCCCAGCCTGCACTGCCCACTCTAATATGATGATTTCCCTTCCAAAGCCCTCAGAGAGTCTCCAGGAGCAAGGAAATCTCTCACAAACACCTGCTAAGAAATGAATGTGTGAGACAAGATGCCTCCTCACACCTCCCAGTCCACCTGGAGGAGAAGCAGGAAAGTTAAAATAAAGAGGCTACAGCTTGAAAACTGGCAGCAAGTGCTGTAGAGATTGGGAACAGAACTAACATGCAGAAAAAAAACTCTAAAAACCACCCAAAGAGTATTCGAGTCCAAACCACTTGCAGCTCATTTTGACCTTGCCAAGCAAACCTCTGCTCTGCGTGGAAGACAGACAGACCTACTGATATACCCACATACATTCAAGATCTTAGAAATTCAAGACAGGCCCAAATAATTCTTTAAGACAAAAAAAAAGGATTTTTTTAAAATAATGAATGAATAAATAAAAATACATTAATAAAATAATAATATCATCCCATCTTACCTGAAGATTCAGAGAAATGCCACTGCACTAACTGAAGCCCAACCCCATCTCAGCATCCTGCTGACAGCCTGGCTGCTCAGGGGAAAACAAACTCTGACCCTAAGGACCAGGCTCTGGGAAGATAAGGGGACCTTACAGCAGCCTTCCAAGTACCCGAAGGCGCTCCAGGAAAGATGGAGAGCCACTTTTGGCAAAGTACTGTAGTGACAGGTCAAAGGTGATAGTTTCAAGCTAAAAGAGGAGAGATTTAGGTTAGATCTTAGGAAGAAATTCCTCACTCTGAGGGTAGTGAGGCACTGGGACAACTGTGTCCAAGGCCAATTACCTTCATTCTAAAAGGGTTACTTCCTAGACTGAGGGAATCCACTTTGGTGTCAAAGCAGTAAGAATGAGTCAGATCCCTGAAGAAGTTTGTTGATTTCAGAGCTGGGTGGCTTAGTAAAATTATTGAGATTGGAAAAAGATCCTAAAGTTCTTCAATTTCAATGCTTAACCAAACTGTCCAAAGGCCACCACTAAACCATGTCCCTAAGCTCCAGATCTTCACAACTTTTCACAGCTTCAAACAAGGAGACCCAACAAGCTTAGAAAGAATGCCTTGAAATTGCCATCAAATACAAGGAAGCTCCAAGGTGTAGGACTGTTCACCAAATGCATGCCCATCTCACATGGATCATAGATCCCAGTATTAGATCAACCACTCATCCCATCCCATCCCACCACTGACTACTGCCATCCTCTCCCACATACACACCCAGCCTGACTGCTTGGTAAAACCTCAGTGCAGTCCTGTGAAATCAACTGCCAGAGAACTTCATATGAGATAGATGTAAAGATGTATGTATATATGTGTGTGTATAAAATATACACACACCCCACATAGCTGTGAAACACCCCATCTGCTCACGTTACACCACTTCAAACGCAGGCAATTAGCTGAACTGAAGTGGCATAAAGATCTGGATCAGTCAGTGTCTTCTTCCCTGACTCCCACTATTCCAACCTTCGTCTCACCCAACCATATGGTCTGCCAGATGATTTACTGAATGGATCCTACTAAAACTAGAGCCTCCACAATCTATTTTTAAACAGATTCAGGGTGGGGATATTGTCAGCCCGTGGTGCAGCATTGTTTGCCTTATGAGCTTGGTCTGTCACATCTTCTGGCAAAGCCCCACTTCCAGCACCGACAACTAATCTCCAAACTCTTCAATATTTTTCCTCTCTCTCGCTCTTTAGAGTTCATTGATGGGAACTTTGCAGGTAGAGCAGGTTGGTTGAGGATTAGTGCACTGCAGTTCTTCCAGCCCCAGGGGAGCCACAATACGCCCAACAAGGGTCAGTTGTTAACACCAAAGCTACCAAGGTATTTATTAACCAGACATGTAGGGCTGTTCACCTCAGCTTCCGTGAAACGCCACTGAACCACATGTAAATCATGTGCTGCCCCAAGCAGCAGATACAGATGAGTTTTTAAGGTTGTTCTGCCCTCTGGTGCAAACCAGGATGCCATTTTTACACCCTCTCTTCAAAAGCCTCTCCACCCTATAGAGTCACAACACCACGGTCAAAGTCACAGAATCATAGAATCACTATTTTGCTGGGCAGCCTGTTCCAGTGCCCAACCACTCCCTCAGTAAAGAATTTCTTCCTTGTAAGACCACACCTGGAGGGCTGTGTCCAGTTTTGAGCAGCACAGTATAAGGACATTGAGGTGCTGGAGCAGATCCAGAGGAGGGAAACAAAGCTGGGGAGAAGTTATCAGAACAGGCCCTATGAAGAGTAGCTGAGGGAAGTGGGGTTATTTAGTCTAGAGAAGAGGCTGGGAAGAGACCATAGTGCTCTCCCCAACTACCTAGAAGGAGGTTGTAGCAAGGCTGGTGCTGGCCTCTTCTCCCAAATTAATAATGATAGGATGAGAGGGAATGGCCTCAAGCTGCATCAGGGCAGGTTTAGATTGAATGGTCTAGGCTGGAAAGGATCTTCAAGATCATTGAGTCAAACCACTAATCAAACTCTCCCAAGCCCACGACTCTTGGCAGGAAAAATAAGAGGAACAATGTGATTTGTTTAAAAGCAGCTAATGCAAAGCTATGCAAAGACAGACACAAAGAGACAAAATCTCTTTACAAGGCCCCAAGAACCTCTACCAGACATTTCAAAGCAAGGCCAGTCAGGTAACTCACAGGTTATTGTCACAGTAATCACAGTAATGATGAGGCT
>VZRI01010242.1:260517-278867 GCA_013397515.1 Upupa epops | reverse complement strand
AGAGGGGGAGAAGAACCTCTCAATCTCCTAACCAGCCCTCTTCTGATGCACCCCCAGGGTGCTGTTGGCCCTCTTGGCCACAAGAGCACATTGCTGGCTCATAGTCATCCTGCTGTCCACGTGGTAGAGTAGTTGCTGTGTTTGAAGTGGTAGAAGAGTTTTGAGTGTAGGAACACAGAATGACTTGAAGCAGCCACCGATTTGCTGGTGCCGACCATATGATGTGGCTCAATACTTTAATTACATGTTATCAGGAACGCATTAGCCTTGTGGCCATCGGTGGTTCCTTCTAAACCTGCAGCCTGTCTGGATATAAGAACCTTTATTGCAACAGGAAACCTTTATTGCCAAAAGGAAACATCCGTTTGATTTTTTTTTAATATAATTTTTTAAAAAATGAAACTAGGGAGAAGTTGAAAAAAAAGGAAAAGGTGGCAAAAATAGAACAGGCTGGGAGCCAGAGACCATGAGAAGAGCTGGCTCACAGGAAACTGCCTTCATCAGTTACTACATGGGAAATTTTTTCCCATGTTTTATATGGATCATGAAGCAACAGGGTGGTGTTACACAGTGTCAGAAAATGACCAAACTATTCACCGGTAATTGGGTTTGGGTATGGAAACAGTTCTCCTAAGAGCAATTGCTACTCATACCCCTGTCCTGCAACATGGCAAGAGAGTCCTTAGCCATTCTTTTCATCCTGCTTGAGGTCACTTGGGAAAGTCCCATTTATTCCATTATGTTGCTCAAAACTCTCACTCCAAAGAAAGCCTTTCACCCGTTGGGCTTAGATAACACCCCCATCCCACAAAATCTCTTTGGTTGACAGAGACACTTAAACTGATCAAGTCTAGACATCAACCCAATCCCACCCTGCCCACTAAATCCTGTTTCCTAGGGCCACATCTACTCATTTTTTAACCCCTCCAGGGACAGCAACTCCACCCCCTCGATGGACAACTTGTTCAAGCCCCTGACCACTCTGTCAGGGAAGACATTTTTCCTGATGTCCAACCTTACCTTCCCCTGGCACAACTTGAGGCCATTCCCTCTTGTCCTATCACTTATGGCCTGGGAGAAGGGACCAATCCCACCTCTCTGCAACCTCCTTTCAGGTCGCTGTAAAGAGCAAGAAGATCTCTCCTCAGCCTCCTTTTCTCCAGACTAACAAGCCCCAGTTCTCTCAGATGCTCCCCATCAGACCTGTCATTCAGGCCCTTCACCAGCCTTGTTGCCCTTCTCTGAACCAAATCCAGTGGCTAAATATCTTTCTTGTATTGAGGTCCCCAGAACTGACCCCACTACTCAAGATGAAGCGTCACTACTGCTCAGCAGAGATACTTACAGACACCCTTCTACTAACTTTATCACCATGAGCAAAGAACACAAGGAACAGTAAGTCACTGTCCTGTTCTCCTTGACAAAGAGGGCACAAGTTTACGTCACCACTGGAATCACATTAACAGGGAGCTCCGGCGCTGCCCCTGTCCCATTCTACATTGGCCCTACACGTCCCTTGTCGACACAGGCTGAGCACTACGGTCACTGACATTTCTAGCTGCTACACTACCCAGAGCCTCCACCACCTAACCTCATGATAGCAAAGAGCCACAGCCTGTGCTCTGCGCTCAGGCAAAGTTTTCATTTGAGCTGCTTGATTTAGCATCATTTTGCTGCATTTTATTACTCCTGCCTGAATAAGCTGTTTCCACAAGGCTACCTGGTTGTTTTTTTCCTAAGCTCCTGCTACTGCTTAACGTCTCTTTCAGCCCATCTCCTTCACTACCTCAGAAGCCTCAGCAGTTAACCTGTTCAAGATAACAACCATCTTGCCATTTACCAATTTGTTTCAAAGCAAAACGCTACAGAAAATCTCTGCTCTGCCCTGCGGAGCTGAGGAAAGGTCATGTCTTCTGATGCATTCTGGTTGATCATCTTTCCTGTTCAATTTGCAATCTGCACTTGGAGAAGCCCAGCTATTTAGAAACACAACCTCGTGTGACACAACAGCAATGCGCCATGCAAGATGAGATGAGCCATGCAGTGGCAGAGCACAGTGTCCCCATGAAACACAGGGACCCGTCACTATAATGTGGGATGTGTGCAAGGATGAGCATAGCACTCACCTCTTGACAGCTCTCCCATACAACTCACCACTGGTCTCCCCTGAAGAGAGACTGCAGCATTTTTGTAATCAAGCAGAGAACCAAAACATCTCCAGAGGGTGGCAAGATTCCAGCAGGACAATCCAAGACAATCCAGACCAAATGCATGTGATAACTGTGACCGCTCCCCTGCAAAGAGGCTCCAGTACATTCCATGAGGAACTGTAGTGCTAGGACAAGGGAAATGGGTTCAAGCTAAAAGAGGACAGATTTAGATTGGATCTGAGGCAGAAATTCCTCCCTGCGAGGGTGCTGAGGCACTGGAACAGGTTGCCAGGGACATTATGGCTGCTCCATCCCTAGAAGTGTTCAAGGCCAGGTTGGATGGGGGTCTGGGCAACCTGGTCTGGTGAGAAGTATTGCTGCCCATGGCAGGGGGTTGGGATAGCATGATCTCTGAGTTCCCTGCCAACTCAAACACCTTCTGATTTTGTGATTCTCTCTAACCCTACTGAAGTAAGTAGCATGCTTGCAGAGGAAATCAGGGGGAGCTGAATGACGTCTCCTTTCCAGAAAGATGAGCACTGACATTTTGTAGTCTGCTTCTCACAAACACGGGCTTGTTCCACAGAGAAAGTATTTTTTCTGTCTGCCTGGAGAACAGCCCAGGAGCAATCTGACCTGACCAGCTCCCAAGCCCCATTTATTAGCACAGCAGCATCCCTATTGCTCATCCCCTGCTCAGAGGGAACTATTTTCAGACTCCTAAGGCTGGTGATGGCCTCCTGAGACCTGCTGCCCTTGTGCAAGCTGATAAGGATTGCTGCAGGCTGACCTCTCCAAAGGCTCTTCATTATCTCTGTCCCTATCGAGTATAAAACTCAGACCTTTGTCCAGCTTGCCCCATCTTCTGATTCCCCATTGTGGAACGTATACCTGAATCTCAGCTGCCATATAGAGCCCATTAGAACACTAATACTGCTCCCTGGTGGGGCAGGGCACCTTCTGCTCTGCACCATTACCTACTGATCTGTTTTCCAAGCCCTACAGCTTCAGCTATGCTGACCTGGCTGTGGGCTGAGTCACTTTGCTCTGGTGAAAGCTTCTGTAAAAAGCCACCTTCTGCTCCAGCTCCAAAAGCTTCACGAGATCTATACAAGTGGGAAACAGAGGGATTGCTGACACACCAGCAATAGCTCCAGGCCTGTAGGACTAAGCTTGGGTTTTCCTGCTCAAAGGCTCTAAACCGATGCTTAAAACAGAAAATACCCCAATTCTGGACCAGCTCTCAGAATCACAGAATGATTTAGGTTGGAAGAAGGACACAGACCTGCTGGAGGGAGTCCAGCGTAGAGCAACGAAGATGATGAAGGAAGAACACCTCCGTTATGAGGAAAGGTTGAAGGAGCTGGGTCTCTTGAGCTTGGAGAAGAAGAGGCTGAGGGGTGACCTCATCCATGTCTTTAAATATGTGAGGGGGTGGGTGTCAGGAGGGTGGAGCCAGGCCCTTCTCAAGGTCATCTGGTGATAGGACAAGGGGCAATGGGTGCAAGCTGGAACAGAGGAGGTTCCATCTAAATATCAGAAGGAACCCAGTGAGGGTAATGGAGCACTGGAACAGGCTGTCCAGAGTAAGGGAGTTGCTTCAGGCTGATCTGATTATTTATCCCACAAAAAACAAGCAGCATCCCAGAGTGTTTGAGGACTGAGCATTAAGTACAAAGAGAAGCTGGCAGTTGTACAATGTGTTGTTTCTATATGAAGGACTTGTGTATCACCTGTTCCTCCCATTTGCTGTTCCTGGAGATGCTGCTGGCAATGGAATTCATCATTAAAATCTACCCAAATCAAACCAACCCGCTACCACTTGCTTGGTTTAACTAACCAGCTCTGGGGGGCTGCTGGCATCGAGAAGAACAACTTTCACAGATCCTCCTTCAATTACTATTTTGCAGGCCCTGCCTCTGGGTTTCACATCTGGTGTTTGGTAGAACATTAACTCAACCTGCACTGCCACTCAGGAAACTGCTGCTTTAGACACACGGCAATTTTCCTCTGTAAACTCGAGTTACTCATGAATCCCAAAGGGAACAACCTAAATGGCTTCTGCCTCATACAGCTCCCAGTCTGTGGGATTTAACAGCTCAGAGAACATTGTTTTCTTCCTGTGAAGTATCCTGATAAGCTTTTAAAACATGGATTTGATACTTCTTTCCAGGTTCTCAGTAAAATACCAGTGCTGTGATAACATTTCATGTTTTCTTTGGAGGATTTGGGGGTTTACTGCCCTGCAAGAGGGCAAAATTGAGTGATATTTATGTTCAATACGTGCCTGAGATTGCACAGATTGGCCTAAGACACAAGGTCCCGCTTGCCTTCCTTCATGCAGCTGACCACAAAGTGCTTTGGGGCACTCCAGAAAGAGCTGCAAGAGCCAGACCAAGACATGTGAGAAGCGTTTCTGTGCCATGAGAAGGGTTGTTTGCAAGGTTAAGAGTGGGTCACTGTTTGATAAGCTTACTAAATGGGAATTAGGAAAATGATTCTTTAATTACAATAAATTCTTTTGCTCTCCACAATCATCTCTTCTCCACACAATGACCTAGAAGCAGGTCAAACACAGCTGAAATTACCCACACTCCGGGTACTAACAGGATTGGATCAGTACTCACTCCCAAGAGCAGATAGATAAGTTCCTATTGCTTTAGCCCAACTCCTCACCGGCCTACACCAGCTTTGTTGATTACTCACATCAGTGTTTGGGTTGAACTTTAGGAAGGCACAAATAGCATGCCCAACACCTGCCATCAAGGCTTCTGAAGCTCAGACTAACACCAATGAATTATAATGCAGAACAAACTCAACATCACTGTTGCTCTTTGCCAAGAGCACTCACCCAACAGCTTCATCTACACGTTCTTCTCAGATCCTCAAAGCACTCTCTGCCATTAGGTTGACTGCATTCATTAATTCTGAAGGAAACAGTTCAGCTCTTCCTGACCATTTATCTTCTTGCCTAATGAATCGTGTTCAATGACACACAGAGGCTGCCGAGGAGCAGCTATGTAAAGCTTCTCATACTCCCTGAAATGAAAGCCAGACCTTTTCTCGCTGGACAGGAGTTGACACTACGAGCAGGACCCAATAGTTCTGTTCCTTGTCAGCAACTGGAGACAGACACATTTTTGCACCTCATCTGTTTGTCTCTCTCACTGCCTTCCACAAACACACATGAGACAAGGTTTTACATGGCCATGGCATTTCTTTTCAGCATCTTGAAAATTCTGACAGTCCGTGAGCACTGCAGCCCGTCACTCTGATAACTTGCTAATTCTGAGATGGAGACCAGCACTGCGACACCCAGAGACACGCAGAGGACATCTTGCTACTATCCCTCTCTCTCTTCTGCTGTGGACATGTACTCTGTCTTCAGACAGAAGGAAAATAACCTCAAGGAGATGCAGTAAGAGCAGCAACGCTGTGGCCAGAAAAAAAACACCCCCCAGCCCACAGATGTGAGCAACATGTTCTGGTCTTTCCCCCATTCCTCACCGTAGAAAAAAAGGAGAGGAGCCAGCTCCAGGAAAGAAAAAGACCAACCCCAAACCTATGAGTGTGCAGTGCTGCCCAATAAACCTGGGACTTCAAAACTTCAAGTAGCTGAGCTCACCACTTTTCTTGGCCCAAGAACAACAACCAACATCCCTTTGCATCTGTTCTGTGTTGCAAACGCGTGTTTCCCACAAACAACCCCAATAAAACGTGTCAATAGCTCAGAGCTACCAGGCAAGCACGTGGTGCCCAACAGTGCGTGTTGTAACAGTCTTGGCAACCACAAACCCTGAATCTGAGAAATGCAACGTCACAGGCTGAGCTCACAGTGCTCGTTCTTGCCAGCACCAGGTGCTACTGCATAGCTCAACCCCCAGGACATATCCTATGGAGGTCCCAGTACCCACAAAAATTGGTGAAAACCCCAAGGAGTTTTTATTTTCACTGAAGTTCCCACAAACACCTCCACAGCCCAGGAAACAGTGATGTTATCAGTCAAAAGCTCTATCAAAAGGCACGGCACACGTACACACATGCAGAGGAAGAGGATGGGAGGTTGTCTATCCAACTATGTGATGCTGTTTGAACAACCCCAGAGCCTCTTTAAGTAATTCATCCCAGTAGAGTCAAGTTGTGCAGCATTTCCAGTGCTCTGCAGTGACGACAGGAGACAACCAGAAAACTCACCTTGCCGTGTGTTGTCGTCACGCTGTCAGTCACTGGCTACTTGAGTTTAGGTTCCCACAATCTGAAACAAAGCAGAAGGTCCTGGTTAGTGGCAGCAATTAAAAGGGAGAAGTCTCCCATTTTATTAAATTAATTTAAGGTTTGTGATGAATAGAATACCCTCCTTCTCTGCTGTCAGTACCATGGGTAAAGTTAACACCAGACTGTAAATCAGGTAGCTGCACTGGGAAAATACCACTGAGCAGTCTCAAGGGAGGATTTTCTCTGGTGCTACAGCTGTTTGCTGCATGACCTTGGGCACATCCTCAACTAATTGGTGCTCCAGTTACTCCAGTATCTTACAATAATTACAACAATAATTGTCACAATGCTATTAGTGAGGATTAATTACTGCTTTGCATACCCTGGGAAAGGCTGGGTGGAGGAAGAAAATGCAATTTGTTGGTATTTATGAGTTGCATTGTGTTGCCCAAGAAGGAGAGGGCACAGACAGACTTCTCTGTCCAAATTCAAGGTAACTGACCTCAAAAGGGCATTTTCCAGTCCTATCATACCTTATCCACCTAGAGTCTCTTCTCTGACCCATCCAACTTGAAAATGAAGTGTTTCATTTCACAGAGGGCTAATGACATGCGAATTCAGGGTCTTTCCGTGCTTAACTGCCACAAGGCAGTGGCTGAATCATGGGCAGAGAGCAAGGACCCTGTCTATGTGCTTTTTGAGCATAGGGCAACTTTCTGAAAAAAAAAAACAGACTAAGTCTGTCCTGCATGTTGATGGCATCACTGAGGGTAAAGATGCAGGTGAAACCAGGAGAAACGCTAAGGAAAACTCAAGCTCAGCTATTTTTTCTCCTACCAGTACCCGAAAATGAGAAGTCAGTTTCTCCAAGATGCTGGCCAGGCGTGGTCCCTATTACCTTTGGTTAATTCCACATGTCTGAGAAGGAAATCAGCTCTAAGCCGGTTAGACTTGCCAAATGAGATTTGTCTGAAGCCCCACCCCTGGGTGGTATTCTTCAGGAACGAGATGCTGCCTGTCCAAACACTGTTAATAATGGTCAGCGAAACCTCACATACCTCATACTTAAGAGTCCCCTCTGGAGCTAAACAGCACTGAGCACCTGATAATCCCTGAGGAGCTCCCAGTCCACATGCAAAGCAGGAGATGAACAGGGATGGTACAAGCAGGATCCCTTTTCTAAAGCTTCTGATGAGCAAATGTGGACAAGCTCTGATGGACAAGCACCTCCAGCAAGAGAAGCTCCCAACGTGTTTCACAATGTCTACTCTTTAAGAGCCTCTAGACTCATCCTAACATGGCAATGAAAGGGAACCAGCTGTTGCAAGCTGTGAAACACCAACCAGACACGTATTGACTGTCTGGCAAGAGTCACACGTGATTAACTCTGGCTTTGGAACCTCAAGATTTTTAGAATCTGACACATTGATGGAGAATGAATGAAGATACCAAGGGAAAATGTTAAGTGGTAAGAAAGCTGGGGATAGCAGCAGACTCCAGTACTGAGCAAAACAGAGAGAAGAGCATTAAGCAGCAGCTAATGGAGGCAAATCAGCCAAAAGGGATAAAACTAAACTTGGCTTGTTTTCTTATTATGTTAAAAGAAAATAAAACCAACCCCAAACTGAAATGTCCATGTACTAATGGGTGAAACCACTGGCACTGACCCCATGGTTGGTGAGGGAAGTCCTAAAGCACTACCCAATGACAAGCACAGGACCACCATAAGAGGGAAAGAGGACAGCGACCACTCAAGGACCTAGAGATCATGCCAGTCTAACCCAGACTCCTGGAACAGAACATGAATAGGTTCTATAACCAAGAGATTGTGAAATGCTAAAAATCTGCTTCGGTAACGAACCAGCCAAGACCAACTGATCTAATTTAGTGTTGTGTTACAGGATGGAATCATTACTAGGAAAAGGGCAGCACAGAGCTTCACCCACCAGCATCTCAGCTAAAGGCCAGTGGGCTGAGCCATGAGCCATGAGTTGGAGCTCAAACCCACATTCCTCTTGTCAGTGCTGGCTCTTAGGTGGAGGTAAGTCACACCCCAGAGAGAAGTGAGCAAATGGATATTCAGCTTCCACAGTCCAGAGTTCCTCTGTCAGAGCCATCAGCCTTGGACTGGTGTCTGCTGCACAGACGTGCTACACAGAACCGAATTGTTTCCTCATGTCCAACCTCTCTCTATATATATATATATTTGCTTTTAAGAGCAGTGGGTGTTGCTCTAACACTGCTCTTGTTCAAGCAAATTTGAATCCTCTGATGACAAGCTACTTCCGTTAGTAAGAAGCTGCCAATTCCAAATTGTTTCCTCAACAAGTTCCTCATAGTAATTCTGTTTCCAGAGAGTTTATCCAGGATCTGTACAGTACAATTAAACCCCATCCTTTCATTACCTGCTTAGCTCATTTTCAAATCTACTGGCATTAACACTACAAAAGCCAACATGGTCTGAAGCTTTCTGTGAAGAAAGAATTGTCCAAGAAGTCTTTCTTTTTCCCTGAGGTTTCTTGTCCAACTCCTAGCCAGGACAGATCTGCATGGCTCTACCAAAATGCCAGGGAAAGCCAGAATTCATAGTAGCTAAGGATCTGTCTTGGACCACGTCTCAGGAAACCACAAGCTGTGCTGCTCCCTTCTCTGCAGCGATGTATAGATATACGATCTGAGAGGTTGGAATAGATCTCCAAGATCGTCAAATCCAACCATCAACCCAAACCCACTCAACTAAACCATATTTCTTAGTTCCACACCTACAAGAAAAACCTCTTCACTTTCTTCTGCTGCCAGAGAATCATCATGCTCCCTAAAACAAACCACAGAGTGTTTCTCCTGTTACTCGCACAACATCTGGTCCTGAGCCCACAAAGTCAATCGAAGCTTCACCACTGACCACCACTTGCCAACCACATGACCACACTCAGCCCTGCCAAACACAACTTTTCAAGAGGAAGTATTAAATGAACTGTTTCCCTCTGTCCTACAGGCTCCCCCTGCTCATGTCCAAATGCCTCCCAGCTAACAGCTGTCACCTTCCCAATTCTTCTATGATTTGGCAAAGAATTAGTTATCCCAGTAGAGAAGGGTAACTGAAGCACAGAGAGATTATTTACTGCAAGTTACCAAGAAAATATTGGAAAACATACAGGCACCTCAATTCAGGTGACCACTGTCACAGGGTCTCAGTTAAGTCTAAGGGAGCTTTTTCATAGCAGATCCACCATCACTGAGAAGTCCACAAGCAGCCCCAGTTAAGGATTAAGAGCTGAAAGAAAAACTGCCACGGACATCTCTACAACAACCAGCAAATCACAGAAGAATATAATGCAAAGGCTGATAAATTACGGAATCATTCTGGTGGGAAAAGACCCTTGGAATCACCAAGTCCAACCACCAACTCTACTCTACAAAGTTCACCCCTAAACCATATCCCTCTAAATCACATCTAAATGACCTTTAAACACCTCCAGGAATGGTGACTCAACCCCTCCCAGGGCAGCCTGTTCACATGCCTGACCACAATTTGAGAAAATTGTTCCTGATGTCCAGTCTAACCCTCCACTGTTTTAGTTTGAACCCATTTCTTCTTGTTCCATCACTAATGGCTTGTGAGAAGCAACCAGTACTAACCTCTTCACAACATCCTGTCAGGAAGTTGTAGACAGAGATGAGGTCTCCACTCAGCCTCCTCTTCTTCAAACTAAAGAGCTCCAGCTCTTTCAATCACTCCCAAGATTTATTCTTCAGGCCCTTTATAGAATCATAAGGGATCAGAAGGGACTTTGAAAGATCATCTAGTCCAATCCCCCTGCCACAGCAGGATCACCTAGACCAAGTCACACAGGAACAGATCCAGGCAGGTCTTGAACGTCTCCAAAGGAGTCTCCACAGACCAGCTAAGCACCCTGTTCCAATGCTCCGTTACCTTCACTTGGAAGAAGTTCCTTCTGATATTTATATGGAACCTACTCTGTTTCAGCTTGCACCCACTGCCCCTCGTCCTATTGCCAGATGACACTGAGAAGAGCCTGGCTCCATCCTCCTAACACCCACTCCTCACATATTTATAGACATTCATGAGGTCAGCCCTCAGCCATCTCTTCTCCAAGCTCAAGAGACTCAGCTCCCTCAGCCTTTCCTCATAAGGGAGGTGTTTTACTTCCTTCACTAGTTTCATTACCTTCATCTGCACTCACCAAAACACAATTATAACACCTATGATAGCCAAATGTCATCCTAAAAACAAATGCAGCTTGACGTATCCTGGTACAGAAGTTTTAACCCTCAGATCACAGTGTCTGTCCACAGGAGCTGCTTCTCTCTCTGGCTGAAATTCCAGCTCCTCCAGGGATAAGCAGCGGATGTAAGATCTGTACGACAGCACAACTCAAGGGAAGGACTTTTCACAACAGCGTCAGCTTTTTCAGAAATCAAAAGGATCCAAGACATGAACTGAAGATATAGGAGAAATGCGAAACCACAGCACAGCTGTTCCCACATGGAGCAACATCCCCACCACACACTTAATGAGGCAGGAGCTCCGTGGAAACAAGTAATAATGTGATCCCATAATTACAGACTGCTCAGCAATCCACGTGCAGAAGCCTGCTGCAGAGGCTGCACAAACACCCTCTATGCTACTATTTCTTGAAATATTAAAGGATCCCTTGAACAGCTTGTTTGGGTCTGCGATCCATCATCGAGATGCTACCGAGGTCAAGCACATTAAGAATCTGACAAAAGAGGCACTGTCTGAGCTGTGAGGGCTCGCAAGCTCTCAGTCTGCTTCTGTGGCCGTGTTTAAAACACACGTGGAACCATACAGACCTCAAAATGCATTAAAAACATTTTTAAATAAATTTTTATTACTAATAACATATAAGAATACCAAGTTTGTCAGACCCTTAGAATCATAGAATCATTATGGATTGGAAGGGACCTCGAAAGATCATACAGTCCAATCCCCCTACCACAGCAGGATCACCTAGACCACGACACACAGGAACACATCCAGGCAGGTCTTGAATGTCTCCAGAGAAGGGGACTCCACAACTCCCCTGGGCAGCCTGTTCCAATGCTCCTTACATGAATGGCAAGGGCATTGCTGAAAGAGCAGGTGAACAACTCTACCCAGTCTAGAGGTTAATTGGGGAAGTCCAGGAGACATAGAAGAAATTTCCAGGTTACCTCAGCCACTAGAAACAATGGCAAAAGGATTCAAATCTGCCTTAGAAACCCTACTTTTTGTACAGATCTATTAACTTTTAATTAGTAGGCGCCTGCATCACTCTAGTTTTAAATACCACTTTCTTGGGAAGGGACCTGATCTCAATTGTACTTGCATTCCAGTTAAGGAAGAAGGCACTTTTCTACTTTATTAAAAAGGGCTGACAGTAACATAATTAATGAGCAGCTCTGAATCTTCTTTTAAAACCCTCTATTCAGGATCAGAACTCTGCCTGTAATTATAGGTGCTGAGCAAAGAGCTTGTCTTGGTATGTGTCAGAATGCTACACAAATAATTCATCCCTGGCTTTTCTGCAAGGTAGAGATTTTCAAAGGCTCAAGAGGCTTTCAGGATGAAGGAGGTTGATTTCAGAGGGGCTGGACACTCAGAGCAGATACTCAGCTACATGTTCCAACACACCTCAAAGCCAAAAAGGAAATTACTCAAACACTGGATTTTGATTCTGAAGGTAACTGTTAACCACAGGTGCAGCTTGACTAAACTCACTTGGTCCTACCACAGAACCATCAGCAAAACCAAGGCATGGCAAGCTGAGGGCTCAAGGGATTCCACACAATGTTTCCACAGTCTCTTTGACAGTGCGGTTTTTCAGATGATGCAAGGAAAGTGCTCAGGAGCCAGCAAGTACAGCTACAGTGTTGGGTGCCTCACACAATCAAAATCCAAGCTCTAAAGTTTGAGATGGGGAAGGTCTCTGGCAGGACACTTAACATTCACCTAACCACAGACGCCACACCTGTTCAAGGTTAGCACACTTGAGAACTCACTTCAAGGAGGAGTTATGAAAGCTGCACATTATAGACCTCAACATTTGAGTGTGCAGATACCCATGAGCTCCTGACCCGAGCCTCCACGCCCTGTCAACTTATACTTGCAAAGCTCAGAACCACTCAGTCCCACTTGAGTTTGAGGGGTTTTTTTAATCCTGCTTTGCTGTAACTCTCAGATCACCCCAGGACACAGCTCTGTGCTGGCTGCCAAAGGCTGAGTCAGGCTAATCAGCAGTGTGCCACTGCACGCTGGAGTTGGCACGTCAAGGAATCACTAAATATTCAGTCCAGCTCATTAATCCCTTAATGCTGCTTCCCATCGATCACAGAGCTCGCTGTGATTGCCAGGTTCAAAAGCATCCATAAGATTATTAGCAGAACAAGGCAGAGCAATGAGAACAGGACCCCAGAAGCCAACCCATTGCCAGACAAAGCTCATACTAATGGCTACATCTCCTCCTATGCATCAAGCCATGGCAGGATTATCCATATGCAGTCTCCAACAAAGCCAACAAGCTGCAAGAGCACACTGCAAACATAAATCTTCTCCTAAGTGCAACATCCCTAAGTTGAGCTATAGGGAGCTAACAGAACAACCGTGAAATCCAGACACTCCACTGCTGGCCACTGGGGTTGCTGGGTATTTGTGCTCCAGCACAAATCCATGGAACACATCAAGAGGCACCTGCTAGGGGAGTCTATTCCACCACTTACTACCTCTTCACAATCCTCAAATAACTTTTCCCCATCACCAATTAACCATAACAGTGCGCTACTGTTCTTGTCAGCACCTTTTTCTACTGCTTCTAGAAGTCCCAAGGAATACAAAAGCCATAATCATAGAATCATCAGGGATCAGAAGGGACCTCAAAAGATCATCCAGTCCAATCCCCCTGCCACAGCAGGACCAGATTACCTAGACCAAGTCTCACAGAAAAACATCCAGGCAGGTCTGGAACGTCTCCAGACAAGGAGACTCCACAACCCCCCTGACAGCCTGTTTCATTGCTCTGTTGCCCTCACTGAGAAGTTGTTCCTGCTGATATTTATATGGAATCTCCTCTGTTCCAGCTTGCACCCACTGCCCCTTGTCCTATCACCAGATGACCTTGAGAAAAGCCTGGTTCCATCTTCCTGACACCCACTCCTCACATATTTATAGACATTCATGAGGTCAGCCCTCAGCCTCCTCTTCTCCAAGCTCAAGAAACCCACCTCCCTCAGCCCCTCCTCATAAGGGAGGTGTTCTACTTCCCTCACCACCTTTATTGCTCTACACTGGACACCCTCCAGCAGCTGCATGTACTTCTTGAGCTGAGGAGCCCAGAACTGGACACAATACTCCAGATGCGGCCACACTAGTGCAGAGTAGAGGGGGAGAAGAACATCCCTTGATCTGCTAACCACCTCCCTTCTGATGCACTCCAGAATAATAGAGGAAGGCTATCACCATCATCACCACCAATCAGATAAGGCTCATGATCTCCTCAAGACATTTTTGCCTTGCAGTCTCCACAGTTTCTCTTCTCCGCTTAGCACTGACACCTCAGCTGTTCCACCTTACAAAGCTCAAGATAGAATCACTCAGATCAATACAAAAATCACTTTATCCATCAGCTAACAGCAATAAAGTCCAGCCATGCTGGCCATTGGAGCAGAATTTATGTGCCAAAGCACACTGTGTAGCCATAATTACCTCACATAGGACTCTGCTACACTGGGCCAAGACACAGAACCAAAGTACAATTTCCCAACTGAGAACATAAACTCAACATTAAACAAGGCAAGCAAAGGGAAAGCAGCTTGCAACCCCCATCAGTGAACATTGTCTTCAATTCTCCTTTACTGGAAGGGTAACAGATGGGTAATAAAATAAATAAATAAATAAATCAGTGGTTGCTGGGGATTGCAGCCATTTCCACATGCTTTATCTTTGCAGGGAAATCATACGCATCATCACACCCAGTGTTAACTCTGATGATATGAAGTGACAGCTCTGCTTTCACCATTCATACCTGACCAGGACAGCAGTTCTGGTTCCTATCCAGCACTTCACCCATGTATTGTATCGCTGTCACTCTCTGAATCATCTTAATTGTTCAGTATCTGCTACAACAAGGATTTCCTTACAAAAGATACTGGAACAGGCTGCCTAGGAAGGGGGTGGAGTTGTTATCACTGAAGATGTTCAAAAAACAAGGAGATATGGCACCAGTGAACAGGCTCTAGTGGGCAAGGTAGGGTTGAGTTGCTGGTTAAACTGGACGATCTTGGAGGTCTCTTCCAACCTTAATGATTCTGTGAGTGCAAGATGCTAAAAGCAGCACCTATAGAATCCATTTCAGTAATGGATCTGTTTTCTTGTCAGGTTAGAAAATAAATTCTTATTTAGTTCTCTCTTTCTCAGGTAATGGATATGCTATCCTAGTTCTTTATAGACATCTTCAATGCAGGGTAGAATGGTTTAAAAACTTGGACAGAATATTCAGTCCCTCTCAAATACAATTCAGTTCCCTTTTGTAAACAATGTGACTGCAATTCTGTCCGAAGAAAGAAAGGTTGGCAAAAATTAAAACACACTTTCCCCTCCTTTTCTTGTGAAACTTTGCCACCATTTTTAACTGCCATAAGACCTTATTTTTTTATTAAGCCATCCTCTTTAAGCTATAAGTCACTTGTGGCATGGAAGGCCAATGGCATCCTGGCTTGTATCAGCAATAGTGTGGCCAGCAGGACCAGGGATGTCATTCTCCCCCTGTACTGGGCACTGGGGAGGCCTCCCCTTGAGTACTGGGGACAGTTTTGGGCCACGCACCTCAAGTAAGAGATTGAGGGGCTGGGGTGGGTCCAGAGGAGCAAAAAGGCTAGGAAAGGGACTGGTGGGTAAGACTGATGAGATGCTGAGGGAGCTGAGGGTGTTTAGCCTGGGGAAGAAGAGATTCAGGGGCATTGTCTCCCTCTCTACTACACCCTTAAGGGAGGTTGTAGTCAAGTGGGGGTCAAAATCCTCTCCCAGTCTCTCCAAGTCAACTAGTGACAGGATGACAGGGCAGAGTCTAAAGCTGCCAGAGGAGGATTAGATTGGATGTTAGGAAGACCTTCCTCATGGAAAGGGTGATCAGAGCCTGGAATGGACTGCCCAGGGCAGGGGTGGAGTCCCCATCCCTGGAGGTGCTTAAGCACAGCCTGGCTGTGGCCCTTAGTGCCCTGGTCTGGCCAATGAGGTGATGTTAGGTGCTGGGCTGGATGAGCTCAGAGGGCTGATCCAGCCTGTGTAATTCTGAGATTCTGTGCTATTACTGACTGTGCCATTCCCCTGCAGAAAAAGTGACCTAAGCATCAGCAGAATTTTCATTTCAGTTCTCTCTTGCCCGTGCCTTAGTGATACATGAGAAATAAATATCAGGAAGGCAGTTTATTGGGGGGGCTGCAAGACAGAACAGGGAATACTGTCTCTGTGAACAACTAAATAGGATTGGAGCAGATCCAGAGGAGCAACGAGGCTGAAGAGGGGTAGCTCAGATGTTAGGAAGCCTTTCCTTACAAAATGGGTGATCAGAGCCTGAAATGGACTGCCCAGGGTAGTGGTGGAGCCCTCATCCCCGGAGGTGTTCAAGAACAGCCTGGCTGCAGCCTTTAGTGCCCTGGTCTGGCCAATGTGGTGATGTTAGGTCCTGGGCTGAACTGATTGATCTTAAAGGTCTTTTCCAGCCTCAGTAATTCTGTGATTATATGATTCTGTAATTTCTGCAACAAGGCTAGGCTCTATTTTAAGTTTTTTGATTTTATTAATTAGTTTTAATATTTATTTTGATCTTCTTTTATCTTAACTTTTTCAATTATATGTTTGTCAGTAGCCATGAGATCCCATTGCCACCGGAAGAAAAATTGCCACTCCTAGATAAATTCTGGAATGCTATTTTTGAAACTTGTCCACAAGACACAAATATTTTGGATTCTTTGCTGAATTAGCTCCTACGACAGCACGATAGACCATGAAAACACTGCAAACCATTTCAGACAGAGCGAAGAATGCTGCCTATGACTTTCCCCAATGGAAATCTTCCCATTTCTTTATCAAAAGTAAAGTTTTAAAAGAAGATCCCATGTACAAATCATTAAAGGAGTTTGCACTGCAAAGAGAAACCCTCTTGGCAGATAAAGCTCTTTTATTTATCATTCTGTTGCTCTCACTTGGCTGCCAATGCTACTTAGTTCATCATAAAGAGATGCTTGACAAGTCTCTTGCCCTCTGCCTCAAATTAATGCTTTAAATCTAGAAAAGAAACCTACCGGTGCTTGGATGGGTAGGGGTTTTCTTTCCTATGAGAAATTTCAGATTATTATAAGCTGGTGAGATTTCCAGCTCTAACAAACAAAATAAATCCCAGTGCAGTACAGTGGTAGAGATGGTCACCACTCCTCCTCAGCGTTCTTTTTTTATGGCCTCTCTACAGGGCAGTAACAGAGGAGGACACAGCAGATCACTCAACACAGCCAGCTCCTCAGAACCATCACTGCAGGGCTGCTGGGAGCCCACTCAAGTTCTCTTTCCAGAAGCCAACCCCACCCTGCCCACTAAATCCTGTTCCCAAGCACCAGATGTACCTCTTTTTGGATGCCTCCAGGGACTGTAACTCCCTATTTCCCTAAGCAGCCTGTTCCAATCCCTGACCACTCTATCAGGGAAGATTTTTCCTGATGTCTAACCTAACCCTCCCCTGGCACAACTTGAAGCTGTTTCCTCTTGTCCTATTGCTAGTGACTTGGGAGAAGAGACCAACACCCACCTCTCTGCAACCTCCTTCAGGTTGCTGTAAAGAGCAATAAGGTCTCTTCTCAGCCTCCTTCTCTCCAGGCTAAACAACCCCAGCTCCCTCAGACCTTTAAGATCCCTTTTAACCTTTGTGATTCAGCAAATTCTGTGATTCATTAAACCTGGCAAAACCTTGTGGTGCATCTTTCCACTGAAGGGAATTTAATATCAGAGGGCCTGTAGGAGTCCTATATTTTGACTCTACCATATACTCCACTCTCAGAGTTTGGGACTATTGGGATATTCTATTTAGTGGTCATTTCTCAACCCTTCTATCATTTTCCCAGCCCTGTTTGTGCAGCACAAGCCTCCAAAAATGAGAGAGTATTTAAAAAGAAGCTGAAGAAGCATTGTAGCACCATAACCTACATTGACACCTACAGTTGGGTGGCAGAGGAGAGTAGCAACTCTGATAAAGCACGTGTGCTCTTAAATACCACGTGTCCTCATTCAACCCAATTTGCAAAAATCCTAATCCAGTTTCACAACTGGTTTTCAGAGCATCTGTCATCCAGTGGGTAACATCTGCTTCAGCCAGAAGGGAGAAGATGTGGTGGCTGCTGCTGCCAGCTTTGCAGTGGGCTGGGTTTCAGCCACAAGCAGCTCTTGGCCAACACACGACCATGTGGCAAGCACACCAGTAAAACTAGATGTGTGGCTGCAAAGCAGAGCCCAGCAATAACCTAACCACACCATGAAAACAACCGCAAGGGGATTACGGCACACATGTCTCCTTCCCCCACCCTTCAAAATCTTCCAGGCTGGCCTGATTCACACCCAAATATTTCTTGCTTGCCAGCATCTACTACCCCTGTGATGGCAAGAGCTTCAGGCAAGCCTGTGATGGTAAGATGACAGAGAAGAACTTGATTCAGCATTTGAATTTTTTCTCTTCCAAATGCATATAACTACAAACACCAAGTTTGCTGATGACACAAAGCTGGGTGGTGTCGCTGACACCCCTGCAGACTGTGCTGCCATTCAGCCTAACCTGGACAGACTAGAGAGCTGGGCAGAGAGAAATGGAATGAGGTACAACAAGGGTCAGTGTAGACTCTTGCGTCTGGGCAGCAACCCCGAAGACCAGGATAGGTTGGAGACTGACCTGTTGGAGAGCAGTATAGCAGAAAGGGACCTGGGGG
>VZRI01010242.1:235353-260249 GCA_013397515.1 Upupa epops | reverse complement strand
AACAGGCTGCTCAGGGGGTTTGTGGAGTCCCTTTCTCTGGAGGCATTCAAAACCTGCCTGGATGTATTCCTGGGCTACTTGGTCTAGGTGATCTTGCTGTTACAGGGGGATTGGACTAGATGATCTTTGGAGGTCCCTTCTGATCCTTAATGACTCTATGATTCTATGACGTAAGTTAATACAAACTTCATTCAACCCAATAGTCAAGTTAGAACTTCCCAATTGCTGTCTTTGGAATCGCCAGGCCTCTCTAGTATATTTAGCCTAAGAGCATCATTAATTACTTTTTGACCTCTCTTTTCATCTGTAGGCTGTGTTTCTCACTCTCTGGGAATGATAGCACATGGGGCTACTCAACAGGATGGGACCACTTATAGGAAATCAGGGAGTGGAGCAGGGAGGAAGAGAACCCGGCAAAGGACTGTGAAACAGAGCAATCCAAAACAGATGTGGCAAAAAATTCCTACAGGTTGTCTGATAATAAATTCCCTTCAGTAGAAAGCTGCACTATGAGGATAGGCTTGAGAGGACACCTGGGTGCGGTGCAGCAGCTTATACAACCTCACACCTCATTACCCACCATCACTCATGTCAGCAACTCACAGCTGGTCCTCAGTCACTTTGGGGTAGAATTCACGGCTCTGTCCCAGAAGACCAAAGGGGCAAGGGGAAAAAAAAGGGAACAGTCTGTCTTCAGAACTAAACGTCATCTCCAAGCCCAGTAAGAAAAATAATAAGCATGAGGCCTTTGAAATATACTCTGGATACCAATAAAGTTTGGGGTTTGCTGCTCTTGGTAACCTTCTGTCATAAGTCAGCTGCGGAAATCCCAAATGATGTTCTTCGCTGTTCTCCTGGCTCTCAGACAGTCCTGAGAGCCCCATCACCACTGCCTTGTTTATCTCCTCCCCACGCCTTCTCATCTGGACAAATATTTATCTGTGGTGCTCTGTCAATCCCAAATTCCCTTTTCCTTAACACCAGAGGCACTTGGGAAGGATCAACTTTCATATTCTCCCTCATCTGACAGATACACTGCTGGCTTCTCTCTCTGGTTAGGAAGGGGAAAAATACAAATCCAGATGAATAAAGCTCAGCTGTTGCTCAGCTTCTCTCCCAAGAATGCTAGTGCTGTCCCATTCACACAGACATGTACACTTCCTGCAGGAGCCTGACCCATGGTAAAAAAAAAAACCAGCAGTGAAACACAGCTCCTGTATCTGACCTGAAACCAGCAATTCATAGCAGGAACAATGCAGCAAACCAGGAACAGCAATGCAGAGTTGAAAGGTCATTTGATGCAACTGCAATTCACTTATAGAATAACTATTGAGGCTGGAAAAGCCCTCTGAGCTCATCCAGCCCAGCCCAGCCCAGGACCTAACATCACCACATCACTAAGGGCCACAGCCAGTCTGTGCTTAAACACCTCCAGGGATGGGGACTCTACCACTGCCCTGGGCAGTCCATTCCAATCTCTGATTACCCTTTGTGTGAGGAAGGGCTTCCTAACATCCAACTTCACCCTCCCTTGACAGCTTCAGGTCTTGCCCTCTTCTGGCTCTAGTTGCCTGGAAGAAGAGCCTGACCCCCTACCTGACTACAACCTCCCTTCAAGGAGTTATAGAGAGGGAGAAGGTCCCCCTCTAAATCTTCACCAAGCTAAACACCCCCAGCTCTCCCAGCTTTTCCTCAGACTTTCCCTCCAGTCCCTTCCCCAGCCTTATTGCTCCTCTGGACCTGCTCCAGCCCCTTAATCTCTTTCTTGAAGTGAGGGGCCCAGAACTATACCCAGTGCACAAGAGGTGAGGCCTCAGCAGTGCCCAGTACAGGGGCAGAATTACATCCCTAGTCCTGCTGGCTACAATATTCCTGATTCAGTATCATCACATGTAAAATGTGATGCAGCACGTACTCTTTGCAGAAAACTGCCTGCAGTGAGCTTTTACCTTTTTATAGCCACTAAATTAGCATTGGTGAAAATCATCTTCTCATCCCATTAAGAAAGAGTCGACAATACACAGCGACTTACCAACTGTGAAAACGGACTATCAGCAGACAATTCTGACATCAAACTTGTGTCATGGAGCCACTGATGAAATCAAGATGTCACCTGAGTCATGTGCTGCATCCTAAACACTGTTAGGACTGCTGCTCTGAAGAGTTTCTCCATTAAAGACCCCAAACACACCCCACTCTCCTTAGGGGAAGAGCAGAGCAGCAGCAGCACCTATCCAAGCAGGCAGAGAGAGGTACCCAAGTACCTCCCAAACCTCCCAGTTCCTCCTCCCATTGCTGCCTGAGGCAATACCCAAACTCTACTTATTTAGGAAACGCCAAAGTATGCAAAAAAGAAACCACACTGCAGAGACTAATTAAACATCTCTAGCCAGATACAGTTGTGTTGTTCATTTTCCTGCGGTTGGTTTGACTTCTTCACTGTTTATTTGCCTTTGTGTATGACCCAGTTATTCAAATACAGCTGCAAAGGATGGATCAACCTTTTTCTTTAAGTAGTCCTGGCCAATTTCCTGATTCTTCTCTGTCAGAGTGATGGGCACCCAAATATCATGTTCATATGTTTGCTAGGGTGTACTGGGCACTGAACCTGAGCCCAGTAACACACTGGAACAAAGAGATCACTGAGAAATCCATGAATCATAGAATGGATTGGATTGGAAGTGACCGCCAAAGGGCATCTAGTCCAACTCCTCTACAACAATCAGGGACATCTCTAACTAATCCAGACTTAGACTCCCTTAGACTCCCCATCCAGCCTGACCTTGAATGGTTCCAGGGATGGGGCCTCCAACACCTACCTGGGCAGCCTGTTCCAGTGTTCTTCCACCCTCAGATTCCAGACTTCTTTCCTCCCATTCAGCCTCAAACCATGACCCCTCATCCTATCGTTTCATGCCGTAATAATGGTCTAATATTATCTGTGAATGACAGTTGCTGCTTATCTCAAGCACTTTAAGAGTTTCTAAAAGATGTGTTATGTCTTTAAAGAAAGAAATAGTGTAGCCTAGGAATTCCCAGAGCACATTGCCAAAGAGGAACCAAGACACAAACCACAAGCTGGAATCACTCCTCTCTTTTCAACCCAGGCTCATGCAGTTTCCCCTTCTGACCTCACAAAACTCAGCCTTAACCAAGCAGAAGAAATGTAACCTTGGCATGAGCTACAGTAACTGCCAGCAGTTTCATCTTGGTGAAAACATTTGTCACCCACAGACTGTCCAGAGGATAAAAAGCATAGCCTACGATCAACAGAGGCACTCTGCTGCCACAAGAGAAGGGCTGCCATGCAGAAAGGGCTCTTTTGGTCAGGAATTGCATGCAGACAAGGTGGTTGTTCAGCAGCTCAACAGCATCATAAATAAAATCTGCCTATTTCCATCTCTGTTTTTGTCTTCTGTTGACCCTTTTGAGCCTCTGTGCCCTCTCTCTTCAGCTACAGCAGCACAGCTTTTGCCCTGGAACCAAAACTTGGCTCTGCAAGGCCAAGAGCATCCCTTGAAGAAGTCCACTTTAGCAAAGACAGGAGAGGTGCAAACCCTCTGTTTCAGAAAGCTACTGTGCTACTACACTGCAATTGAGTTCTCTACAAGCAAGTTCTTGATTAGTTGCTCAGAATGGAAAGCTGGATTTGAACTGCAAAGGTTTGAAGGTAAACAAAATATATCAACAAAAAAACCCCACACCCAAAACTGGTGATTCTGTTCTGTCTACCAAAGGCATTGGTAGCTCTTCAGTTGCTGCTCCTCAAGGCAGCTGCCCTCAATTTGTTGAGTCAAGCTAGGTTAGCAGAGATTTCTCACTGCCCAGTAACCAGGTTGAAACAGCAGTAGCTCTGCTAGGGATAGGCACCATTGGTTGAAGAATCAACCTCTGCCATGAACAGGAGTGCTCTGAGAAGACAGCAAACATGGATATATTGCTCTGGCTGGGAGCACATCATTGTCTACCAGCACTACTCTACCCCACCCAGCCCAGTGCAACTCCTCAATGGCACAATCCTGCTGCCGAGGGACAGAAATCCAGGTCACATGATCCATTATCCACCTAGCTGGTCCCTTCAACAAACAGGCCAAGCAGTGACTGAACAGTTAGACACCTCCCTGGAAGTAAGCGGCTCACCGCATAGTCATTTATTAAGCTCCCGATGGAAAAACATCATTGCAGTAATTCCATGCTGTTTCTCCATCAACGAGGGCAGAGGAGCAATGCAAATGGTGATTCAAAGAGGTTTATTGCAGCAGCAGCAAAACAAGTGCTCCAATCTGTTATTTACAGAGGGTTGTTTAAGCAAGTGACAACATCAAACTTGCATTTCTTCTTTTCAGAGGTTGGGTCTCTCATCACACAGTTCCCGACCCCAAATAACTGCTGGCAATGTTTACCATCTGATATCACCTAAATGTAACACTTGTTGGGTTTTTTTTATGATGTGGTTAAAGAAATCTCCTCTCAGAAGAGTACATCTGAAGCCAACTTCCAGTACCAAATTCTTTACTACTTCTATTTGTTTTAATTGCCAAGTTATTATTATCATAGAATCATTAGGGATCGGAAGGGACCTTGAAAGATCATCCAGTCCAATCCCCTTGCCACAGCAGGATCACCTAGACCAAGTTGCGCAGGAACACATCCAGGTGTGCCTTGAACATCTCCAGACAAGGAGACTCCACAACCCACCCTGGGCAGCCTGTTCCAATGCTCCGTTACCCTCACTGGGGAGAAGTTCCTTCTGTTATTTTTATGGAACCTCCTGTGTTCCAGCTTGCACCCATTGCCCCTTGTCCTGTCACCAGATGACCTTGAGAAGAGCCTGGCTCCATCTTCCTGACACCTACCCCTCACATATTCATGTCTTTAAATGAGGTCAGCCCTCAGCCTCCTCTTCTCCAAGCTCAAGAGACCCAGCTCTCTCAGCCTCTCCTCATAAGGGAGGTGTTGTACTTCCTTCACCACCTTTGCTGCTCTACACTGGGCACCCTCCAGCAACTCCATGTCCTTCTTGAACTGAGGGGCCCAAAACTGGACGCAATCCTCCAGATGCTATCCTTCATGATGCTCAAAGTCCTCGTGATGAAACACAGCCTGAACTACAGAGCAGCAGTATTTTGATATCTGAGTACACACTGGTTAATTTTCAGTTGGCAATGGACGTAAAAGCTGTTACAATTTCCAATTTCCTACAGCCACACATCCTTCTTTATCAGAAAAATGGTTGTCCCTAGGAAAAAAACCCACAAAACTCCTGTGCCTGGGGGTTTGCACCACTATGACACTCACTCCTGAGACAAGCCTAGGCTTTTTTATTTTTAGACACTAAAATCACAGAATCATAGAACCAAACAATGATTGGGGTTGGAAGGGACTTCGGAGATCATCTAGTTCCATGGGCAGGATCACCAGACCAGGTTGCCCACAGCCCCACCCAAACTGGCATTGAACACTTCCAGGGATGGAGCAGCCACAACCTCCCTGGACAACCTGTTCCAGTGCCTCAGCACCCTCACAGGGAGGGATTTCTTCATCAGATCATCTCTTTTTAGGCAGAACTCCATTCTGTTTGAGCAGCAACTCTCATGATCACAGCAGAGATGAGAAATGGAGGCAAAATTTTACCAGGATCCTTCTGAAAATGCCAACCAAACAAGATGCATCCTCTACACCCATCAAGGAGGTAGAAGGAAAATGGTCAACTTACAGAAGAAACAAGCATTTATACTCATTCCTTTCACGAACCCAGATTTTTCAGACTAATGGGGAAGATCCTGTGATCCAAAGCTGTGTCACAATCCCAACTACAGTCACCACTGCAGACCCAGAATACTAGGAGACAGATTTCAGTGCAAAATAGAGTAGAAATTTTTGGCTTGGAAGAACAGGCTGCTCAGGGAGGGCATTGAATCACCATCCCTGAATGTGTTTAAATGCCATGGAGAGCTGGAGATTAGGGACAGGGCTTAGTGGTGGGACGGGACAGTTGGGTTATTAGTTGGACTCGATGAGCTTTAAAAGGTCTTTTTCATCCTAAACAATTCTATAAGGAGCTTGCTGCTCTCAGAAGGAAACTAGGAATCCCAGCTGCACCTCAGTTCCAATTAGCTGCTCCATGAACTTTTCCCACAAGAGAAAATCCCCTACAAAAACATAAACAGGCATTCCAGTTCAGTCAATCATGAGGAACCAATTTGCAATTCCACAATCCCCAAGGGACTCCCAGACCAATCTCTCTGGTGTTTCATCCGCAGTCATCTAACAGTTTACATTGTGAGCCCTATGGCACACGAGGAAGACACCAGGACTAATCTCAAGTCCATTACTCAGCCCAGTCCCACTAATTCAAAGGCACTCCTAGGCCAATTAAAGCAAACAAGATTTAGCTGTCCACTATCTGCCCCCATCATTAGCAGAACAAGCTGTTTTCAACCCTGGGATCAACTCCCTGTGACACAAATGTTATTTGCTCAAATGTCATCGCTCATTTTCTAGATCTAGAATGTCTGCATTGAAAGCAACTTCTTGTCAATTGGTTCCATACAATCATAGAATCATTAGGGATCAGAAGGGACCTCAAAAGATCATTCTCTTGAATGTCTCCAGAGAAGGAGACTCCACAAACTCCCTGAGCAGCCTGTTCCAGTGCTCTGTTACCCTCATTGGGAAGAAGGTCCTGCTGATATTTATACGGAACCTCCTCTTGTCCTATCACCAGACGACCTTGAGAAGAGCCTGGATCCATTTTCCTGACACCCACCCCTCACGTATTTAGAAACATTCATGAGGTCACCCCTCAGCCTCCTCTTCTCCAAGCTCAAGAGACCCAGCTCCCTCAGCCTCTCCTCATAAGGGAGCTGCTCTACTTCCTTCATCATCTTTGTTGCTCTGCTCCAGACACCCTCCAGCAGCTCTGTGTCCTTCTTGAACTGAGAGGCCCAGAACTGGACATAATACTCCAGTTGCAGTCTCACTAGCACAGAGTGGAGGGGGAGAAGAACCTCTCTCCATCTGCTAACCTCCCGTTCCGACCCCCCCAGGATGCTTTTGGCCCTCTTGGCCACATTGCTGGCTCATAGTCATCCTGCTGTCCACTAGGACCCACAGGTCCCTTTCTCCTACACTGCTCTCCAAGCAGAAGACTGTACTGGGCTAATCAAGATGCTGCTCTAAGGCAAGTGGTTTATGTAAACTGAAGAATAGCCTTTTCCCTCCCATGCTGCCCACTACACAAGGTGTACAGAAGTGTGAACATTAACTTCTTTCCTATTGCTACAAGAAATGTTCCTCAAGGATGTGTTCTGCCTCTATCAGAAAAGCAGAAGCAGCACTAAGAGCTTTTGGTATTCTTTCCTGAGGAAAACCATGGATGTTCATGCTCATTTGCAGGTTTTGGAGCCCAGGAGTCACCAGAGGTCTCCCCTTGACTACTGAGGGCAGTTCTAGGCCCCTCACTTCAAGAAAGAGTTTGAGGGGCTGGAGCAGGTCCAGAGGAGCAACAAGGCTGGGAAAAGGACTGGAGGGAAAGTCTGATGAGGAGTGGCTAAGGGAGCTGGGGGTGTTTAGCCTGGAGGAGACTCAGGAGTGACCTTCCCCCTCTCTTCAACTACACGACGGGAGGCTGTAATCAGGTGGGGGTTGACAACTAGCAACAGAACGAGAGGACAGGGCCTGAAGCTGTGACAGGGAAGGGCTAGGTTGGATATTAGGAAGCCCTTCCTCATGGAAATGGTGATCAGACCCTGGAATGGACTGCCTAGGGCAGTGGTGGATTCCCATCCCTGGAGGTGTTTAAGGACAGCCTGGCTGTGGCCCTTGGTGCCCTGGTGTAGCTGATGTGGTGATGTTAGGTCATGAGCTGGGCTGGTTGATCTTTTCCAGTGTCAGTGGTTCAGTAAGACAACTGAGCAGCAAAGACGCACAGGAAATGCTGTTTGTGCCACGAGCATCTACATTCCCAGAGAAACATCGGGAAAGTTTGTTCCTTTTCCCTTCCTTGAGAACAGAGGACAAGTATTTACAACGATCAAGAACACCTTTCTTCTCCACCCACACAGGCTTGGCAGCATGTCCTAGGATTCTGTGATGTCAGCGTTGAAAAACCTGCGGGACATGGCTGCGGGGCTTCGGAAAAAACACAGACAATGGGAGTACACACAGATTGAAGAGCAGCCCTTTCCTCCCTCTGTGTGCCACACAATCAAAGAGAGACTTGTTGGGTCCCCTAATAAGTCTGGCCCCAGTTCAGTGGCTGATTGGCGTTGTCTCATGGGACAAAAAATGCTCTAATGGGAACTGATGAACATTTCTGAACTGGGGCGTCTGGCCGGTTACCTGGGCAATGCCTCTGTTGGCAGAGCACTGGAGTACCTTCAGGGCTTTAAGAAGCCTCACTAACACAAATACTCTGGAGATCAGAAACATGCAGAAAAAAATCCACCCTGACATCCTTGCAGGAAGGAGGAACTGTTCCCCCCCCTCCCCAGTTAAGGAGCCTGGACAGAAGTAGCAGATGTTATTTCCAGCATTCACTAGCTGCCTGCAAGTGAATAACTGTCTGCTCAAGCAATGAAGCACCAACACCCCCTTCCAAGGTACCACAGGGTTGTTCAAAGGCTAGCAAAGGGAATTATCACACTGGCAAGCACATGCCCAAGGACTGAAACAGGCTGTCCAGTGAAGTGAGGAGCAACTACCCCTGGAGGGGTTCACAAAACCAGTAGATCTGGCACATGAAAACATGGTTTAGTGGGCAGGGTGGGGTTGGGCTGATGGTTAGACTTGGTAAACTTGGAGGTCTCTTCTAACCTTGCTGGTTCTATGATTCTATAATCACATTTTAGGTGCTAATCCTGCAAAAGAGCCTAAAAGCACAGACTCCTTGTTAACACTAACAAAGAACCCAGGAACTCCCATACCTGCATTGATGCTCCAGGGTTTACTAGTGGACCAGAGCCTCAATCCCAACTGCAGAAAACACCCAAAATGAGATTGGAAAATGCCAAAATTAAACTCTAACACAATTACTAAGCATTCATTAATGTCTGACAAGTCAGTCATGCACAGATTTCACTTGTGCCTCAAGAGTAAATCCTGTTTGGGGCCAAATCCTGGTTTTAAGCAAGTGACATTCCATTGTCACATCCAGAGCCATAAAGAAAATAACTCTAGCACACCAATAACAAGATTTCCAGAGATTACAGTCTCAAATGTTGCACTAGGTCATCCTTCAAATAACAGACCAAAAGTTGACAAGCTGCTGCTGCCCTCAGTCCCCAGGGCATCCCTTTGTAACTCCCCACACATCAGCAATTCAGCCATGATCTTTAGCAAGGTCTACATGTGGCTCACTTGTAGAGCACTCTGGAAAGTGATGGCAAATTTCCTATTTCCAATATATACCATGAAGGAAAATAAAGAAAAAAAGATCAACAAATTCCTAGCAATCCCCATCCAAACCCTAAGGATTTCATCCCAGTCATTGCTGTCCTTCCCACAGGCTTTATAAGCAATAAATGAAAGCTATGGCTTGCTACTAAATGGGGTGCTGTAGTAAATTTAGCAGCTGAAAATAAACCATCTTCTATTTCTTCTGAAGATCCCAGGTAAGGAATATCTCAGTAGGAGTCAAAGATACTAGTAGTGAAGATTATGGGTTCTCCCACAGCACCATCTGCCTTCTGAAATGCTTTCAATGGAAGATGCTAATGAATCATAGAATCATTAGGGATTGGAAGGGACCTCAAAAGATCATCTAGTCCAATCCCCCTGCCACAGCAGGATCACCTAGACCAACTCGCACAGGAACACATCCAGGCAGGTCTTGAACATCTCCAGAGAAGGAGACTCCATAACCCCTCTGGGCAGCCTGTTCCAATGCTCCACTACCCTCACTGGGAAGAGGTTCCTAATAACTGTTCTTTCCAATGAATCAGACAGGAGCTAGATCACACACCATCACTCTTCCATCCATTTTTCCCTGTCTCCTACTGAATTAACACTGAAATTCCATGCCCAACTCGTTATGCAGGGACCTGGTGAAGCAAATCCTTACCAAAAAATTATTAAATATTAAAAAATAATAATTCATCAAATATAAAATACTCATAAGACCAATATAATAGTGACTTTAATTAAAAGTTAAATATAAAATAAAATTCCTAAATGATTGTTGGTAACTAACAGATGGCTTCATGAAAAAGGGAGGTTCTCTAGTAAAAGACACGAGTTGGTTGAGGATTTTTGCAGAAACACAGCAATGCTCTATGTCAATTAAGACTCTTGTGGGAAGTCAAACCTATTCTAGGCTTTTTTTTTTCTGCAAATAAGAAAGAAAAAAAAACCAAAAAAGAAAAGAAAGCAATGAGCCACAGCTCAAGCTCCCCAAATACAGGATTTAAATCAGACCATTATTACAGGCTCCTGCAGTCGAATCAGTGCTATTTGCTTGGAATAAGTGACAGCATTAGCCCAGCCAGGCATTTTGCAGGATCTCAAATGCCATTTTATAAATGTGTGCTTTTCCATTTGACAAGTGATGTGGTTTCACCAGTTGTCACTATAAAAATGTAACTGGCAAAACCAAAACTGAATGACGGCTTTTTTTAGTATGGAAAAAGGGGAAAAAACGAACATCTGCTCTGCTATTGGCTTTGTGGGGGGTGGGTGGCTGGGAGTGTTAGCCTGTTAAGACAGACAATGTGAATAAAAGCATTGTTTTAAAGCAGACTTCCAGTACCTCAAGGGGCTACAGGAAAGCTGGAGAGGGACATTTTGCAAGAGACTCTAGTGACAGGACAAGGTAGATGGGTTCAAGCTTAAAAAGTGGAGGTTTAGACTAGATTTTAGGAAGAAGTTTCTCCTTGTGAGGAACAGATTGCCCAGGGAGGCTGTGGCTGCTCCATCCTTGGATGTGTTCAAGGCCAATTTGGATGGAGCTCTGGGAAGAGCTCGTCTGGCAAGAGATGTTGCTGCCCATGGCAGAGGATTGGAACTACCTCTGATGTCACTTCCAACCGAAGCCATTCTACGATTCTAAATCAAGCACAACCCTTCAGAGCACTGCTGAAAGAGTAAAATCAGGCTGAAAGGGGTTGTCTTCTTTGAAACATGTAGATCTGGTACTTAAAACATGGCTTAGTGGGCATGGTGGGGTTGCGTTTACAGTGGTACTTGATGGTCTCAGAAGTCTCTTCCAACCTTCATGATTCTAGCCTTAGCAATGAAATTCAAGACCAGTTAACATGTCCGTAGTTCGTTAATGTCTGTAGTTCATTAATGTCTGTATCCCGATAAGCCAGTAATGCAAAGTACTTCATTACATTCTCTAGGCAATTATAATAAATGATACCTTAAATTAAAATATAATAAATTGTAATGATCACTGTTACTGGCCAGAAGTTTGTCGTCTTAAACCTCTTCTGTCAATAGCACCCCCTACAGAATCACACCACACATTCTCCTGGAAAAAAAAAGCTTCAGCTGAACATCTATCAGGTGAAGGTGCTAAAGCTGCCAGAAACACACACAGCCCTAAGCACCTTTACATAGACATGCAACATCCTCAGCAGCTGATTTAGTGTGAAAACAGATGCCAAAACCCTAATATGGAACAATAACAAACCCCACAACCAGTCAGCTTCCATCTGGGAACAAGTGTCCTCCTGCTTCTCCAAGCCCATTCCAGCTCAAACTTATTTTGGATACTCCCTGCCTCTTCATACATGCCCACACCACAGTCTAGTCCTACAGAGGCACAGATATGTTGAGGTTGGAAAAGACCTTCAAGTTCTTCAAGTCCATCCATTAACCCANGACCTTCAAGTTCATCAAGTTCATCAAGTCCATCCATTAACCCGTGTCCCAGCCCACTGCTAAACCCTGTCCCTGAGCTCCAGATCTCCACGGCTGTGAAACACATCCAGGGATGGCAATTCAGCCCTCTACCTGGGCAGCCTGTGCCAAGATCTGAGGACCCTATCCAGGAAGAAGTTTTTCCTCAGGGCCAACCTAAACTTAGGTATTAAGTGAGAGCTCTCCATTAAGACTCTGCCAAATGTCATGCAAAATTCCAAGAGAATCCATACATGAGCACCTTATGCAATCACTAATCATCATGTCCTTCATTCCCTCATCACTGAAGCACTTCTTCAATGAAACAAACTGCTCAATCCCAAAAGCAGGAGTTATCTGCATCAGACGTTAAAGGGAAGATCCCTAATTAGGCCTATTTGGGGATTTACATTTTCATTTCAACTTCAAGACAGCTGGGCTCCTCTCAGGGGAAAACCAAGAGCAGCACAGTAAATCCTTTACACACATTTCCCTTGCTTTGCTTCCAAGTTACTGCCGTGGGGTTTGTGCGCTGGTTTGTTCTGCCATCGACACCGAACAAAAGGATATTCCTGCCTGTCTGGGTAACATAAGGGCTGCCTGACCCAGGGCAGTAGCTTTCAAGAACAGAGAATATCTATTTTTCCTCTCCTGAGGGTAACAGGAGAAATACCACAGAGCCTTTCAGGTTCAGAGAGATTAGAAAATGAAATGCCTTAACAACTTGATCCACCCTTTCAGGACAGAGCTGTTCCCTAGTTGTGTGGGGCTGCCCCATCCCATGTGTACAGTGTCACTGGCTTGCCTTGATGAAGATGCAAACACTTGGATGGCACAATGCGTGTTAGCTGCAGGACCAACCCCATCGGTATTAGCTGTAGAAAGTGAAGTGCTACTTCAAACAGGTACTTGAGGGGTGGGTTTCTCCAAGCCCACTGCATGAAGTTCACAGGGATCAACACTACCATCAACTGCCTGGGCTGCAGGTGTTAAAATTAGCAGAAAAGAAGTTAATCCATGTAAAATGTTAACGGACATGATACTGAGCCAGGCTTAGAGAAGCCACCCAGCACAACACAGACTCCCACCCTACTAACGGTCCCACATGTAAGTATTCAGAGAAGTACATAAAGGTCTTTTCTAACCTCAATGATTCTGAGATTCTGTAATGCCAGCTGCCCTGGGGAAACAGAATAATACTAGTTCCACATTACTCCACCATCCCCAACCCACCTGCCAGCAGCCTGAGCTGCTTTGTGCCTCCAACTGAGCGCGCAGGGTCTTTTGTTGATTGCCTAGAAAATACAATCCTGAGTAGTAGCTGAGCCCCAACGTTTCAAGCAGCTCTAATTCAGCTTTCAGCTCGGCTCAGCCCTTTGTCCTCTAAAAATAACTCGCACTTAATTGTAACTGCCTACAATTTTCTAATTCTTTGTGACCCCAAACCCCTAAATCTATTACCCGGAGGCAGCCATGGTAATCCTTAATGAAGGTGTGGGGACGGTGGCACATGCGAGGGGCCATCTGCTTGCCAGGTGTTTCCTGGCTTAGCTTTTCCTCACAACACACAAGCCCTCCTCCACCACCTCCTCCTCCCCTAATTCCAAGGAAGGCAATTGCTACCCCAGGACAGTCCTTCATTAAAGACACAAGCAAGGGCTTGCAGCAAAAAGCCCAGAAGAGCTGTTTATTGCTGTAATCCCTGCAACTACCAGCAAAAGATGATGCCAAGGGTATTTCTGACTAGTAATAGGAAGGGAGCCAAGCACAACATTTTCCCTGCAACCCTATGGCTTACGTCCTTCATTCACCATCAAAAAAAGAAATAACATTAAAACCCATCAGTAAAAGGGTAGAAGAGAGGTTTTATAGGAATTGGACCATTGGATAAAATGTCCTGGGCAAGATCCCCAAATCAGAGCAACTTGATGTGTTTTAAGGAGCAACATGACCTACTCAGGGAGGTGAAGACCCCACGATCTTTATTTTCATAAATGTCCTTAAAATCTCTACTTTTCAGAAAGGTTGAGAACTGCCAGCTCTCAGATTACACATCTCCTGACCCTCCTCCCCTTCACCAGTGCTCAGGAGCACTTCAGAGAGCTGGAACAGTCCAAAGTCAGTCACTTCTGCACAACGCCAGCATTGCCCCAGCTCAACTTACTGAGCTGTCTTTCCCACGGGGTCAGGCAAGGACCAGGCTCTGTGGGAGCAAACGGGACCCCCCACCCCCACCCCAGCTGAAATAAGCTTTGGCTGCCAAGAGCCTGAAAGCCTCTCCTGGTTCCCACTACAACACTAAGATTTCATTTGCAGCAAGTGTGTCCCAGCTCAGGCTAAACCAGCTAAACCCAGCAAACCTTCAATGGGGAGCTTCACTCTGGAACAGTTTCAGACTGGTTGTACAGAAGAGTGTCATCATCCACAGGTTCTTTCTGTGGTAGGTTCTCATTCATGTAGAGCTCTGCCCAGAGCTCTGTTTCAATGCACAGATCAGAGACTCCCAGAATGGTGGGGGATGGAAGGGACCTCTGCAGACCACCTAGTCCTAGTAAACTCACTATTAGAGCAGTTTCTCCTAGAAACACTTAGTGCAACCAGAACTACAGTGGAAGGAGAAACTGTCGAGGCCTGCTGGCTGTGGTGAGACACCACCTTGAATACTGTGTCCAGTTTTGGCCATAACAGTATGAACAGAAGGACACTGAGGTACTGGAGCAGGGCCAGAGAACAGCAACAAGGCTGGGTTGAGAAAACAGCAGCTGAAGGAACCAGGGTTACTTAGCTCAGAGGAAGACAGAGAGCAGCAAGGTTTTCTCTCACAGCTACCTAAAAGGAGGTTGTATGGAGGCTGGTGCTGGTCTCTTCTCCCAAATTACTAATGATAGAACAAGGGGAAATGGCCTCAAGTTGTGTCAGGGGAGGTTTAGATTGGATCTTTGGAAGAAGTTATTCACTGAGAGAATGTTTCTTTGAGCACTGGAACAGGCTGCCCAGGGAAGTGGTGGAGTCACCATTCCTGGAGATGTTTAAAAAGGGAGTAGATAAAGCACTTGAGGCCATTGTCTACTGGTTAGGGAGATGCTGGGATGAAGGCTGGACATTATGATTCTGGAGGTCCTTTCCAGCCATGATGCTTCTATAAATCATAGAATCATAAGAGATTGAAAGGAACCTCAAAAGATCATCCAATCCCCCTGCCAAAGCAGGATCACCTAGACCAAGGTGCAAAGGAACACATCCAGGCACATCTTTAACGTCTCCAGAGAAAGGGACTCCACAACCCCCCTGCCAGCCTGTTCCAATGCTCTGGTAACCTCACTGGGAAGAAGTTCCTTCTGATATTTGTATGGAACCTCCTCTGTTCCATCTTGCACCCATTGCCCCTTGTCCTATCACCAGATAAAGGACTTTCAGGAGTAGCTATAAAAATGGAATTACCAAGTAACAAGAGACATAGCAACCTGATTCTTGTGGTGTTCTTGCTTAATCATGGAACTCTTTGCATATTTTCTTTACTTTGTTAAAGCAAAGTTTCTGATTGAAATAATTTTCACAAAGCTCAGAACATTCTTCCAAGAGATACTCATCTGCTTAGTGTCTCTGGTGTGGGGCAGGGCTTGTTTACTAATCTTAGAGGATTATCCTTCAATCCAGATCATGCCCTGCCTACAGGTAAGGGCAGTGGAGCAAACAAGACCTACCTCAGGAGCTCCCAATGCAAAGGCAGAAGGGGAACAGAATCCAAAAGGAAATATACATTTCTATCATCTTTGGATGGGGAAAATGAGGGGAACATAAGTAAACAGCCTCTTTTCATCTCAACCTCTGAGGTCAGTTCTGGGCACTTCAAGAAGTTCATTGAGGTGCAAGATCAGGTCCAGAGAAGGGCAATGAAGCTGGTGAAGGGTCTGGAGGACAGGTCTGATAGGGAATGGCTGAAGGAACTGGAGTTGGTTAATCTGAAGAAAAGGAGACCTTATTGCTCTTTACAGTTACCTGAGAGCTGGTTGTAGAGTGGAGAGGGGGTCAGTCTCTTCTCTCAAGTCACTAGTGATAGGACAAAAGGAAACAGCCTCAAGTTGTGCCAAGGGAAGTGGTATCAGGAAAAATTTCTTCCCTGACAGAGTGACCAGGGGTTGTAACTGGCTGCCCAGGGAGGGAGGGATTCACTATCCCTGAAGGGGTTCAAAAAATGAGTAGATGTGGCCTTAGGGAATAGGGTTTGGTGGGCAGGGTGGGGTTGGGTTTATGGTTGAGCTGGATGATCTTGGGGGTCTCTTCCAGCTTTAATAATTCCATGATTCTACATATCTGTTGTCCAACAGTCTCTAGAAATCCTGGGCAGGCAAATTTTATCTCTACTGTTGCATCACCTCTGAAAATAAAACCACCGGCTACTGCTGGAACACGTCCCCACAGCTGGTTTTTTAAATAAAAACACCACATGTGCCTCCCACCTCTCCCTTTGCCTGTTTAATTTGTGCACAGAGCACTCCCCCACAAGGTGAAGACTCATTTTTCACCACCCTTCTCACTGTCTTAGGCAAGTGAAAGCCACCAAAAACCTTACAAGGTCAGATTTCAGAGGAAAGATCCAGCTCTGCAATACCAAGGAAGTATCTCTTTCAGATTCTACTAGTAAAAGCAGCTCCATATCCTGAGGTACCAGGAACATTAATTTTCCCCATATTTTCTTCCAAATACTTACTCCCTCCTCCTGCTTGTAATCAAGCTGTAAAAATAATATAGTCTTCAAACACTTAAGTCAAAGCGTAAATGAGTTACTGTACAGCTTCCACCATCCCCCTTGATCCTGTCCTCATCACTGGCAGACAACACAAAATTCATGACCCCACCCAAAAAATAAGGTGGATCTGCCCTAAAACAACGAGTGGATTTCCTTCTGCTGGCTCAGGGAGATGGGGACATCCCTCCCAACCATTAAACTCTGCTGCCGTCAGCATCTTTAAAGTAGTATGAATTAGTCACAATCAAGGGCTACTCTCTCATAAATAGCAGCTTCTGCAATAAGTTGTGCTGGAGAACAAGTACAATCAGATTCATAAAGACATTGTGAAGCCAGGCAGATACTACTTGACTGACTGTTGGAGTCTCAAAGCCTGAGCTGGCTTCAAAGACAACTTAGCCCAGAGGAACCAAATAGCAGAGAAACACAGAATCAAAGCTGGAAGAAACCTCCAAGATCATCCAGTCTAACCATCAACCCAACCCAACCCTACCCTGCCCACTGAACCATCAGAGAAGGCCAGATTGAAATGGGCTGTCAGGAAGAAGTTCTTTAGCAGGAGAGGGGTTGAACACTGAGACAGGTTGCCCAGGGAAGGAGTTGAGGCCCCATCTCTGGAGATATTCAGGGTGAGGCTAGACAAGGCTCTGGACAACCTGATCTAGTTGAGGACATCCCTGCTCCCTGCAGGGAGGTTGGACTAGATTACCTTTGGAGGTCCCTTCCAATCCAATACATTCTATGATTCTATGTTCCCAAGTGCCTAATCAACACGTGTTGTGAACCCCTCCAGGGATTGCAACTCCCTCCCCCGCTCCCAGAGCAGTATGTTCCAACACCTGACCACTCTGTCATAGAATCATAAGGGATCAGAAGGGACCTTGAAAGACCATCTAGTCCAATCTCCTGCCAAAGCAGGATCACCTAGACCAAATAGACCAAGTCGCGCAGGAACACATCCAGGCAGGTCTTGAACATCTCCAAAGAAGGAGACTCCACACCCACCCCGGGCAGCCTGTTCCAGTGCTCCAGTACCCTCACCAGGAAGAAATTCCTTCTGATATTTATATGGAACCTCCTCTGTTCCATCTTGCACCCATTGCCCCTTGTCCTATCACCAGATGGCCTTGAGAAGTGCCAGACTCCATCCCCCTGACACCCACCCCTCACCTATTTATAGATATGAATGAGGTCACCCCTCAACCTCCTCTTCTCCAGGGAAGAAATTTTTCCTGGCGTCCAACCTAATCCTCCCCTGGCACAACTTGAGACCATTTCCTCTTGTTCTATCACTAGTGGCCTGGGGGAAGACAGACTCCTCCACACTGGCTGACACTTGCTGCACATCAAGCAGCACCTCCACCAGCCAATATTCAGCTAAAATCCACTCTAAAAGGACTTGCAGGCTGATGGAAAAGGCTGGGTTGACCACCTGCCTGCTGGTAATTACAGGTAATCACCCAGATCAATGCTGCCATCCTGATCTCACTTTTGCTCTATAAAAAACCTGCACCCCACCATTCAGGCACCTGAAGAATCAATATCATAAAAGTGGTAAAGTGAGAAAACATCCTTCTACATTCCAAGTGCCCGCAATCATGAATGAAAAATCTTTACACCATGCTTTTAATTTCATTTGTGGCCAACAGTGATGCAGCCAGTGTACAGCAGATCATAGAGTCATCAGGGATTGGAAGGGATCTCAAAAGATCATGCAGTCCAATCCCCCTGCCACAGCAGGATCATCCAGACCAAGTCCAGGTGGGTTTCAAATGTCTGCAGAGAAGGGGACTCCACAACCCCCTGAGCAGACCCCTCCAGTGCCCCATCACCTTCCCTGGGAAGAAGTTATACATTCACAGAATCAGCCAGGTTTGGAAGGAACCACAGGATCACCCAGTTCCAACCCCCCTCCCATGGGCAGGGACACTCCACCCTAGATCAGACTGGCCAGAGCCTCATCCAACCTGGCCTCAAATACCTCCAGGGATGGAGCCTCAATCACCTCCCTGGGGAACCCATTCCAGGCTCTCACCACTCTCACTGTGAAGAGCTTCTGAAACAAGACAAAAAGAAAACCCAACTGAATCCTGAGCTGGGTTTTTACTTCTCCCCCCCCCTCAAAACAGTTTTATACCAGAAGTGATTCTATGGAAATCCAACTGGTCTATGCTTCATTTTTTTTCTCCCCAAAAATGCATTCCACACACAAAAAAATCTCCATTATTCTTACTGAAAGGCACATTTAAGAGCCTTTTTAAGCTTGTCTTCAAAATCCTGGTTTAGCATTACATTAGAATTATATTAAATACAGTGTAGGGCGGTATGTAGTGGTTTAGAAGCCTCGCAGTACGCCACTTCACGCAAGCCAATCTCAAGGACTGTGTGATCCATAAATCACTGCCAATGACTTGAGCAAACGGTGTGGACTAGGAAATTACAGATATTCATCCGTTCATACTACAGAATGCCTTTTATTCAAAGCCTCGCACGTAAATTTACTCTATGTTGAAACAGACAGCAGCAGGTCATAGGAAACCCCCATGTTCACTGTTTTTTTCTAAGGCTTATTGAGCAGCACAAGCAGCTCTCTGTACTTCTGGAGAACAGTGTGGATTGAAAGCTCTTATTTACCACAGTCTAGCCCTTGCTCTTTGCAATGAATCACATTATTAACTGCTCCCACACACACCCCACAGAGAGAGGTTTGTTTGTTTTGCTTCTTTTTTCTTCCCTTTAATTACTCTCTCACATATGTTTGCCAACTCTCCCTTCACTACTCCAGGAAATACTGATATTTTATCTCAATAAACTAAAACATGCAGTTTCCTTCCTCCTGATTTATGGGTTTCTTCATTTTCTAGGGGGAAATTCTCTTTATGGGATATCAGATCAATCCTATTAAAAAAGATGGGGACAAAAAATATAATCAACTAACTTCTGTCTCTTCCAGCCAGGCTGAGCCCCCAAGTTTCAATGCCAGATCTGCTCTGCACTCCTGGCACACAGCTCCTGTTGACTGTCTGGGAAAGGCATCCTCAGAGCCAATCTCTCTGTCCTGAGGGAACTGCTGCAAATGAAGCACAGCTCTAGAGGAGCTGGGTAAGTTCCGAAATCTCCTTCCTATTCTCAAGGCTGTCTCCTTGCACCACATTTTCTAACAGAGAAAGAGATCAGGGCATTTCTGTGAGCCAGGAAGCAACACAGGGCTAACACATCTTACTTCATCACCCATTCCCTCCCACCACAAACAACAGGTTAAAAAGCAGAGTGAGATTTGCAAGGCCAAAAAGCCAGAGCACCCCTTGACCACCCTCCTTTCCCTTTGCAAATTGTATCATTGAATGGTTTGGGTTGGAAGTGCTACCCAGTGCCAACCCACTGCCATGGGTAGGGACACCTCTCACCAGACCAGCTTGCCCAGAGCCCTATCCAGCCTGGCCTTGGACACTTCCAGAGATACTCCCATTCAGCTCCACACAGGCAACTCTGCTTTTCAAGCCCCCGGATCACCTTGAAGCTTTTCTAATTGTTTCAATAAAAGCCAAAAGCACTGGTCTCAGAGTGATTCAAGGAAGCAGACAGCCCCTGCTCCAAGCAAGTGCTGGGAGTTACCACCCTGCAGTGTATAGCATTTAGTCCGGAGTGCAGGCACATTACCCAGGGAAGGATTTGACCCTTCTGGCAGGCACAGAGCAACTTGGCACAAGCTAACCAGCTTTCCAGCTAACCAGAACTCAAAGCTAGACCTCAGCTCCTTCATTAAAGTCTTGGGGTTAAGGGGATTCTTGCAGTTAAGGTCTGGCATCTTGCAATTGCCTGCACTGGCTTAACAAGTTCTACAGATACCTCCTGCAGAAAACTAGGACAAGAAATAAAACAGAAAGGAAATTACTTCCCTCTGCCTCAAAGCCAGCTGAGGCTCCTCCAGGCACAGCATGGACAACTCTGTGCTGGAGCAGCATAGGAAAGGAGATCAATCAACACTCCTGGACAGCAGATCTGGGTTCACTTTTGAAGGATCCACAGCACTTGCTGCTGGTTTTTGTCCCCATCCCCATCATTAAACTGAAAACCAGCCCCTACGGTGCTCTCCAGAAAATTAAGTGAAAACATGGGGTTAACTGAATCAATAGGGCCCATAATTAAATGCTGCAACATCTGCTGACATCACTGGATTGATAGGATGGGGGTGGGGGGTGTTGATGTTGTTTTTTTGACAGCTACTGAAATGGAGTTTCCATCTCCCTTGGGTGACACAAAACAAGTTTCACAGGCAGAAAGGGAACTTTTCATAGACTGGGCTCAGCAGCAAGCATTAGTACTGACAGAAAACTCTTCCTTCTTCTCGCTTGACTAACATGAGATAAGAACTGTTCCTCAGATCCCCCTGCTCCAACTGCAAATAAAGGAGCAGAATTTGCCAGAGGGGCTCAACTCTACCCTACAACCCCATTACCCACCAATTCACAGGTATAAACACATTATTTCCCTGGAGGGGAAAATGCTCCACAGATTTCCAATAATGAGAAAGTAGAGCTGAAAGGAAGGGGGAGGAACATTGTCTTTATTCCAGATGGTAAGAATCAGGTGCAAATTCAATGAGTTCAACAACAGTTAAGTGGATATTCTCCACTTAACACTCTTGCTTAGAATCAGGCTGTTGTATCCTTTATGTCACAGGAACATCTAGATAAAATATCTGTGTGTTGTTTATAAGACAGTCACCAAGTGCTAAAATGAAATTATATTACACCACCAAAAAGTCCAAAAAACACATCTTTAAACTGCTGAAAGAGGAGGCTGATGGAGCCTATTCAGCCAGCACCAGCCTCTCTGACAGATGACAGAAAACAAAGGGACTTAATAAACTTGCTATGACCGAGGTTGCCCCAAGCCTCACCTTTTCACCGTTATTCCTTTCAAACCAGCACCCTAACAAAGATGCAAGACAGCAAGTGCAAGCTCTGAAGCCTCTGCCTTGTATTTTGAATGATCCCAGCCCAGACAAAAGAACAAAGATGAGTTTAATGGGCAAAGCTGTTGTAGGGAAACACGGCAGTGACTGTAAAAGCAGAAGGAGCAACGGCATTAGCTCATCTTTCCTCCTTAATACAGCAGCAAACAATTAGTGACAATGTAAAATGGGTCAGCAAAGAACTCAAATCTTCTTAACAGCTAGCAGGCCCAACCCTTGTGGCCACAGCAATCCAAATTAACCCTATGGATACACTCAGCCTTTCCATCAGGACGTTGTAAGCACTTAGAATCATCACACTGAGTGTCCTTCCATTAGCACAATCTGTGATTGAACCTACCCATGAAATACAAGCATTTTTCCTCTGCTGAAGCAGACAGCTGGAGAAGCCACCTCTGTTTCCAGCACCCATCCTCTATTAAAGGGATCCCCTGCTTGGAAACACAGCTTAGTGAACAGGGTGTGGAGGGGTTGATGAGTGGACTGGGTGATCTTGGAGGTCTCTTCCAACCTTAGTGACTCTAGGAAATCAGCTCCATGCTACGGAAATCCACATCCTGCTGGTTTTTCTTATTGCTACATACCCTGAATTTGCACCTTTTTTTTCCTTTTCAGCAAAAAACATTCCCCTTTCCCTTAAAATCATGCTTGAGGCTCTTTTTCAAGGACAATTAAACATGAGTTTAAACAACTGAGTAAATCCAGATGGACCAGAACAGGCATCCTTGAGTCTCTGTGAACGATTCTACGTATCAGCATATGCCACATTTTATTCCTTCATCAGGTCCACACATGGACTTAAAGGTAGCATACATACAAACCATCCAGATCATCAAGTAATCCAGGCAGAAGGGCCTTTTTAAGAAGCCCCAAAAAGCTAAGGGGTGGGGGGGGGTTATTTTCCTGAGAGCCAGCGATTACACCAGAGCCATTCTCAGTACAGTCCCTGAGGTATGGGCAACAGCCTGGGAAGGAAACCAGGTCTTTGGGGTGACCCACAGTTTAGAGAAAAGCACCAATATCCATTAGAGGTTCCCCATCCCCTTCTTAAGCCAATTGTCATTTGTCTCACAGTGGCAGGGGAGATTTTGGATCTCACAGACGCTGCAGGTGCAATATGAGTTTTACCAGTATCTCAGCACTCTGCAGAGCCACCACCATGAAATCCTCACAGCCTGAATTCTTCTTTACTTCCCCCTCTTCTCACCCCTTAAGGAAACAAACCCATCTCTCACATCATATCATGGGTGGTAGCTGAAATACCCCAGCAGGCTGCCATGGCAGTCAGCCACCTGCTCCTGGCGTTAGATATTGCCAGCGATTTCCACAGCTCAACTGCGCAGGGCTATAGCCCCATGGAAAATGCATCCTCCCATGAATCCGGGGCAGCCAACAGTAGCTCATGGCAAGAGCAGGCTGAAAGGAAAAGTGTGATTCTGGAAGAACATCTGGCATCACAGCAATTCTTAATCCACAGGCTGTAGCAACTGGCTTAAGGACTGACTTCAGTGATCAGATCACTCATGCCTGGGCACAGAACCTCCAGGGTAATTGAACGATGCCTCTGTCTTTATTGCCAGAACATATCTAAAGATCATAGCTATGAGGACTGGCATAAAGAACCCTAACAACTACAGCAGATCCCTAAATCAAGGGTGGTAGTGCCGCTTTACGTAACAACCTGCATCACAAGCATAGTGAGCTGCCCCTCTGTACTCCAACTGCTCTGAAATCCTCCATGGGAGGACAGCAACTTCTTGGGATGCCAGTTCCTTGGCTTCTCTCAGACACCCAAGGGCAACATGCAGTATAGGAGTGTCAAAATATAGGGTTACATTAACCAAATCCTGTCCCTCGAAATAAAGGTGGGGAGAACGTTCAGCAACCACTACCCCACACTGCTGGAATCCCTGCTCTTCCCACAAATGGAACCTGCACAGTCCATTTTCACACTGAGGGTCTCACTGGTGTTGTTTCAGCGTGGGGGTTGAGCCTGGGCTCCAGGAGACTGGTACCACACTAACACCAAGGTCCTGCCCTCTGCTGAGTGCATCACCAGGGACAGGATGAAACAAAATCTGCAGTGAGAAATTCAACAGTTCCTGCTCCTAAGGGTGAGCTTAGGCTCTGTTTTACAGAACATTGGCAGTAGAAACACTCATCCACAAACCCAGCTGGTCCAACCCAATTCTAATACATTCAAATGACACAGGGATTGTACAGGTTCTCTCTCTCTGTTGGTGAACCACTTCATCCCTGAGGTGATGTCAGGGATAACCTCCCTAGGTAATGCTCTCTCAGAGCATTCTCTCCCTGTCCAGCAAGGGCTGAGATGCTGTCAGTACACCACCCCATCGGGAGGGAAGAAAGAGGAGCTACAGAAAATAAATCCATCCTACCGATCTGGTGCGTTGGCTATGAGGTCTGTGGTCTAGACAGCCCTGCAAGTCTAAACCAGCACAGCTGGGCAGAAACACCTCCTTCCACAGGGAGAAAACAAAGGATTGGGGAGGGAATGGGGAAGTAATAGAACAGAGAGGGTATGTGCTTCAGCACTGCAAGGCTGAAGAACCCTTCTGAAAACAAAAGGACTGGGTTTTCTAAACCCAGTAAGCAGCAAAGAATACGATGGACAGCAAATTAATTTCTTGAGAAAGAACTGAGAGAATTCACTGCCACCATGACAAGAAAAATGATGAAAAGGGATGATGCCAGAGACCTAAGATGAGTAAGACTTAGAAAATACGTTGGTGCACATCCCACGTCAGGTTAGCAACCGCTTCGACGTGAAAGCCTGCTTCTTTGGATGGGGAAGCAGCCAACCCCCAAGCAATTGGGGAACACCTTTAGCCTTTGTTCCTACCTAGCAAGAGGAAATGGATGTTGTGAGGTCTTACAGGAACTCTCCCACCACTCAGAACACGCGGTCCTTCCCCAGGGCTGATCCCTAAATCTCAGTGTAACCCAAGGGCAGGTCACGGTTAAGGTCTCCAACACAGACAGCACGAACAGAGGCGACAGTTCTGCCTTTGCCCATCGCAGCGAGCGCACCGCCGGAGCCCCGCAGGGCCGCTTTGGCTGCCGCCTCCTCGTCGCAGGAGCCCGGGCAGGGTACAGGGGGCATCGCTTGCCCTCCCAGAAAACATTCTTTGTCCTCTCCGCCTCGCTGCGGTTTTCTCTTCACCCCTCCACCAGCAAAAGTCTTTCCTTCGAGTCCTTCAATTATCCTCTTTCATTATCCCTCCCCCTCTACTACCCCCCCATGCAAATTAATGGCTTTAATCAATTACGGGTAGCCGTCTCGTCTCACACAACAACGTCCTTTGT
>VZRI01010242.1:204182-235286 GCA_013397515.1 Upupa epops | reverse complement strand
TCCCGGACCCGCCCCGCCGCCCCTCTTGCATCCCTCGCAATCCGCGCCCCGCCCCGCACCGGGGCCCGCATTGCGGAGCGGCCCCGACGGGCGGGGAGTAAAGGAAGCGGCATAGGTGGGTTGATGCCCCCCCCTTCCCGCCCTGAAGGAAAACGCAACCCATCGGTCCCAGCCTTTCCTGGCGTCCAGCAGTTAAAGGTGCCCGGCTGCGCTGGCTCCTGGGGTGCATTGTGTGGTCCAGGGAGGTTCTCCTCACCTTCTGCCCTGGTGAGGCCATATCTAGAATACTGGGTCCAGTTCCAGGCTCCCCAGTTCAAAAGGAACAGGATGCTACTGGAGAGAATCCGGCACAGCCAGTGGGGTGATGAGAGGCTGGAACATCTAACAGATGAGGAGTGGCTGAGAGAGAAGAGGCTGTGCAGCTTGGAGAGGTCAAATGCCAAAAGGAAGGGACTAGGCTCTCCATGGTGGTGGCCAGCAAAAGGACAAGGGGCACTGAGCACAAACGAACACAGGAGATTCCAGTTAAACATAAGGAAAAGCTTTTTCGTGGTGAGGGTGGCAGAGCCCTGGCCCAGGCTGCCCAGAGAGGCTGTGGAGTCTTCTGCTCTGAATATATTTCAATCCCATTTGGATATACTCCTGTGAGATCTGCTCTAGCAGATCCTGCCCTAAAAGGGGGATTGGATTAGATGATCTCAAGAGGTCCCTTTCAGGTTCACCATTCCATAATTCTCAAGCCACACTTTTTTCCGCAGCCCCTCAGGAAAACAGTTACTGTCTCCATATTCCCTAAAAGCTGTAAAGGACAAAGTCATCATCGTGCAACTACACCTGATGGAGCTCCAGCATCACCTCCTCTCACCCTTCCTAATGGGAATCACTTCATGACAGCCCCCTTTGCTGGAGATGAAAGAACAGCTCATCGGCCCCTAACATTTTCTATTGAGCACACAAATTAGTCTAATGGGTTTGTTCAAAATGAATGTGCAAAAGCCTCTCCACCAGAGCCATGAGCAGCAGCTATGAGAGTGCCGGGTTTATTCCAGCCTAATCAGTGCTTTGGAAACAAGTACCATGTTTTGATCCAGCAAAGGTAAGTATTGCTGTTGTCCTCTGCTCAGAACAGGCACAACTGTAACCCCTGCTGCAGTGCAGAGATGCAGAACATTCCTCTCAGATTTATTTCACTGTGCTGCACCAGAGAACCCAGAACAGGTGGTGGTGGAAGAAATCTCTGAATCACAGAATTATTGAGGCTGAAAAAGACCTCTGAGCTCATCCATCCCAGAGCATGACCTAACATCACCACATCAGACAAATCAGGGTGCTAAGGGCCACAGCCAGTCTGTCCTTCAGCACCTCAAGGGATAGGGACTCCACCAATGCCCAGGCAGTCCAATCCAATGTCTGATAGATCATCTAGTCCAAAAATTACTCAGAGCAGAGACTGTCTATATTTTTTCTCAAAGCATCACACCTTGTAGGTACCCAGCTTGATTTCAAGCAGGGCTTTCAAGAGGCCAGTCTGTCCTTCAGCACCTCAAGCTTTAACAGGTGATCTAGAATAGTTTACATCTGCAGTTTTGGCCTTATGTGTCCTCAGGAACAATAGAGATGGCCACCCATCAACCACTCTGCTCCAGGCCAATGTCAGTAACATTACTTGGGGACGATGATTTTTTTTGTGAAGTGTTTTATATATTTGCAAAGTAGGAAATTCCCATTAAAGGTCTGAGTCCGTGAGTCAAAGCTACAGACATCTCTTCCAGACCCTTCTCCTAGCCCTCCCCAAGCTGTCTAGGAGAACTTCCCACCACTGCTTACATGCCCTATCAAGAGTGGCTGAGGGAACTGGGGTTATTTAGTCTAGAGAAGAGGAGGGTGAGAGAAGACCTTGCTGCTCTCTACAGCTACCTAAAAGGAGGTTGCATTGAGTCTGGTGCTGATCTCTTCTCCCAAATTATTAATGATAGGATGAGGGGAAATGGCCTCAAGTTGTGTCAGGGGAGGTTTAGATTGGATCTTAGGAAGAAGTTCATACCTGAGAGAATGGTTGGGCACTGGAACAGGCTCCTCAGGGAGGGGATGGAGGCACCATCCCTGGAGATGTTTAAAAAAGCAGTAGATAGAGCACTTGATACCATGGTCTAGCGGTTAGGGAGATGCTGGGATGAAGGTTGGACTTGATGATCCTAGAGATCCTTTCCAGCCATAATAATTCTAATGATTCTGATTCCCTCTTCCACCATTTCATCTGTATATCAGTGGCAACAAAGGGAGCAGGATCTTGCCAAGAACTGCCAGGAGCAAAGATGTTCAGTGCCCTGGGGACATGCAGTGGTGTCCCTAGCACCACAAGGAACAGCAGTGTCTTTCTCTTGCTTCTCTGCTTCTCTGCCTACCCTTGGAGGTCCATGCAACCATGGACCTTGATAATGCAAATATGGCCTAATCAGAAGGAGCCCTGAGAAAGAACAAGCAGTTGACACTAAAAAAGAGAAACAGTTGCACTTAATCCAAATGGAAATGAGATTTATTTAAAGCTTGTGATAAGATAAAACAAAAAAAGGACAGCTTCTGCTCTTGTTGGAAACAAAAGTTGCAAGGGGTATCGTGGAAGAGATGTGTCCTGGTGGAAAGGCACCACTTAACGTCTTGGTCTGGCTGATGTGGTGACATCAGGTCACAGGCTTGAAACACCTCCCTTATGAGGAAAGGCTGAGGGAGGTGGATCTCTTTAGCTTGGAGAAGAGGAGGCTGAGAGGTGGCCTTATTAATGTCTTTAAATATGTGAGAAGTGAGTGTCAAGAGGATGGAGCCAGGCTCTTCTCAAGGTGATCTGGAGATAGGACAAGGGGCAATGGGTGCAAGCTGGAACAGAGGAGGTCCCATTTAAATATCAGCAGGAACTTCTTCCCAGTGAGGGTGACCGTGAGAGCATTGGAACAGGCTTCCCAGGGAGGCTGTGGAGTCTCCTTCTCTGGAGACGTTCAAGACCCACCTGGATGTGTTCCTGTGTGACTTGGTCTAGGTGATCCTACTGTGACAGGGGGATTGGACTAGATGATCTTTCGATGTCCCTTCCGATCCCTAAGGATTCTATGATCTATGATCATTTCTAGCTCAGGAGCAGTGTGGCAGCTGCCTGTCTCCTTGCAGCAGCAACCTCAGAGACACACAGAGATGATGAATCGTGCAAGTTATTCAGGCAGTTGCAGCTCTTCAAACGATCATCATAAGGGATGAAAAATCAACTGCTTAACACTCCCCAAACATGTTTCTATTAGAACTATTCCTGCAAAGATCAGCTTCATGATCAGATCAGCTTCATGATCAGACCAGCTTTATGAACCATGAACTTTACAGTAGAGCCTGATGTGCTTAACATTGGATCTCTGTGTAGGGATGCGGGAGAAGCGTGGAGCACTTCTGCCTGCCCATGCGGGAACTGCATTTTCCAGAACCCTTATTAGAACAAATGCATTTGAACCGTTTTTTCTTGCCAACGTAGAAACCACAAAAACCACCCTTGGAAACACTCAGGCTAAGATGGCCAGGAAAGGTAAAGCTCCAGCCTCACCTTTGCTTGCTTTCTACCGGTTGGAAAACTCCAGGGTCCCTCTAGTGCTCAAACGAGGCAATGGGGAAGGAAGAGGAGGTGAAAAGCTCCTTCAAATTACTACAGAATCATTGAGGCTGGAAAGGCCTTGTGAGCTCATCGAGCCCAGCCCATGACCTGACATCACCCCATCAGCCAGACGGGGCACTAAGGGCCACAGCCAGGCTGTCCTTAAACTCCAGGGATGGAGACCCCACCACTGCCCTGAGCCATCTCTAAGCAAGATAAAACACTGTGAACTTACCCCATGATCAGTTGGTTTCTGGCTAGGATCTCCTAGGCTCATGAAGGACCATTCCCCTGGACAAGCCTCCCATCTTCTGACCATTTGCTGACATTCTCCTGCCAAAGATGATCTGGAGATGTTTCCTGTTAGGGAATCTGTGCCTCGGGTTGCCATAGCAAAGTGTTAGACCAAGGTGGGATTTAGGCACAGCAGAAGGACTTGTACTGGAGCAATGCCATATACCTGAGTTATACCTAGTCTTTCTGGCCAAAAGACCATATGTTCCCCAGTGGATTATGATGAATTATGATCAGCTCACAGGAGCTACACTGTAATTTACTATATGTTCCTGGTGTCAAGAGCCAGTCTTTGCACAAGGAGGAGGATAATTCAGCTGTAAGGTCCCCATCTCCCCCCAAAACGAAAAAAAAAACTAAAAAAAAAGGCTAGTAGATAGAGCACTTGAGGCCATGGTCTAGTGGTTAGGGAGATGCTGGGATAAAGGTTGGACTTGATGATCCTGGAAGTCCTTTCCACCCGTAGTGATTCTATGATTGAACCTCTGTAGGAAAATAAGGTTTGTTGCTCTTTACATTGTGACAAGGAGTGAGGATTGCCAAGAGGTAACAAATGCAGGTCTGTGAGCTGGAAGTGTTTGTTTTGCCACCTCGCTAGTACCACAAATAGTGGTAGTTCTACTACTAGGTGTAGCGTTTTGGGGCTGTGGGAATAAAACCACTGTACCCTTCAGTCTTACTGGGTCTTCTAATGGAATTACAGAATAAATACCTGCAGCTTTCTCTCCACAAGGATGAGCAGACAATAAACACGTTAAGGTTTAAGACAGTGAAATTCCTTTTGCATCTGCAGGAAAACAATGAGAAAAAGAACCTACTTTCCACAATAAACACGATGTGGAAGTTTCTGAATAGGCCAGCTGTTCAGGACAGGAGGGTTGTGCTATTCCTGAGATTTAATTTCATGTTCTAGGGGAAAATCCTGCATTTTTGCACCAGTAGCTGCTGAGAATTAGAGCCCCTAGAAGAAATCAATTACCGGGCTAGCATGCTCCCATGTGGAAGTTCTCCTGTTCTCTGATAAACTGATAGCTGGGTTTATTAATGAGGAATGCTGATAAGGCTTTTTAATATGCGCCTCTCATTACACTCAAACATGTTCAAAAACATTCCTGCATCTTTCCAAGGCCCTAAAGCTTGAATTATCAGCTGAAAGCAGATTAGTCTAATCAAGTTAACACCAAAATGTCCAACAACACAGTTCATCTTGGGTTCATGGCTTGGTATTTTTCTTCTTTCTGCAGTTATTTGTAAAGGAGGGGAGACACTGCAGATGGGTTGAGGGGTTATTTTCTCACCAAAGCCCATCCTGGTTCTTTGTCATCTCCCCATCAGAGTCTGCTTTGCCCATGAGAGATGAAAGGGGTCCTAAGGAGTAGTACATACATTCCCACTACCCTCTGCCCTTATATTTACTCACAATGTTGTAGCTGCACAAATCAGTGATGAAAAACCCATGGGATTGGTGAGGACCAGCAGCTGTGAAGACAGCAGCAGTCTCTGCCATACCAACAGGTAGATGAACTGATGTAAAAGTGCTCCACCAAAAACGTTGCCTGGATCTTATTTAACCTACTGTTGCTATAGGAAAGAGGCAGCTTGTATAGCATAATGGGCAGGTCCCCACTCAAGCTTGAGGTCACACCCTTCAGGTGTGGGTTGTCAACCCCTCAGCTGGGTTGACATGGGTCCCTTTTTTAATTATGACTCTGGGTTTTATCACTGGAAGGACCTCTAGTCCAACCAGTTCAAAGAGAAGAGTCGCCAGTGGAGCTCGGGGTGCTCATTCCCATAAGGTACCTTAGTCTAAATGGAAGAAAAACACCAAAACAAGGATTAATTCTGTCTTGAATCTTGATTCCTACCACACGAGCTGCAAAAGCAACGTACAGCACGTTAGAATCAAGGAGCTGAAGGATGGAGAGAGAAGTCTGTCAGGTGCTTGCAACACCTATAACCATCCATTGTCTGAAGCAACTCCTTGTCATCGCTGAGTATTTGGGATTTTCAAGGCGCCTACAGATGCTTGTGCAGGCTACTGTGTTGCCATGGAGACCCTGGTGTCAGCTCCGGGGCCCTTGGCTAAAAGCCTGAGCTGTTTGTGTACCTCTAGAGTGGAAAGAAAGAAAAATACCGTAAGCAGCACAGCCCTGATGGCGAATGAAACGACTCACATAATGGTTTCACAACCTCCTCTTCTTGGAAATGATGGAGGAAATGAAGGAGCTGTCAAGGGCTTAGCAAAATCCCTTCAGCAGAGCTGAAGCCAAGGGTCCCTACGCAGTAACACCTGCACTATAGTCAGGAACAAAATCAATGCCAAGCTTTATTAATTCACTTTCCTAATGGCCCAGCAGCACTTTCTGCAAAAGCCAGGAAAAGGATGACAGGGATCGATAGACAATGTAAGGCAGAGGAGAGACTTGATTTGAGCCATACCCGGGACGAAGCACTGGGGGAAACACTATAAAAGCCATAATGTTCGTGTAACCCTGGGCACAACCCCACTCCTAAGCAAGAAGTGAAACAGATTTCAAAGTGACACAGGAAACCAAGTGAACAACCTGGGCAACAAGCCAGGCTGTTTCCCAACCTGAGTATGTTTGTAGGCGTTGGAACAACCCCATAAATTACATTCATCTAGGGCACAAAGCCTCATGAGCTGAACACCTGTAGTTCAATGCAGCACCTCATTGAGCAAGGACAGAAAGCTGCCCTACCTGGTTATGGGGCTTTGGGGTTTGGGGCTACAAAGATGTGGCACATCACTGCGAGTTTTCACCAAGAGATTTTCTTGCTTTGGAGCTTGAAGTCTCAAAAGACACAAAGGGTTTGCCATGAGGAAGGTCTGTCCCTTACTGCTTACATAGATGGTTAAATAATGTTGGTAAATAACGAGGTGACCCTCTGTACCTTTTCTTTGTAGGGCTGTGTCGCTGTGTATGAGCCAGAAATCCAATGCCCGGTGTTTTATAGCAGACTCCTGTTATACCTTAAAAGCTGAGTGGAATCTGGAAGTTCAATTTGTATGTTTTCTGCAGAAAAGTTTGGGTTTTAAAAGTTTGAATATTTTCTGGGACATCTGTCCCACTTTGCCCTCCTTTGTGACTTCCACCTTCTTCTCCTTGGTGCACGTTCAGAGCTGGGGGTGGGGCTCTTCTCCCAGGCAACTAGCAAAAGGACAAGAAGACAGAGCCTGAAACTGCACCAGCGGAGGGTTAGGTTGGATATTAGGAAGCCTTTCTTCACGGAAGCCGTGATCAGGCACTGGAATGGGCTGCCCAGGGCAGTGGTGGAGTCACCATCCCTGAAGGTAAGGACAGACTGGCTGTGGCTCTTAGGGTCTGGCTGATGTAGTGATGTTAGGTCATGGGCTGTACTGGATATGCTCAGAGGGGTTTTCCAACCTTAATAATTCTGTGATTCTGTAATTCTGAACTTCAGAGATTTATGAAGACCAAGACTGACTCTTAAAAAGTCTGTGGAAACTGAGATTTCAGAGGTCAGATGACTGCTGCAGTTTCAGAGAGAAGCAGTAGCAGGCTAATATGGACATTCTGGACATTTTGTCCCAGTTCAGTGAGCCCTGTGACAAAACTCAGTGTCTCTGTGTCTATCTTGTGTGGGGTTTTAATCTGATGTGTGGTGAGGGGAATGAATTAAAACATCTTGTGGTCTTTCTTCCCTGAATTGGGTCAGTTGTTTCACCACCTGCAGATCCATCAATAGTTTTGTTAAACTCTCCTTTTGGGTCTGATGCTTTAGCTAAATGCTCTTGGTTCAAATGTAGTTGGGGTCTCTAACCCATGACATAAACATGACCTCACGTGACCCCAGCTGGGACACATGGGGACCCACAATAACTCCTAAATCAAAGAGGTTCCATTCACTTTTTTGGCTGGCATAGAGATAGCAGAGCTGACCCATGCCTTAGTCAGCTGTGATGTCTCCCTGGCTTCACATCTGTAACACAAGCACTACAAACAATCTCTAGAGACACGGGAGACAAAAAGCCCAAACTGCATCCCTCCCTGGGGATGGTGCAGCCCTGTCAAGCTGCTGGCTCTTTATTTCCTATTGCTGACTCACACTGTAGGCAACTGAACCTCAAGAAAAGCTGTCCCTAGGTGACCTTTCTACAGCCATCACACAGGTAAGGTGTGAACCCTACCAGATTCTGCTAGAAGTTCAGAGAAACTTCTTCCTGTGTTCAGATGAGTAGCTATGAAATGATTTGTGAATGCTGCTGGGACCACAGTGCTCCTCTTTGATGTGTAGCTGCTGTGGGAGCCCAAGATGTGTCCTGGCCTCTTAGTGTCATCTGGTTTTATGAGGCTGGAGAAATGAACCTGTGGTTTGTAGAGCTATAAAACGTGTCCCCTATGCAACCTGTCAGGGAAAAGCTGAAAGGCTTTGCTGTTGTGGACATGGATCAACACTTACACTGTTCTGTACCTCACACTGATAATTTATCCCATAACCTGCCTTCACTAACTGGTGCTTAACTCTGGCAATCAGAGTTCTACCTCATAGAAACCACTGAGGTGCTCATGTCCTACTCCATCTCCCTCTTCCAAGGAACTTCATTCAATCACTTCCCTCTAACACTCACATTTCTTGAATCAGTGCTTGCAAACAGCCCAGCTCTAGCAGAAAGCAAGCTAGTGATCACTAGAACTTTTTAAGCTAAAAGCCAACAGTTGCTAAAACCTCAGCACTGGGGACCTGCTGTACTCCTGCACATACACTGGCGAGCATCCTTGGGATCTTGTGCTGTTTGAGATGCTGCTGTGCCCACTCTGCTGTGGCCTGGGCTTTTATTACAGGCTCTTGTAGCTAAGCAACAGTCATCTCGGCTGGGCAGTCCAAGTGATGTGGCAAGGGCAAGCTATCCCACAGGAACATGCTGTAGCAAGTCAGCAGGAAGGAAACGTTTTGAAATTTAGAGTGCTAATCCCACCAGGAAAACCTCTATGGCCTTCACAACTCTAAATCAGCAGGTAAAGGTTAGGACAACAGGTCTGTGACAGCAACCAAGCCAGAAAAGTGCTCTGCAGAGCTGGGAATTTATGGCCTTCCACTTGTTGGGAAAAGTGGAAGGACATCAGCAAGGTTAGAGAAATACAGATGGAAAAGTTTTCCTAACACCCAAAGTACGAGAAGATCCCAATCCAACCACAGCTGCTCCCCAAACTGCCATAGGCTAAAGTGGAATCACAACAAAGAGTTCAAAAATAATATTTATGAGAAAGCTGCTGCTGCCTGGGGCCATGGACAGAGGTGTCAGAGTGTCATTACATCACTTAGACCTGGGTTGGTGGCTGGGGAGGCACGTCTTATCCCCTCACCTCTGTCAGAGCCACTGTGCTTTTTGCTCTGGGCCAGAGCTTGGTCAAGCTATATACAGACCCGCTGGCACTTTTTGGCTCAAAAAGCATGGAAATTCAATTTTTTCATCTGCATAATGTTCCAGAGAAGGGATAAAATGCTATTTGGCAGCATTCCTGAAGCAAAGTACATGCTCCATCGAAGATCACTGCAGCACTGAGGTGTTCCAGCTGCTGCTGTCTACCAGATAAATGCTCTCCTGGCATCACCCTCACTCTGCTCCTCTTAAAAACACAGGCAGTTAGGAATCAAGTGTTGCACCATGCTCGTGCTATAGGAAAGGGCTGGCTAAATAGATGCAGCAGCTCAGAAGTTAAGATGCCATCCTGGAGGAGAAGGTCCTCAGCCACCACCATGTCCTCCCAAGCTGCTATGAGGATGAAGATAGTGAAGTGTGCCAGGCAGGCTGTGCCCATTTACTGGGAGTGGGGTCGCTTTGGGGTCCACAGCAACATTTCTGCCTCCTTCTCAGACAGGAACAGGTAGACACATCGCAGGTTTCCCATTGACTTGGTAGTAGGGGCAGAACTAGGGAGGTGTCCAACCTGATGCTCTAAGATCCCATATTTTACCACTTCTCAGCCATGGATGCATGAGGTGATTCTTGCTGTAGAAGCCTTAGGAGCTTCCCATTTGTGGGTCTGAATCTTGCAAGTTCAGCCCCCACTTAGGAGCTGGTGTTGTAATGAATAGCTGAGCAGCTCTCCCTGCTCTCTCCCTGAGGATTTACAGAGATTTTAGCAGGGACATTAGCCTTGGGCTATTCTCTGCCTAGCAGGAGACATCTTTATGGGGATGACCAGCTGATTTGCAGAACTTGCTGACCGAGGATTCAGTGAAGGTGAAAAATCTACATGGGCTCAAAGAAAGAGACTAACTTGTGGGCATCAGCTTCTCAAAGGGAACTCTCAAACGTAAACTGTGGCACAATCCCATTGGAATTATCATGCAAGACTCCACATTGACTTGAGAAGGAAGTTCAAACTAAATACTGAAGCTGTTAGATTCAATACTGACAGGGTCTCTGAATTTTGCCCTGCTGAAAAGAAGGCTGTGTCTACAAAACTGAGAGTTTTCTCCTGCAGGATACTTAACCATTATTTATGTACAAACTAAAACCTTCAAAATCTAAACCCAAAGAGTTTCATCTGCAAAGATGAGCTGAAGAAATCTGCATCTTGATACAGGGAGCTACCAAACCTTTGCCACTCAGTGAGCACCACATATTTGAAGCCCTTCCAGGTAAAAGAAAAATAAATCACTTTCTTCCTTTTCCAGATGAGATGATTAAAAAAAAACATTCCCCAGGATTTTCTTAGGAAATAGACTGCAGAATGGCCGTGGATGTGACTAGGCTGCATGTCTCCTAATCCAGCAGAGGATTTGAGGTCACTGTCTCAAAAGTGTGCATGTATGTGGTACCCCAGCACTGACTGGTGAAAGATATGTCTCACGGGGACATAGAAGAAATCAAGGTTTGAAGCCTTTCCTTAAAGAAAGGGTGATCAGAGCCTGGAATGGACTGCCCAGGGCAGTGGTGGAGTCACCGTCCCTGGACGTGTTTAAGAACAACCTGGCTGTGGCCCTTAGTGCCCTGGTCTGGCTGATGTGGTGATGTTAGGTCATGAGCTGGGGTGGATGAGCTTAGGTGGCTTTTCCAGCCTCAATGATTCTGTGATCTAGGTTCTGAGCTCAAACAGTCTTGGGGCTTACCCTGCTCCAGCAGCTGAAACAGCTCTTTGTAGCACAGGAAAAGGAAATAGGGGAGTAACTGACTCCACTGAACTGTTTATGACACCAGTTATGAACAACTGATCTCATCGTGTTGCTGCTGTTGCTGAAAGCAGAAGACCTTGGCCAAATGATATCTCATGGGGAGATGAGGTGTGGTGTTGGGGGATCTGGTTTACAGGTGAACTTTGTAGAGTAAGGTTGATGGTTGGACTTGATGATCTCAAGGGTCTTTTCCAACCTGAATGATTCTATCAGTGCCTTGTCAGCATTTAAATCACATTAACATGCCCCAGTCAACATCAGCCTCAGTGGTTTGATTCTTGCTGGATTTCAGAAGTTACAGAAGAGCAATATCAAGGCAGAATGTGGGGCAGAGAGTTTGGCACCATCAGAGGTCCAGAATTTGATGGCCACTTTGAAAACCACTTTTTCTCCTGACAGACAACAAATCACTGGGGTGGTTTGATTCTTACAGCATCAACAGCAAACCAAATCAATCCCTAAGGTCTGAGATGATTTTCTCAATTCACTGCAAAAATGCTTTTGGAAGCAAAGCACAACATTTAGGATCCCTTGGAGGAGACGGATTTTACCAAGAACAACTGAATATTTGCATCCGTATTATTGTGGGAGCCAACACACTGACTCAAGATAGAAGATCTTGTAGCATGGAAGGGCTTTTAAATCTTTTGTCCTATAAAACCTTATTTCCACACACACCCCATCCCCCTTTCCCCCACCAGCTTACAGAAAAAAAAATCTTTATGACTCTTTTTTTTTCTAAGGTACAAATGAGTTCCTACTACCCAAAGGCTGCCACTCACTCACGAGGGCAGGAGGAGGGTTTAGCCTTCAGCAGGGCAAGTTCTGAGCACTAGGAGAAGGAGTACTGTGCTGCCAGTGGCATTGTGAGATAGTTGCTTTGATTTCTTAGATCCATGATGCTGTAAGGTGACTCCAGGCTCCAACAGACTTTGATTTCTCAGTGGGGTGCTACCTTGAATTGCCTTCATTAAATATATATATACACACACATTACATATTAAAAAATTGGATTCGACTCCAAGAGCCTAATAAAATTGATTAAATGGCACCCGTTGGCTTCCTTGGGCACTGGTTCAAGATACTAATCTGATTAACATTGTGGCTCAGCTTCACCAAGGATCTATTTAACTGAAAGCACCTGAACAGTCCCATTGTGATGAATCATGGGTTTAAGAAAAGAACTGTGTTTAAACACTCTCCCAAACCCAGCTGTGGATGAGATCAATACATACTATGCCTCTCATTCAGGAGTTATTAAGAGCAGATATATGATTGATTGTGCTCTATGCATGCAGATCTGCTTAGCACTGATCATTCTGTAACAGACCTATAAATAATTGAAACCGCAGAGCATCCACTTTATGGAGGAGAGGAAAGGGGGGGGGGGAAGAAATTTCATTAAAGCCCAAAGAGTCTCTGGCCAGCCCTCGGGACTGTCCCTTGGCAGCAGCACTAAGAAAACCCACGTTGCATTTAGTGCTACAGTCAGCTGGTGAGGGAAAATGGGGAGAGTGGGAAAGTAAAGCCCACATTCACTCTTCACTGCCAGGGAGAAGCCTCATTCTTATCAGTTTACAAACCTTTTTTGGGGGGGTTGGTTCTTGTTTGCCAATGACATCATGGTACCTGTGGATCTTCCAGTAATATAGTGATAGGAAGTACACATCGTAGGAAGGACCTGGACCTAATGGAGCAGGTTCAGAGGAGGCCACATCATCAGGGGACTGGAGCACCTCTACTATGAGAACAGGCTGAGGGAGCTGGGGTTGTCAGCCTGGAGAAGGCAAAATCTGGGGGGACCTGATAGTGACCTTCCAATCCCTGAAGGCTGCAGAGGGACTGCTAGAGTGTTAGGATAAGGGACAATGGTTTCACATTAGAGAAGGGCAGATTGAAATGGGCTGCTAGGAAGAAGTTCTTTAGCAAGAGGGGGGTTGAACACTGGAACAGGTTGCCCAGGGAGGGAGTTGAGACCCTATCTGTGGAGATATTCAGGGTGAGGCTGGACAAGGCTCTGGGCAACCTGCTCTAGTTGAGGCTGTCCCTGCTCACTGCAGGGGGGTTGGGCTAAGTGACTTTTGGAGGTCCCTTCCACCCGGGACAGTCTACAGTTCTCTGATTCTAAATAGAGCACTTGCTGAGAAAAGTTTTCAAGGACAGACTTTACCCTGTTTATGCACATAGGCGCATTTCTACTCTGCTGGGCAGCACCAGTGAGTGTCACTGAGCTGCTCAGGCTCAGCAGGTGTTCCAAAACCTTGCCCAGCTTGGAGTTGGGGGATATGGCACCTTGGAGTTGGCACCTGTCTCACAGCAATTGATTTTTTGCTGCTATTGCTCCCTACCAGCCCCTGGGACAGATTTTGATGGAGAGGGCTGTAGCTGCCTATCTCCTAGTTCCAGAGAGAGCAGTGAGGTAGGAAAAGGGGCAAGAATTGTGGGGAAAGAAACAGCTCAACTTTGTGCAGCTTTCCCAGAGATCCCACTGGGGCAGGTTTCCCACCTCAGGAGGGGTAGGGCTGGAGCTGGCTCCAGCAAGGAGCTTTCTGACAGTATTCTCACAGTCCCCAAGCCAAGAGAATGGACTCTGAATGTGGTACAAGAGTCTATCTTCATTCAACACAGACAAATATACCTGTGGAGATACTGCCATACAAGAAGGAAACTCTATTGCCTCCTTGTCCCATTCTGGATTCCTTTTCTGCAAGGAAACCCTACTGCATCCTTATCCTGTTCCATATTTCTTTCCAAACTGAACTGAGTAACAACCTTCACCACATAAGAGCAGGGAATCCTCAGAAGCTCTGCCTCTGCATTATGAATACCCACAGATCTTAAGCAAATATTGATGCTCTTACCTTCTCCTGCCCTTCCACACTCGCTCATATAATCAAAACTTCTTCAAGTCAGGCTTGCCTTCCCAGCTTTGTTCCAGGCACGGTGTAGGGCATGGATCTCCCCTCCAGCATGACAGGACATGAGGGGAGCAGCTCTTCCACGTGTGCTCGGGGTCAAGCCTCAAGTTCTGCTATATCTCACACAGACTCTTTTGTTGGAAGAGACCTTGAACATCGTCAAGTTGATGATCAGAGATTCGATGCAGGAGAAGAGCAGAAAAAGCTCTTGGTGATGTGGGAGTCTTCCTAAGCTGTGAGCACACACAGAGTTTAGGAAAAAAACTCTGTAGAACATTTTATTCCCCTTCAAGAAGCAATTTCTGATTCTGTGACTTCCCCTAAAGACAAGAAACATTGCTGCTCGCTGCAGCTGCAGAGGCTGAGTGAGAGATGGCGCTGGATGAACAGGGATTGGGATCTCCAGTCACCACGACAAACTGTGTACAGTACTGCCTGTGTTATAGCACTGACTGTGCCACAGTACTGCCTGTGCCAAAGTACTGCTTGTGCCGCAGTACTTACTGTGCCACAGTGCCGCTTGTGCCATCACACTGCCTGTGCCACCATACTGACTGTCAGAGTACTGATTTTGCCATAATACAGACTGGCTGCATCGTAGCACTGACCATGCCATCATGCTGGCAGCGCCACACTACTGGCTGTGCTGCCATAGCACAGATTGTGCCATCATACTGATTGTGTGGCCAGCAGGACTAGGGATGTAACTCTCCCCTGTACTGGGCACTGGTGAGACCTCACCTCAAATACTGGGGGCAGTTCTGGGTCACTCCAAGAAAGAGTTTGAGGGGTTGGAGTGGGTCCAGAGGAGCAACGAGGCTGGTGAAGGGGCTGGAGGGAAAGTCTGATGAGGAGAGGCTGAGGAAGCTGAGGGTGTTTAGTCTGGAGAAGAGGAGAGAGGGGGGGAACCTTCTCCTTCCCTACAACTCCCTGAAGGGAGGTTGTAGTCAGGTGGGGGTCAGGCTCTTCTCCCAGGCAGCTAGGGCCAGGATGAGAGGGCAGGGCCTGAAGCTGCCAGGGCAGGGGTTGGTTGGACATTAGGAAGCCCTTCCTCACAGAAAGAGTGATCAGAGCCCGGAATGGACTGCCCAGGTCAGTGGTGGGGATGCTGAAGAACAGCCTGGCTGTGGCCCTTAGTGGGTCTGGCCAATGAGGTGATGTTAGGTGCTGGGCTGGATGAGCTCAGAGGGCTTTTCCAGCCTGTATAATTCAATGGTTCTGTGATATTACTGACTGTGCCATTCCCCTGCAAGTGGCCCAAGCAGTAGCAGAGTTTTCATTTCAGTTCTCTCTTGCCCGTGCCTTAGTGATACATGAGAAATAAATATCAGGAAGACAGTTTATTGGGGGGCTGCAAGACAGAACAGGGAATACTGTCTCTGTGAACAATTTAATAGGGTTGAAGTTGTTCACTCCTTCACAAAGTGCTGAAGGTGGGAGCAAGAGTCATTCACAGAGCAATCACCTACATCCATTGGCCCCTTATGCTCTTGATGCACAAACTATTTGTACTCTAGCTATGAGTTTTGTACAGGCTGAACATGAATCAGAAAATGTAAGAGGCACCCAGGGAAGCTTCCTGAGCTGTTCCCTATTTCCTCACTTAAGTTCATGCATCAAATGGAACCTGTTGTCCTCTGAAAGGAGTTTGATGTTTCCTTAAACTTGGTAAAAGGGATAATAGCACTGAATGGTGGAGTCACCATCCCTGGAGGTGTTCAACAAATGTGTAGATGTGGCACTTGGGAACAGAGTTTAGTGGGTAGGGAGGGGTTGGGTTGACAGATGGACTTGATGGTCTTTGAGGTCTCTTCCAACCTTCATGATTCTGTAGTTAAATATTAACCACATAGGGGAGGGGAAAGCACTTATGAAAAGGCTTTGAGAAGCACTAAGGGGTTCTGAGAAATCTTCTTACAAAAGGCCTAGGGAAAAAAATGAAATCAAGTTACTTAAGAGTAACGTTGGCAGCAGGTTCTTTTGGAGGGGCTGTGTGCACTATAGTCAAGACATGACAAGGGAAGTGATCATTCCCTTTTGTGAACTTGCCTGGTTAATGGTGAAATGTTGTAGAAGATGGAGCTGGCAGCCAGGTGTCTCCCATGGGATGATGCTTCCAGCTCCCTCTGTCATTCACAGCATAGGAATTAAACTGAGAGTCAAGAGATACACATCCATCCTTTGTGTTTGACAATAGGAAGAACTAGAAGACAGTGTCAAGCACTAGAAGAAAATATCAATGACTAGGAGACAGTATAAAGATCTAGGAGACAATATCAAGATCTAGGAGACTGTATCGAAGTCTAGAAGACTATGGGGCACTAGAAAAGTGTATCAATGGCTAGAAGACTGTATTGAGGACTAGAAGACAGTATCAAGGGCTAAAGGATTCTATCAAGGGCTAAAAGACCACTTGTAATTGAACATTAGGAAAAATAAAAGAAAAAAAGAGGGAAGGAGGAGGTGTTAACTGAACTTTTCAAAAATTTCACCAAACTAAAAATAAACCAATTTTTAAAAAGCAAAAATCAAACCAAAAGAAGCATGTTTTTTCAGTATTTCAATGAAAATCTACCCTGACTGCTGCCATTCAGCAGGACCTGGACAGGCTAGAGAGCTGGGCAGAGAGAAATGGAATGAGGTACAACAGGGGTCAGTGTAGAGTCTGGCAGCTGGGCAAGATCAGCTCCAAGGACCAGGATAGGTTGGGGACTGACCTGTTGGACAGCAGCATAGGATAAAGGGACCTGTGGGTCCTAGTGGCCAGCAGGATGACTATGAGCCAGCAATGTGCTGTTGTGGCCAAGATGCCAACAGCATCCGGGGGGGTGTTTGAGAGAGGTTCTTCGCACCCTCTACTCTACACTAGTGAAACTGCATCTGGAGTTTTGTGTCCAGCTCTGGGCCCCTTAGTTCCAGAAGGACACAGAGATGCTGGAGAGTGTCTAGCGTAGAACAGCAAAGGTGATGAAGAACGCAGAACACCTCCCATATAAGGAAAGGCTGAGAGAGCTGGTTCTCTTTAGCTTGGAGACAAGGAGACTGAGGGGTGACCGCATTAGTGTCTATAAATAGGTGAGGAGTGGGTGTCAGGAGGATGGAACCAGACTCTTTTCAAGGTCATCTAGTGATAGGACAAGGGGCAATGGGTGCAAGCTGGAACACAGGAGGTTCCATATAAATATCAAAAGGAACTTCTTCACAGTGAGGGTACCGGAGCACTGGAACAGGCTGCGCAGGGAGGTTGTGGAGTCTCCTTCTCTGGAGACATTCAAAACCCACCTGGATGTGTTCCTGTGAGACTTGGTCTAGGTGATCCTGCTGTGACAGGGGGATTGGACTAGATGATCTTTCGAGGTCCCTTCCAATCCCTAATGGTTCTATGATTCTATGTTGCTGTGATTCCAAGTTAAGGAGACAGTCTTGCACAAGAACAAACAAGAAAATTATGGTTTATACACACAGACATTAACATCTGCTGGCTATAGATAAACTACAACTTCAAGGGTGAAGCTGTTCCAGCAGCCCAATACAGAATTCATCTGGGAGACGTTTTGGGGAAGAGATTGCAGAGACTTTGCCCCTCCCCTTCCTTTTTAGTTCCTGTTATTTGCCTGCACAATTGCATCTTCAAGTTGTCTTTAAAGTATTGCTGTGGCAGGGGTATTGGACTAGATGATCTTTCGAGGTCCCTTCCGATGCCTAGTTATTCTATGATCTGTTAAAGATGCAGTATTTGGCAGGAGTTAGAAAACCACAGATAACAACATATTTTTCCTTCTGTTGTATACCTTCTCCATGAGGGTAGTCAGACACTGCAGCTCCGTCATTAGAGATGTGCAAAACTGCAGTGATTTTACTCCTGAGCAGACTGGACTGTAAGTCCTTTCCAGTCATAATGATTCTGTCATCTAACCAGACTTAGATGACTTCCAACGGCTCCTTCAAAACCTGAGTTATTCTACATTTCTATTCATTTCAGACATTGGTAGAAGATCCCAAAAACCACAAGAGAAAGCTACACAAAGGATTAGCTCCTAGCAAACAACCAATATATTCTTCACCCATCCTGTGCTTGGTGAGGTTTTGAAGAGGTGAAATTCTGCAGAAGGTTATTGTACCCAGTACCACATTTGCTTCCCTGTTAGCTTTCTATACTGTAATCCTGCATCTGCCCAGCTGTGGTAAGACCACGGCAGCTAATGGATCTGTTAAGCATCTGAGAGCAAGAAAAAGCCACAATACAGAGTTACACTGCATTGGAAGATCAACAGAGTGCTGGCACTTAAGTCCTTCATGTAGCCCACCCCAGCAAAATTATCCTAGACCTTCTCACACCCCTACAAGGGTAGTTTGTGCATCTTGATGTAGACATCATCACCTAAATACTCTTACTACTTCAAGGAAGAAGAAAATTAAGCAAAAATAGAGATCAGAACTCCATTTCAGATAGAGCCCTCATCCTACCTATTTCTATAGCACTGGAAGGGAAAAAAAGCTGCTTTGTGAGACAAGGTGTCTCTGAGTTTCCAAAATTATGCTATTTGGGTACTCAAGAGTGGGGTTTCTGCACTGCTTACAAACTTCCAGTAAGAACATATCTGCATTATTCCTGAAATGAAGGAAATTAAGAAATAGCAGCTTTTTGAGTTTGGAATTTCACAGTTCGTGGGGACTGCTCAAAACTTCTTGGCCTCCAGTCAATTCCTGCTCTTGTGCTAAAACCAAGGAAGTAAAATAAAAACAGCTGACTCATTTCTAACATCACTAGTGTGACAGCTAGAGCTTGATAGGACACACTTCTGTTAACTACCAAAATTCTCCAAGACTACAAAACTTCCTCTTTTCCATGTTGGAACAAATCTGTATTGTGAAATATTATTTAGTTGATATTTTTCAATGACAATGAAGAAAAGTAAGGAAAACCTCCCCAGGGTGTCACCTGTGTAGGGCAAACAGGGTGAGGACCATTCAACATGGGTCTTTTTTCTCACTTCCCTACCAGTTTGAGGCACTGCAAGCCATGAGGCACAGCTCTGTCTGCCCAATTAAGTATTCCCATTGAGATGAGTCACACGAGATGAGCTGGCCATACTCCCATCACATTAGCCTAATAGCATGGCTCTGACATCTTCTACAGAGGATGAATCAGAAGTGTGGGAACAGGCAGCCATTCAGACATGCAGCAGGAAGCACCAAGCTGAGTGTTCTCCTTCAAAGCTCAGGGAGAAGGAGAGATCTGCCTCCCAACTCAGCTTTTATTTTGTAGGACTCTGGAGTTCCTGCCATCATATCTGAAGGGCAGAACTCTTAATGAGGTCACTGGGGAACACATAGTTAGCATATTTGTCTTCTGCAAGGTGAACCCAAGCTTTGCTTTCCTAAGCAGTGCTCTCTCATCAGCCTGACAGGCTGCAGCCCCAATGACCCACCCATCTGCAAAGCCACTCTGTACCAGGGAGAGCCTCTGCTCTGGTTAGTTGAGGCCTCTGTCATCTTTAAAAAGGTGCTCACAAGAAACAAGGTGAGCAGCTTCTCATAAAGCCCCTGGAAAATGTGATGCACTGCTGGTTTGTATCCTCATCCCTCCTCTGAAGAGATCACAGAGAAAAATTAATAGTTCATCTGTGTTCTTAACCCATTTATCAATCCATTTGCTTAAAATTCTGTGCTTCTATCCTGATGACAAGTTTTGAACTGGAGAATTTATGGATGTTTAGGGGAATTATGAAAGGAAGAAGCTACATCCTCTCTACTCATCTGAGGGGCTGGATATTCCCATTATGGCAAACTTTATCTAAGGAAAACTTTTCCCTTTTTTTTAATAAATAAAAAATAAAAATCCTCAAAACAAAAGCAAAGCCGAAGATAAAATCAAGAAAAACAAAAATAAAAACAAAACTAAACCCAAAAATAAACACAAAAATAAAACTAATAAAAATTATAAAATGCTAATAAAGAAATAGCACACACACAAATATGTTTAAAAAGAAAAAAAAAGAAAACAGATAAAAAGTACAGGAAAACCTAACCCCATGATTCCAGGAATATTGATGGTAATCAAGTAGATGGAGTATCCTGCTCTGGCAACATTCAAGACCCACCTGGATGTGTTCCTGTGTGTCATGGTCTAGGTGATCCTGCTGTGGCAGGGGGATTGCACTGGATGATCTTTCGAGGTCCCTTCCAATCCCTAATGATTCTATGATTCTGTGGAGGAAGAAGGTAACATTAACAGAAATGTCTTTTCTTTGGCTCATACAAAACATTTTCACCTTGTAGCTCATGTGCAACCTCACAACCATCTGAGATGCTGTGAAACACACGTGTTGCATACAGTCCTGTCTTCTGCACCACTTCACTGCACAGCTCAATATGCTGCACGTTCCACCCAGTCCAGTTGCCATCAATCCCTGCTAAATCAACGTCCTTCTTTCTATCCTCCACCTCACAATTCTAACAATAAGGCTACACAATTCTCCATGAAAACCTCCTACTATTACCCACCTCCTCCATAGAACCTCCTGCCATCACCAAACTCCTCTACGAAGACCTCCTACTATTATCAAATTCCTCCATGGAATCATAGGATGTTAGGGATTGGAAGGGACCTCAAAGGTCATCTAGTCCAGTCCCCCTGCCTGACTCCTCCATGAAGACCTTCTGCTATCACAAAACTCTTCCATGGAAATTTTCTACTATCACCCAGCTGCTCCATAAAAACCTTTTGCTATCACAAAACATCTCCATAGAAACTTCCTACTATCACCCAACTTCTCCATGAAAATCTCTTGCTATTGCCAAGCTCCTCCATGGAAACTTCCTACTATCATCAAGAAGTATTCACAGAAGAATTCACAGAAGTCTCAGGTTGGAAAAAAACCTTCAAGATCATCAAGTCCAACCTCAAACTAAACCTACACAGCTCCTCTGTGAAAACCTCCAGGAACCTTCTCTATCATCAGCATATCCCTACTGGAAAACTTGACATTATACCCCAGAAAGACATGACTCGGGTTCTCTGAGGGCAGCTGCAGAGATCTGTATCTGCTCAGAGGTACTGACTGCTCCTGCCAAAAACTCGGCTCATGTATCCAACCTTCAGATGCCTCACTCCAAGCAGAGATCTGACCCTGAAAAGGTACAAGAATTGTTTGCCAAGTCACAAAAATAAGCATCATAGTGAAATTAGGGCCAAAGCTTTAGCTCAGCCCATTATGGTTGCCCAGTCCTGGCATTCCAGTATCTGAAGGGGACTACAAAAAAGCTGGGAAGGGGCTTTTTAGGATCTCAGGTAGCAACAGGACTAGGAGGAATGGAGCAAAGCTGGAGATGGGTCGATTTAGACTTGATGTGAGGAGGAAGCTCTTCACAGTGAGAGTGGTGAGAGCCTGAAATGGGTTGCCCAGGAAGGTGGTTGGGGCCCCATCCCTGGAGGTGTTTGAGGCCAGGCTGGATGAGGCTCTGGCCAGTCTGATCTAGGGCGAAGAGGGTTGGAACTGGATGATCCTGTGGTCCCTTCCAACGATTCTATAACTTCTTCCCAGGGAGGGTGATGGAGCACTGGAGGGGGCTGTCCAGGGGGTTGGAGGAGTCCCCTTTTCCAGAGACATTTGAAACCCACCTGGACTTGGTCTGGGTGATCCTGCTGTGGCAGGGGGATTGGACTGGATAATCTTTTGAGGTCCCTTCCGAACCCTGATGATTCTATGATTCACACGTTAATGTTGAATGTGGGTGTCACCACAAAAAAAGTGGGAATTACAAAAATCAATTAAACTCCAAAAAATTCAGTGTTTTTTTCTGTGACCACACCTGGCTTTTATTTGTGGGCAACTTTCAGGAACAACATTTGCAACCTCCACAAAGTATTTACAATTCCTCTGGCCCTTTCCCCACTGATTAAAGCCCAGGCCAAAGGCAGCATCGAAAAGCAAATAACCGGGATGTAATCAACTCATCCATTCCCAGTAAGGTGATACCACTCATGTTATTGCAACGGGGAAGCCCCAACCACACCATCCCAGCTCCACTGCACCAAACTCCCCTAATTACTCCGTTTCTTTCCTGACTAGGAGGGCCAGTAAGAGGCCACAGCTGGTGGCACTTAATGTCACACTGCTCCCAGCAGCTGCAGCCCCCCATTTCACCGCAATTATCTGTGATACTGAGCTTCTAATTACAGCTTGCAGTTGGTTTCTCCCTTCTTGATTTTTTAAAGGCTTGTCACATAGCTTTTGCTTCTAAGTGGAAAAAGGACGCAAATACTGAAGTTATTGTATTTTAGACGGGCAGACAGGTAACCCAAGTCTGCTCTTCAAGAAGATTCCTGTCTTTAATATCTAGGCTTGTTGGACAGTTTTAAGGCACTGGAGCTGATGCAAAGTGTTTGCAGGGCACTGATGAGACAGCTCCACTTTTGCTGCTCATTATCATGCGATGCTACACAGGAAAATCACATTATTATTGTGGTTGGAAAAACCCTCTGAGCTCATCCAGCCCAGTCCAGGACCTAAAAATCACATCGGCCAGACCAGGGCACTAAGGGCCACAGCCAGGCTGTCCTTAAACACCTACAGGGATGGAGAAGCCACCACTGCCCTGGGCAGTCCAGTCAGGGTCTGATCACTCTTTTTGTGAGGAAGGGCTTCCTAACATCCAACATAACCCTCCTCTGGTGGCTTCAGGCTCTGCCCTCCCATCTTGGCACATGATACCTGTGAGAAGAGCCCAGCATCCACCTGACCACAAACTCTCTCCTTCAGGGAGTTGTAGAGAGGGAGAAGGTACTCCTGAGTCTCTGCTTCTCCAGGCTAAACTCCCCCAGCTCCCTCACCCTCTCCTCATCAACCTTTTCCTCCAGTCCCTTCCCCAGCCTCGTTGCTCCCCAGTCCAGCACCTCAATGTTTTTCTTGAAATGAGGAGCGCAGAACTGCCCCCAGTACTTGAAGGGAGGCCTCCCCAGTGCCCAGTACAGGGGGAGAATATGTCCCTAGTCCTAATGGCCACACTTAGGTCACCAGAGCTTGTCCCTTCCATGGGAAGTGGTGGAAGCAATAAGACATTGTGGGGGACAAGGCTGGAGGCCCAGAATGTCAATCCAGAGTAGGAGTTTTCTATAATCCTCTCTGTTACAGGCAAGGACAGAGCCACATGCCATCTGAATCCACAAGCAAAACATGAAAAACAAGAAATAAAAAAGCTTATAACTCTTTAGACAGCCTGAAAATATTTTAAAAAATCCCATTCCACTAGTTCTGTTACCATCTGCCTTATGATGAAAGACTGAGGGAGCTGGGTCTCTTGAACTTGGAGAAGAGGAGGCTGAGGTGACCTCATTAATGTCTGTAAACATCTGAGGGGTGGGTGTCAGGAGGATGGAGCCAGGCTCTTCTCAAGGTCATCTGGTGATAGGACAAAGGGCAATGGGTGCAAGCGAACACAGGAGGTTCCATTTAAATGTCAGAAGAAACTTCTCCCCAGTGAGGGTGATGGAGCACTGGAACAGGCTGCCCAGGGGGGTTGTGGAGTCTCCTTCTCTGGAGATGTTCAAGACCCGCCTGGATGTGTTCCTGTGCGACTTGGTCTAGGTGATCCTGCTGTGGCAGGGGAATTGGACTAGATGATCTTTTGAGGTGCCTTTCAATCCCCAATGATTCTGTGATTGCAGAGGTACAGAAAACACCTCCCACAATGAATAATCACCATTCCAAACTGTTTAACTAGGAAATGCTGAAGGTATTCTGACCCAACTCCTTCCTTTGAGGCAGAGCTGCCATCTCCAAGCATACATCATCTCTGCACCTATATACTCATGCATGGGCAACACTCGTACCTTGTTTCTCCGGCTCGTGGAGACAGAGCAGAAAACTGGTGAAGTCACAGAGCCACGTGTATGATGTGGAAAAGCCAGGGAGTGGATCCTGTTGCTGAATTTCAACATAATGCTCCTTAGCCAATCCTGCTTTATTTTGAGGCAGTCTTCCCCAGCAAGCCTACTCTGACAACTTTACTGCTTAGACATACTACCACCTGGTCACAATTTTTACTAAAATGGGTGTAAATATTGCAGAAACAGCATTTTTAAGGAAAAAAAAATAAGTGAAGTCTTTGTAGGGAGATGTATTATGAGCCAGTAGCCCCAAATGTGGATGAACTGGCATCAATATTTACTCCAGTTTTGGATTTGCTTTGGCATCCAGAAAACTCCAGGGTGGCCAAAGAAAATCAGTGACACTTATTATCAAGAAAATATTTTCTTTTTTTCTTAGTTTCCATGTATCCAACCTCTTATTTGCTAAGACATAAGGCATCATACTGGTGGGTAATACACAACCCAAAGCGTCTTCAGCAGCCTGTAATGTGTCCTGGGAGCATGAACTAGAATCACAGAAACAGTTTCAGCTGAGAGAGAGCTTCAAGGGCATCAAGTCTAGCCTTTTCCTAGCCCTGTCAGCACCACTAAACCCTGTCCCCCAACACAACATCTACCCTTCTCTTCCACACTTCTAAGGATGGGGACTCAACCCTCTCCCTGGGCAGGCTGTTCCAGTGCCTGACAACCCTTTCAGTGAAGAAATTCCTCCTGACATCCAACCTGAACCTCCCCTGGAGCAGCTTAAGGCCATTTCCCTTCATCTTATCACTGGCCACTAGGGAAAACAGACTGACCTCTGCCTCTCTACAACCTCCTTTCAAGTAGTTGTAGAGAGCAGGAAGGTCTCCCCTCCATCTTCTCTCCTCCGGACTAACCAGGCTAATCTACAGCCTAGAAACCAGAGCCTAGACTGTCACAGCTGAAGTTTGAATTTAGGTTGTTATCAGATCAGAAAGTCTTTGAGGCTGGAGCTGTCACTTTAACAGTCCCTGGTCCTGTGGGATGTTATTTGGGGTCAACTTCAAGCTAAGAGATTTGTTAAATTACATTTTTCTCTTGATGGATTTGACACCTGAAGGTGGGAAAAGACAAATGGTTCATAGTTACATAATGTGGAAATCCTTTCCTTCTCGTCAGCAGCTGTGCTCACGTTCCTGCCCCATTCCCATGAAAAGAAGGGGCATGGGGAGAATCTTCATCAGTCGAGTTCCTGGGTGGAAGTGCCAGATACCCATCTCCCACAGAGTACCAAGGGTATCGGATAACTTCTGATATGAAACAGTTCCAGAGTCAGCCCCAGTCCAAACAAACCCTCCAGGACGATGATCAGCTTAAGTTGTTTAAAATACAGGGCATGTGGAAGCAATCAAAGACTGACATCAGATGGAAATCAGGCTCTGCTTCTGAGAGGGCTGAATGTGGTGTAGGGCTCCATGTAGGATCAGCCACTTCCCTGGACCGTTTCCTGCTCTCAGATGGTTTTGCAAAATGCTTTTAAGAAGCATAAAGAGCATCCAAATGGGTTTCATAGAGGATCATCACATCTACCATTTGATAGACACTAAGCTACTTGAGAAAGGAATCAGCTTGCTGCCATCACAGCCGACCCTAAAGGACCTCCAGCCTCTTGCTAACCACAAAACCCAGTGAAAGTACTTCCTTGACAATGGCTTGGGTTTCTCGTCCTACAGAAAGTGAATTGGATGCACTTCCAGTTACTACACTTGAGGGGATCTGTGGGTAACTGCACTAGAAGGGAGTATTTTTTACAGGACCATCTTATGTGTCTTAGGATACAGTAAGAGGAAGAGATATGGAACCACTTAGGACACCAAAATACTTTTTATAAATGAATTTAAGATGATTAGGAACATAGTGGCGGTGTCAACCTCCTCTGTCAGGTCTGTTTGATGTGCAGTTTGACAACATAATTCCTTTGATGCTTGTGCAAAATCTTCACTATAAGAGGTTATGGAAAAGTGAAAAGTATTTTCTTCTTCTTAGGGGTAAGACATACTTGGCCAGGTTCAGGGCAAAGGCACTAAGCATTTCAAGTCCTCCAGAAGGATGATGGTATTGCCAGGCTTTTGCATAGAGCCAGTGCTGGACTTCCCAACCTGCCTCCTCTTGGCAGGAACACACAGCCAGCTGTGGTCTGCAGCTACATGGGGCAGAGGAGGATTTCTGCACAACCTGGGAACAGCCCAGGAGAGGACAAGGTGGAATTGCAGCTTGGAAGATGTGCTGACAAAAAATGAGCAGCACCTAGAACTAAGGTAAGAGGATCATGGAGCCATGAAGGCTGAAAGACATCTCCAAGATCAAGTCCAACCATCAACCTAACCCCACTCTGCCCACTAAACCCTGTTCCCTAGAGCCACATCTCTCATTTTTTTAGCCCTGCTAGGGATGGTGACTCCCCCACTCCCTAGGCAGCCTATTCCAACCCCTGGCTGCTCAGTCAGGGAAGACATTTTTCCTGATGTCCAACTTAACCCTCCCCCGGAACAACTTGCAGCTGTTTCCTCTTGTCCTATCACTTTGACTTGGAAGAAGAGACTGAACCCCAGTATTTTAGGTAGCTGTGAAGAACAATAAGGTCTCCCTCAGCCTTCTTTTCTACAGACTCACCAAATCCAGTTCCCTCAGCCACTCCTCATATGAAGCACTGAAGGATGATACAGATGGTAAAGAAAGGGAGGGGAGCTCTTGCCTCAGAGCCTGCAAGGTCGCAGGACACTGGTGTTGCATTAAGGGAGCCCCAAGAGGTTGAAGATCTTTGGCTGGGAAGGGAGAGGGCTGGCTGTGACAGAAATACACTGACATTTACCTTTCCCTCAACCTGCCAGGAGCAAAACACCCTGAAATGCAGCTGAACGCAAAGACAAGGCTCCTTGAGAAACCATTGCTAACAAATTTGCCAGCCACGATGTGTATGTACCCTTCTTCCAGTGTGCGGAGGGTCTGAATTAATTCCCCACGGCTGATCCAACCCTCTAACCCTGCAAAAATGTCTGTGCTAAACCCAAGAATTTCCTTGCTCCCAGGCAGAAAAGGTTAACCCCTTCCTTGCAGAAATAGCAACCCTTAAAAAGCCCCACCGCAGTTCAGACAGATTCAGCTCCATCAGCAGGAGCAGCAAAATAAAAAGGTTTGGACCAACTTTAGGGTGCCCATCGAGTTGGGTTTTTGGGATCTTGCAGAATCCCACAAGAGTGGGTATCACTTGCCAGCTGTTGTACAGGGGGAAACAGAGATTTTCCTTCTACAGCAGAGGGTGATTTACAATCATGCCTGAGCAGCAGTTGGGATGAGTCACAAAGTCCAGCCTTTATTTCTTGCAAATTAGATGCCTGAAAGCACAGGGGATGCCTATCAGTCTTGGAGACTTCCCATTCTTTCTATTCATCCCATTCAGAGACCACTGGAGAAACTTCCTCCTCTCTGACAAGCAGCTCCCAAGGAAGACAAATGAACCCTCCTGGAGCCAAACATCTGCCTGGTCCCAGAGGGACAGGACTGCAAAGAAACCCCTAGCTCCAAACACACGGGCTGGCCCAGTAGAGCCCCATGAAGCCTATTCAGCACTGGGCTCACCACACATATTCCCCCCGGGAGACCTCACAAAGCCTCAGTTACAAATGTAAATCAAGCTCCAGAGACATCTAAACTCTCAGAAAGACCGAGATGCAAATCATGTGGCAGGACATCAAAAGCAAAAGAAGAATTTTAGCTGAAGGGAGTCAATCTTCTGGGAATTAACAGAGACTCTACAATGGCTAAGAGAGGGTTACTGGGGATTCTGCATGAAAATTCAAGGATTAAAGACTTCAGAGTTAACTTGTTTTCAGGATAATGATGGCAGGAATGTGGGCATCACCATTTGCTTCCATTGCTTATGTGATTTGAAGCAGCAGTAGGGCCAAAAGCGTGGCTGATCTTCAGGACCATTTAAGGTAAAACTGCACTTCTTGGCTTTTTGAAGCATCCTGAGAAATAGCTGAAAATCAGGAGCATATTGTGGGCTTCAGCTGATACCAAAAGGTTGTCATTCAGGATGGAGGGACGGGAATCTCTTTGCAACAGAGCTTCTAGCCAGCAGAACCTCTGCAGCTCCATTCAGAGGCGTTTGCCTGCCAGCTGCAGATGTACAGTGACGTTTAACAAGAATGAATGTACTAGCAGCACTGACAGAAACTCCACTGGCAAACCCTAGCATCGAGGGGTTTTTCCTTTAAGCAGTCTGTTGAGAACATCCTGTGCTCAAGAAGAAACCGGCCATGTTGGGCAATGCGTTCCTCAGGACTCAGATATCAGCCAAAGGGCCTCTCACACAGAGATACTTAGGGCTTCCCAGTGCTTCTCCTCGTAACACAGAGCGTTCTGCTGCCAAGCTGTAGGTCCTGGGCGGAAAGATTTAGCAACTGAGTGATCGCACAGCCTGGACTATTAACTACCAGATGGTGGGAGACCAGGGTTGGTTTTGCTCTGGCTTCAGGCGCAGGGGCAGAGATGGGGAAGAAATCTTGGTCCTCCCACGCGAGAAAGGGGACGCCAGACCTCTTGTTCAGCAGCCACAGCACTTCCATTTCTCTGGGGTGGGGAGGGAAATGGGATGTTCCCTCCTAAGGCCCACACTGTACCAAGAGCTCTGGGGCTACTCAATTTGATCTCTTCAGACGTTGGGTAACATTTCCCCAGCTGAAAGGAGGCATGAGGCAATGGGAGAAGCCAAGTCCCTGGTAGCCAGCAGCAGCAGAAGCAAGGGACAAAGAGAGGAAGACAAGGAGATAAGCAGCCAGGAAACAAGCATGGGAGAGCTGGGGGGAAAAGGCTCAAGAATAAAAACTGAGCAGCATTGAGCAGTGAACAGGAGGGAAACCCGGTTCAAAAAGGAAGCCCTTGGTAAGTGTGCAGAGCAAGGGCACCAGGGCAAAGGCCCCACCAGGGCAAGGGGAACAGGAAACCAACAGTAGAAAGGGGAGCTGAGGGACCAGAAGCCTCTGTGAAATCCTGGGGCAATAACGACTCCTTACCATAGTCTAACTCAGCATGGACATCTTTCCTCCCCAGTTCCAGTCCTTTCCTCCACCAGTGATACGATGCTCAACTAACACTTTTCTCAGGCTCAATACACCAATGGTCATACCATTGATTTTTTAGAAGATTTATTAAAACCATGAGTCAATCCCCACCTGAAACTAGAGCCCTGGCTTGCAAAGCGGCTGCTCTGGTGTTTCTGTTTCTGCTTCATCTGCTGCTGTGCCCGGGAAAGGGGCTGCTTGGCGATAATCAGCACGGAGGCCAGTTATCCTCAGGGATTTGCGGCTGCATAGTTTCTCCCTGGGCTAACAAAAGCCAGATGTGGGGGGAAAGGCATGGTTTTAATCAATCCCCCCACACATCCCATGATACTTGGTCACGTGCATACACACGTCGCTGCAGGCATCACCAGCACAATCACCATGTTGTTCATGAGGAACGAGCTGGCTGTCACACACTGCCCCAGTTGCCCTCCTTTTCTAGGACTTACGCGCTGTCTCGTAAGCTGAGATGAAACCTGTGATCACAAACCACTTGTTCCACAGCTAGGAAATTTTCTTAAGAAAACTGAGCATGACCCTCATTACTGCAGGTAAATAAGGGAGGTTAAACATCATATAATCATCAAGGTTGGGAGACCTCCAAGATCATCCAGTCCAACAACCAACCCAACCCCACCCTGCCACATCTACATGTCTGTTGAACATCTCCAGGGATGGGGACTACACCACCACCCCAGACAGTCTAAAAGCCACATACCTTCCCTAATGTCATAGAAGAGGCTGGAAAGTAGTGTTCTCACCAGCATCCAGGCAGTCATCCAAATGGGATGCAACACTCAAGCCTACATGAGACGCTCCAGTGCAGTCAGAGCTCTCCAGCTGTTCAAGATCTTTTTTTCATACAGCAGAACCAGGCTCTGGAGAACAGAGCTGAACTGCATGGTTATTACTAACACCAGGCTGAGCAGAACAGGAGGCAAACAGACCAGCTGCTTCTCATCCCTCAATGATGCCCAGAGTCAAACAGAATCATAGAATCCTCACCCATTGCCATTACCATTCAGATATCTGAGAGGCTTCTTGTCTGGTTGCTGCAAGACCTTGCTCTCGCAGAGATGACCACATCTACCCCAAGCTCCCCTTAGCTAAAAGTAGAGATTACCAGAGTACAGATTACCAGCCCCCTTGGCTGAGGAACTACATGAGGATAGCAAACCCCACAAACAGTGCTGCTCCCTTGTTTATAAAGCCTCTCCACCCTCCTCTCCACAATGAAAATGCAAATAGAGCTGCCTCAGCTTCTGCTGATCAGCTTGTTGATCACATGAAGAGTGGGAATGAGGTTCAGCCTGGCATATAAAACATCATCAGAAGATCAGGACCAGGTTCTCATCAATGAGTGATCTATTTCTTTCCTCTTCTTTGCATTAATTTTCCTTTGGTCCTAGCTTAGGGGACCGCAAGGTAAAGCAAGAATATTGTTCTTTCAGAGAGAAATAAGGAAGATGCTGGGTGGGAAGCAGGACCTTTGCAAACAATTTTACTGAGTAAACCGGAATCCATTAGCAGACTCACTGGAGTGACAGTGAAGGGAAGCACCTGGTAGAGCTCAAAACAACTTGAGGTAGATAAAAAGATACTTTCACACCATCAACTCTAATTCTAAATTGCATGAGAGGTTAAGTGAAACTCAAACAGACCTAACTAAGCAAGAAAGAGTCATGCTCGATCTCCTATAAAAGTCCTTCCACAGCTTCTAAGCCATGAAACACTGGGGGGGTGTTAACATCTTATGACCAGCCACCCAAGCCAGTCTTTCCCCTAAAATCCTCCCTTATTTGAAATTATTTTGTAGAAAATAAAATACATCTGGGTTTCAACTTGGCTTGGTATCCAACCCGATGGAACCCTTGCCACAAGACCCCTGCTTAGGAACTGAAATCCTAAATTGACATGATTGTAAATACTCCCAAGTACTTCTGTGGTCGCTTGCTAGCATCCACTGTTTTCTTAATGAAAGGCAGCCCTAACACACCTAAGACAATGAGAATGCCACAGCAAAGACCCCTTTAGCTTGGAGAAGAGGAGGCTGAGGGATGACCTCATTCATGTCTATAAATATGTGAGGAGTGGGTGTCAGGAGGATGGAGCCAGGCTCTTCTCAAGGTCATCTAG
>VZRI01010242.1:139315-204074 GCA_013397515.1 Upupa epops | reverse complement strand
GAGCATTGGAACAGGCTGCCTAGGGGGTTGAGTCTCCATCTTTGGAGATGTTCAAGCCCCGCCTGGATGTGTTTCTGGGCAACTTGGTCTAGGTGATCCTGCTGTGGCAGGGGGATTGGACTAGATGATCTTTTGAGGTCCCAATCCTGATGATTCTATGATTCTATGAAAGCCAACCATTCCTTGATTTACCCCATTTTCCTTCCCTATGAGCATGGCAGAAGAGGAAAACTGATGAAGAACCCCCTCAAAACAAAAAAAATAAAGGCTTTGGGGGTTGGTTTGGGGTTTTTTTTCTATTTTTCAAGAGGACTATAAGATACATGAAGTTGGTTCTGAGGTCTGTTGGCAACTGCAACTCTTTTACTGGGCCTATTTTGTACTGAGCACGGAACCCTTGTTTCTGTAGGCACGGATTGAAGAAAAACATCCCAAATTCAAGAGAATAAGGGGCAGGGCTGTAGTGAGAAGCAGGCCTGGTAGCTCAGTCTTCTCCTACAACACAGCAGACATAAAAAGAAGAAAAAGAGGGGAAAACCCCACCATTGTAAAGGCAGAAGTAAATTATCAATTACATCCTGTGGTAGCAGATCTAGACAAGGTCCTAAGGCCTGGAAAACTCAGGTCCCCTGTGGTTTGCGTCCCCCCCATTGGTCACAGGAAATAGTTTAAATTAGACTTTGGCTTACACAAGTGGTTTATTTATAAGAAAAAACTTAAACAAGGCGTACGAAATTCTGACAGTTCTCTTCACAGCCTTCCTTTTGACTAGTTCCTAGTTCAGAATAAAACCTGGTGCATTCAGAACCAGGTAACAATCTCCCCCCCCCAGCACAAAGAGTTTCAGCCAGCAAAGAGCAAAAGGGGGAAGCTGGTGTGAGTCACAACTTAAGGAGATGGAGTCTACCAGACCTCATCCCTGTTTGCCTTGGGATTTTCCCCCTAAGAAGATCCAGGAGATAAAACAGTAAATTCAGCGTGTTCTTAACCAATCCTCACCTCGCAAGGGCAGTTTGCTACAGTTCTCAGTAACAGGTTAAAAAAACAATATAAAATATATTTCCAGAGCTTGCAAACAACAGAATTAAAAAAAAATAATAAAAAAAAAAGAGGTGGAAAACAAGAGGAGGAAGAATAAAACCTAATATAAGCTAAAAACATGGTTCTGCAGTAAACAATAGAATATAACGTGCAATAGTGCAATTTCTCCTTTGCTGCTCCAACAACAGAAGTCTGGGTAGATAGTCCATTGCCCGTCAGCGTACGGCAGCCAACATCTAACTCCGTGCTTGGCGAGCACTGCTGGCTTTGCCAGGCTTTGGAGCCGAGTCGCTATGTCCAGGCTCTCCCTTCCCCTTCCCAATGTGACGGAGCTTCTGGTCCCAGCGCTGTGGAGTGAAGGACCAAAGAGGTTAGGTCATGTGGAAAACAAGAGCAGCAAAGCAAAGCAATCATATCCTTTCTAAATAATAACATTGAAATGATTCTTATGAGGAAAGGCTGAGAGAGCTGGGTCTCTTGAGCTTGGAGAAGAGGAGGCTAAGGGGTGACCTCATTAATGTCTATAAATAGGTGAGGGGTGGGTGTCAGGAGGATGGAGCCAGGCTCTTCTCAAGGTCATCTGGTGATAGGACAAGGGGCAATGGGTGCAAGCTGGAACAGTGGAGGTTCCATATCAATATCAGAAGGAACTTCTCCCCAGTGAGGGTAACGGAGCATTGGAACAGGCTGCCCAGGGGGGTTGTGGAGTCTCCTTCTCTGGAGATGTTCAAGACCCGCCTGGATGTGTTCCTGTGCGACTTGGTCTAGGTGATCCTGCTATGGCAAGGGGATTGGACTAGATGATATTTCAATGCCCCTTCTGATCCCTAATGATTCTATGTTGTGAATACAGGATGAAAAAGTAGTCAAGTGAGTTTGAATCATGGCTTTTTTACAATTATTATTAGGAAATACATAAGTTTTTTATAGCATATTTTACTTTCATGGGTAGTAGTAACCACAGTACCAAACAACACAATAAATACGGTTGGTACAAGTTACAGTGCCTTTGACAAAGGGATCGTCATGGGGAGCTGGTGGTGATGTGGTCCTTAGAGCCCCAAGCTGGGTGCAAGGGCAGAAGCAGTGGGTCACAGGCCATGAGGAATTAAGTGAGAAAATAACTGGGTTTCCCCAAAAAAAATCCAGCAAAAGTCATCATCCCCTAACTGAAGCAGAAGTCAGCCCATGGCCGTAATGTGGTGTTAGCTCTGAGGCACTGAAGGCCCTGCCAAACCAAACGCCAACTGGGAGTAAGATCCCCATGTCTCCTCAGTCATGTTAGCTCTGGGGATTGACAAATGTGCACAGAAAATCCTTGGCTGTAATCAGACCAATACTGTCCTGACAGAAGCCATGGCCACAGTTAAGCAGTGACACAACTTCCTTCAGATGCACCTCTCTCTAAGCCAGTCAATTGAAAAGAGTCACTAATCCACACAACTTGGAGAGAGAGGCCTATGTAAAGGATATGGAAAGGATGATTCTGATGTTGCCTGGGAAACATCTGTAAAGCTTTGGAGTAATTCAGTTCCCTAAGTAGTGCAAATAACACGCTAAGTTAATTGCTGATACTTTATGTTAATTCACTGGGCTCAGCCCATGGATGCTGTTGCCTTGTTTTGAAAAGGTCAGGAAGATGCTTCACGGAACCTGCAACATTTGGCTTCTGGTGATGGTGTTTTCTTACCTTCACTTTTTTCCCCAGGCGATCCTTCCACTTCTCAGCTATGGAGCCTTCCACCAAGAGTAACCTACAGAACAGAGACAATCAGTGACTCCACCAAGAGGTTCAGACAAGTTATCCAAGGGTCCTCTGCACCCACGGAGAGCCTCATCACCCTCTGAGCACAGAGAGTTACACCAGGTTTTCTTTTACTGGTGGCTGCAAAGTTCATCTTTAGGGACAGAGGATGGCACATCAACAAAGACACTCAAAGGGCAACGCAGAAGTTGTTACCTGGAGCGCTCCTCATCTTCGTAGCCCATGATGATATACTCTTCATTGGCTGTGAGGGGGGGGCACAGGCAGCCAGAGTTTGCATGAAGGTTTACAGTGTCCTTTGGGATGTTCACCAGTGAAGATTTTAGGATCTCCTTTACCTCTACCACCGCTGTGATGTCATGACATTTAGTCTTCAATTCCTTCACTTTAGCCCGAATGACTGGAAAAAAGTGACAAAAGAGTGTGGTTAGCAGCAGCAGACAATGCAGGTCACCCCATGGCCACTCTTGGTGACCTCTGGGATTAGTCTTTTGCACAGTCCATTATAAAAAGTTCAGCTGACCTCCAGTAACGCCCCTGCCCCCAGCTCTTCATTACTTCATCCTCCACCCACAGTCTCTGGTTAGCTCCTCATAATAGCATGGTCATGAGCAGGAGTGAAGGACCAGCTGGATTTAGGTACAGTTTAAGTTGAACTTTACCTTTAGCATCCCTTCCCCTCTGCCCTTTCCACTTCAAATAGACTTAACTCATTTGTTGCAGCCTTCTCTTCTCTCTCAAGTTCTAACTGCTCCTTCCTCTGAGTGCCTGAAGTACAGATGACCAAATCTAATTTATCCCTCTCAACCCTTCACAAAACACAAATGTGCATCACAACTTCTCAGGTGGCTACTTTTGCCAGATGACAGGGCCTCACCTTTTTTATTCTGTCTCCAGTGACCCAGCACTGCTCTGCTCTGCTCTTTATAAACTCACAACACTCCTGATCTTGACCTGATGACCTGCCTAATTGTTTCCTCCCTCAGCCTTTCTTTTTGCCTTGAGTTGCATAGGAAGAAGAGCTGCCTTTCAAAGTGAACACTTCTCATTTCTCTCACGGTGAGCAGTGATCTGATACCACATGCCCATGCAGAGCCAGCCCAGAGGTCAAACTCCAGAGAATGCTACCTCTATCACAGCCAGCAGGCAGGAGTCCCTTTCCATTGCAAACAGCAGATTCCCCACATTCCCAATTTCCTCTAACCTGGGTGAAAAAGGTAACATGGAAGAAAGAAAATCATGGAGCTACTCACCTCCTCTTTCACTTGTTATTATCCCAAACCTGACCAGTAGGCTAAACCCCAACAGAGATACTGACAAAACCCAATTCCAATTCTCTTAACTTTGTTAAAGTGTCTGTGAATCTTTGTTAATTAGCATGTGTCTAAGAGAGGTTGTCTGACTCTAGCTGTACCAAGGCACTGGTTTGACAGCATCACACAATTGCTACCTCCCAATGAAGGCTTTAGGTTCCCCAAGCTAAAGCTGTTCACATGACTCATTCACATGAGCCAGCAGAGTGCTCAGGGGACCGAGACGGCCAACAGCATCTTGGCCTGCAGCAGAAATAGTGTGGCCAACAGGGCAAGAGAAGTGTTCCTGCCCCTATCAGAAGAAATTTCTTCCCAGTGAGGATAACGGAGCACTGGAACAGGCTGGGCAGGGGGGTTGTGGAGTCTCCTTCTCTGGAGATGTTCAAGACCCGCCTGGATGTGTTCCTGTGCGACTTGGTCTAGGTGATCCTGCTGTGGCAGGGGGATTGGGCTGGATGATCATTCAAGGTCCCTTCCGATCCCTAATGATTCTATGATTCTGTACTCAGCACAAGGACATTAAGGTGCTGGAGCAGGTCCAGAGAAGGACAACAAAGTTGGTGAGGAGTCTGGAGGACAGGTCTGATGGGGAGTGGCTGAGGGAACGGGTTGTTTAGTTTAGAGAAAGGAGGTTTCATGGAGACCTTATTGCTCTTTACAGCTACCTGAAGGGAGGCTGGAGACAGGTGAGGGTCAGTCTCTTGACACAAGTCAAAGTGATAGAACAAGAGGAAACAGACTCAAGTTTTGCCAGGAGAGGGTTAGGTTGGACACCAGGAAAAATGTCTTCCCTGTCAGAGTGGTCAGGGGTTGGAACAGGCTGCCCAGGGAGGGTGGAGTCGGCATTCCTGGAGGGGTTAAAAAAATGAGTAGATGTGGTCCTGGGAAACCTGGTTGGTTGGACTGGATTATCTTAGAGGTCTCTTTCAGCCTTAATGATTCTGTGATGAATGAGGAAAAGGACTAACCCAGCTGTTCAGTTCCTGGGATATTTTTTCACTGGCTCCATCAACCGAATTTTCTTAAAACAAACAGCATGAAGTGAAATCCCCCCACTTATTGAAACTGAAAAGCCTAGCAGTGGTTCTTACCGTAGTTATAGTTGTTCCGTAGGTAGGTCTTTTGCGTAGCTTTTATAGGCTTGCACTTGCATCGCTCTACAAAACCAGAAAGTTCAGTTTAGAATGTTCAGTGCCCTCCTCCCCAAAGCCCCAAGCCCACACCCAACAAAAACCTCACTCAGTGGACTTGTTTATTACAGGAAGGGAAATAAACGTTAAACACAGGGCATTCCTGGTCACCTCTCTTGAAAGGTGATGTGGATGGGTCCATGAGACATCACTTTAGCAAACTTGGATGTTCTGGGGTTGTTCAGCCTGAAGAGAAGGCTCTGGGGGAACCTGATCATGATCTTTCAGTCAATGAAGGGGGCTACAAGAAGGCTGGAGAGGGGCTGTTTAAGAAGGCCTTTTATGATAGGATGAGGGGCAACAGTTTCACATTAGAGAAGGGCAGATTGAAATGGGCTGTCAGGAAGGAGTTCTTTAGCTGGAGGGTGCAGGGGGTTGACCGATGGAACAGGTTACCCAGGAGGGATTTGAGGCCCCATTGAGGCCCCATCCCTGGGGATACTCATGCTGTGGACAAGGCTCTGGACAGCCTCTTCACATCTGAAGACACCTAAGAGGCAGATGAAGCCTGTCAGATGGTGGTAGGACCAAGTGGCACGTGGTATCCCCCTGCTCCCAGTGCTTCTGGGATGGTCCCAAAGCAACTGACCCTCTACCATGTCTCTTCTGCAGCATCTGGCAGGAGCTCTAAGAGAGATTAAGAGGCTGAAGATCTTCACTTTACTGCAGGTGCTTCCTTGTATCACCCTCTGGGCTCTTCCTCACTTTAATTACAGCAGGGAAATGGTGATCCCTGATGACAGTAAGGACAGCCCTCAAAAGGTAACAGAAAGGAGCGTGGGGAGAGCAGCAGCTCCAGTGCTGCAGCTTCCAGACAGCTGCCAACAAGAAGAGAGGTCAAAGCTTTTTATCAGTGCCCAGGGAGTGATGATGCTGAAACCCTCAACCCACATGTTCATTACCACTACCTATAGCTCAGGGATAGTTGTTCTCATGTAAATATTTGCTTATTTCAAGCGGGTATCTAAGTGGGGTTTGATGGAGTCAGTCCAAGCAGTAGCAGCCCCTGTGTTCTGTACTTTATGGTCACCTCTTCCCACTCAGCAGACCTAATACAGCCCGTTTTTGTAAAATACCCGTGGTGGACTGGCCAAACCCAACACCAAATATCTGCAAAAGAACATTTATTTTCTAGATGTGATTTTTTCACCTTAAAAAAAGACAAAAAACAAGGGATGGAATCAGACAGTTGCGGACTTCTCAAACCACTGTTTCTGTTTTCTGTTGAAAGAATTTTTGTTCCTTGAAAATGCAGGAATAAAATGCAGGAAAAAGGAGGGGGTTGAGAAAGAAGTGCCTTTTGTTTCCTTGAATTTCAAACACATCCTGAGGAACCTTTAGCTAGAGTCCTACAGACCTCATTTTTTGTACGAGACTGTGTTCATAAAATACAGAAAGAGAGAAGTGATTGTTAGTTTCCCTTCTGCCCATGGGGGCTCATGCATGCATAGGAGACAAGGTATCCTTTACCCTTGAACGAGATCACCCCCAGATACAAAATACCCTCCAGAAATTAGAGCCCAGTCCAAGATTTCTCAAAACACATCAGGTTGCCACTTGGAAAATAAATAAATACATAAATAAATAAGTAAATGAGTAGATAAATAAATAAATAAACCAATAAATAGATTCCATTTACAATGGCCAAACTCCAAATTCCCTTCCCTGACCATATGAATGAAACCATTCTGACAGGCAGCCCTGGTGGTTATGTGGTGCTTGTCGGTTGAAACAGGTGTAGGGCAGTGAACCAGATAAAAATATCACCCTGGCTCTGCATCAGACATTTCTCTGCACATCTTACTGGTGTTTTAAATGGAATTTTTTGGGGGGACTGGCTTGCCTTTCTGAGCTCCACAACTGGAGCTTGTGTTAATGAACACATCACTACAGGTCACTGACTCCTCTGGAGATGCAAGACATGATAACTAAAGCCAAGTTTCAGAGCGACACAAGCTTCGGAGGAAAACTTGTGAAGGAATCACAATAAAACCCATAGAAACCTGGAGATACTCAAGAGGAGGCTGGGCAAGGCTCTGGACAACCTGATCTAGTTGAGGATGTCCCTGCTCACTGCAGGGGGGCTGAATTAGATGGCCTTTGAAGGTCCCTTCCAACCCAGCGCATTCTATGATTCTATGAAACCTATGATCCTTTGCCTGCCTGAGCAACAAATCCATCCCTGAAACTTATTTGCTATCAAAACGTGGGCTTTGGTTCTTTGCATCCCTGCAGCCAGGGGTCTCCCTAGGTCTCAGCCTTAACCCCTTTTTGGGGGGAGGTTTAATAGGAAAAAATACCGCTTCTCTCAGTTCTCTGCCACCTTTATATTCTGCTTGGGGGAAACCCCTCTACCCCGTACAGAATCCACTGGCCAACTTCCAAGGTGATCTGTCCCAGTGCTCCACACTCCTCACTGCTGTGTAATGCAATGAAAACTTCCCCTGCTCTTTACATGGTATCTCCTCCACTGCAGAGGACAGAAGTTCACATCTCCTCTTTTCTCTTTTGCTCTGTTCCAGCAGTCATTCCCTAGATTTGATATGCACTCTGTTGGGATCCCAGCTCAGAGTCCAAATTCCATCTGCAAGCTTTAAACTCAGAACAAGACAACCCTTTGCTGGATTGGCCCCATGAAGAGCCATCTGGGCAATGGCTGCAAGCTGGAACAGAGGAGGTTCCATATCAATATCAGCAGGAACTTCTTCCCGGTGAGGGTAATGGAGCACTGGAACAGGCTGCTCAGGGAGGTTGTGGAGTCTCCTTCTCTGGAGACATTTAAGACCCACCTGAATGTGTTCCTCTGCAACTTGGTCTAGGTGATCCTGCTGTGGCAGGGGAATGGACTAGATGATCTTTCAAGGTCCCTTCCGATCCTAATGATTCTATGATCTTATGAGTTTACTTACCAATGCCGGCACCTCTGCAGTTGCCATTGTTGGAATCCATTGGGAAATCTGGATTTGTAAAACACATGAAGAAATATTAATGGGTTTAATTCTGGACCACTCCTGTTAGGAGATTATTCCCATGCTACAATATTTTCTCTTCTCTCCTGATCCAGTGCGTTAACACTTAGTGATGAATCAACAGGCGGCAGTGCTCCACAAGGAAGCCCATGGACTTTGTCACCGTCTCTCAGCTGAGCTTCACTCAGGACGTCACAGCAGATGAACTATCCCCTGACTAGCAATGCACAGCCTGGTAGGTTCAGGATGGGGATGGCGGTTTATGCTTAGAGTGGTGTTTGCATTTAATTAGATGATGAAAGAAAAATTATTGGGGCTTGCTTTTTTTTGGTTACAGAGGAAATCAACCCAACCGACCACAATCCTATCATTGAAGCAAACGCCAAAACAAACGGTTCAGACCTTCCCCTCAGTGTGAAAACAGTCTGATTATTCCGAAGGGCAGATAAGGAACTGAAGGAAAATAAGAATCTATGTCCAAACAACTGCTTTTACAGACGTTCCCAAGTGGAGTGAGTCCCATGCTGGGAAAACACAGCAGCTAGAATGCGGGGTCTGTTCTCTGACTTGGACTTGGTCTAAGTGATCCTGCTGTGGCACGGGGATTGTACTAGATGATCCCCTGAGGTCCATTCTGTTCCCTGGTGATCCTATGATTTTATGAAATCACACAATTTAATGGGGTTAATCAGAATCCAGAAAGTGTGTTACTGCATAGAATGTTGGACAAGGTGAGGAAAAGCTAAAGGTAAGAGAAATAGGATTTTGATGAGGGGGGCGGGGGGGCAGTGCCCTTGATTAGACTGACCCAGAGCATGGAAAGCAAAAGAGATTTAAAGGAAAATGCAGATGGCTGGGGCTGTGGTCAACACCACCTCAGGAACTACAGGTTTGAGAAGGCTGTTTACCACAAATCCAGTGCCACTGCAGTTCTTTTGATTTCCCAGCTTTTAGCAGGAAGGGCCTTTACGTACCCGGGGAATAAAGCTAAATGGCATCCAGGGCAAGACTGAGGCTGAAAAACAACTCATTTGCTCACTAACATTATGATTCATTCAAAAAATGGAGATTGCAGGAATAACCGTCATCGCTACCAGTAGAGATAACAGCATCAAAAGAGTGAACAGATTCTCTTTTACATCAAATACCCTGTGGCTAATTAAAACAAAATGATAAGAAAAGGAGAAATAAAGAACAAATGATAAAAAAGATCCTTTTCATGAAGACAGTTTGCTGTTAGGTTGCATGGTACCTCCACAGCAGCTGTCAGGCTCCTCCGTGCTGCCCTGTATCAGTCAGATCATGCACACCAACCCTTCCTTCTGATAACCCACCCGGATTAGCCTCAAGTATTTCTCTCCAGGGAAGGAAAAATAAGCCCCAAAGTGCCCTGGCCATAACCCAAGCAGCCATGAGGACTTCATGGAGTTTGGGCAAACCGAGTCCAAGTCACCCTGAGGTTACAATTCAACATAAAGCAGAGTCTGCTGAGGGGTTCGCAGCCTCCCATGAACCCACTCAGGTTGGGGGTAGCCTTTTCATGTGTGTTGACTGAGGAGCTACCATGGATTGACCCAAACCTGGCCAGTAACTGTCCTCCAAAGACACAGCAGTGCCAGGAGGGCTGTCAAACCCTCTCTGTGCCCTGTATAGACCCACACAGGAGGCTCCTTATTTCTTTTGCAGCAAACAATGATGCGCCACAACCTCCCCCTATCTCCTTATGCACTCCTTCCCCAGGTTACTCGTCCTACTCCAAGTGGGCAGTTGCAGCAGCAACTGTGGGCTGCAGCAAGTTGCAGCAGCAAGTGGGCACCTGAAGCAGCAGCCGGCTGTGCAACTCAAGGGGAGCAGCGCAGATGTTAATGGCAACAGCTCCCAGTCCCATGCTAGTGGAAAGCTGAGCTCAGAGCACAGGGTCTGCCGAGGAGCTACATCACTTCATGACCCATTTCCTCACTTGCATTGTCTTGGGCCAGGCAAGGACTGACCTTGCCTTGCTGCCCCCTGACCCAGGCAGAGCCCTTTCTCCATCAGGAGATGCACAGACAGGAAAAGAAAACCCAACCCCCAAAAAAAGCTGTTTTTAAAAATAAACATCCCACTTCCTAGTGTCTCGCTTCTCTAACAAGGGGACCCCTCTGCCAAGTCTTGTCTCTGCAGAAGAATCATTCTGAAAGGAGTATCTGTCAGTGATGATGAATAGGACTGCCAGAGAGGAAACATGATCCAGAGCTCCCGTTCTACTGCATCTTGGGTTAGAGTATGGGATGAAAACTCCAAACTAGTTTTCAGTGAGCTGAAAATTAATCCCTTTTCTGAGGGACATTACACATAAGTAACCCCCAATCGCTAACAAGGAGACTGGAATGCAAGGCACTCCTATCCAGTGACACCTGGACCACAGACTTAGATGAGAAGCTTGAGGAGAGGACAAAGGATGAAGGAAGATGATGAAGCAAATAGAAGACCTCCCTTGTGAGGAAGGGCTAAGGGAGCTGGGTCTCTTTACTCTGGAGAAGAGGAGGCTGAGGGGTGACCTCATTCATATCTATGAATATGTGAGGGGTGGGTGTCAGGAGGATGGAGCCAGGCTCTTCTCAAGGTCATCTGGTGATAGGACAAGGGGCAATGGGTGCAAGCTGGAACAGAGGAGGTTCCATATAAATGTCAGAAGAAACTTCTTCCCAGTGAGGGTAACGGAGCACTGGAAGACTGCCCACAGGGGTTGTGGAGTCTCCTTCTCTGGAGATGTGTGACTTGGACTAGGTGATCCTGCTGTGGCAGGGGGATTGGACTAGAGGATCTCTCAAGGCCCCTTCTGACTCCTAATGATTTTATGATTCTATGAAAGCACCAGACCTGCAGGAATCAAGGCTTGGTCAGGTACCGCAGCTCTTCACGCAGGGAGGAACTTGGCTTATCTCACTGCAAAATCACCTCACAATGATAACCCCAAGTACCCGTGGCTTGTCCTGCTCCTCCAACATCTCACCAACAACCTAACATGCCTTCAAGCTTCTGTCTAAATTATGCTGGACTTGATGATCTTAGAGGTCTTTTTCAGCTTCAACAGTTCCATGATTCTGTAAATAAGATGCAGTGAGACAGCACTGCAGCCGATAGATGTGCAGTGCATGTGGTGCCTATCACCCCACTCTCCTTTCATCGCCAGTTCCCTCTCCACAACAGAACAAACAGGTCACTTGAAACATAAACCCTCTGCTAGACAGCAGCAGCCATCCAATCTCTGCATCCAACGCCCAGCATTCCACCACCAGCAACAGCTGGGGTCAGGCTGGTCATTCATCTCATGCAAAATTAAAGAAGGCCCCACTATCAAAATTTTAGAGCCAAGAAGACTCTGCACTTCTTGCTGCTTCACAGACTGCAGGAGACTGAACAGGACCCTGGCTGAAGAAAGCAAATAACCCCACAGACATGGGGCTGAGGAACTGTGTTTGGTTCACACCTGCATCCAGAACCCCCATACAGTGCCCAGAGCATCCCTCTGCTGCCTGGGGGCAAAGAAGCCCACAGGCCTCTTGGCTGAAGGTGGTCCCTGTGTCCTGTCAGCAGCTCTGCAGGACGTCAGAACAACAACACAACTTTGCTCATCCCAGCAAAGAGGAAGCCTCTGGAGCTTCTTTACCACCAAAGCTGCACAAGGAAGGGGCTCCAAAACAAGTTTTTGAAGTCCTCCTAACCTGCACCCAAACAGTGAGCTGTTACTGGGTTTTCCACAGGTCCTACCAACCACAGTTTCTGCACAGTTTGCAGTGGCCAATATTCACTGGACATGAGGAGCTCAATTGATGGCAGAAGAACCAGCTACAGGGAAAAATCAGTCAAGTGAAATGTGATCTTCAACCTGGCACCACTGGAACAAGAGACTTGAATGGTGATAGGGGGGTTCCCCACATTCCTAGAAGCTCCTCCTGTCCATGAAAAGCAGAGCAATAACTGATCCAGTATGATTTGAACCTGCTGCAGCCTCCTGCCAGCATCTCAGCCTGCAGAAAATGTCCTGATTATCAGCACAGCGCTTCACTCAGTGGAACCAGCCCCTCAGAAAGATGTGCAGCGCTAGGAAAGGAAAGGAAAGGAAATGGGGCTTTGTCAACCCTGACCCTGCTCTAACAAGGACAAACATCTACTCAGCTCATCTCTCAGGCCTTACAGAAGGGATCAGACAAACACATTAACTCCCACCAGCGCTAACACAGAGACCTTGAGAGGAAACACTAGGATTCTGTTACTTTGCAGGCAACACAAAACAGGAAAAAAGGCTAACTTTTCTTTCTGAAGAGGAAAAAAGCTGAACAAACCCTTTTCTGCAACAGAAGCCCATACGAAACTGGGTTTCTACTCCTGCATCTCCATCAGATGAGGGGCGTGTGCATGTGTGTGCACATGCGTGCGTGTGTGTGTGTGTGTGTGTGTGGCGCTCAGGAGACAAAAACAGGAGCAAGGGCTCTGCATGGCCCCCAGGCAGCTGGTTATTCATGTCCTGGACTTGGCTGCAATCCTCAGTTTGGGGGATGGAGGTTGGAAGTACTCACCTCACCTCCTCCTGGACCAGCCACACTCTGCTCTGCTTCTAAAGAGGCAGTGTCATTCCCTCAAGAAGGATTCTTTCAGCCCAGTGCATAATGCACCGGTTCACAGCTCTCAGCCCAGAGAGGAGAATGTCATCAGGTTCTTATTCACTGAAAGAGAGTGTTCATGGGGCCGGCCCTGGAATCCCTCAAAGGGGTCATTGTGCTGCTGAGCTCCTCCAAAATAGGTAACTCGGGGGCAATTGCAGCCAGGCTCCCTCCCACCAGATGTGGCTGCAATGGCTTCCAGGACACTGCAGACCTGCCAAGCCCTGCTCTGTTGGAGTCCTTCCCAAAACACCTCACTCCTGTTGCTGCTACTGCAGTTGAGAGGGGTCCTCACTGGCCCATAGCTGCTCTGCAGTCCCTAGACCACCCCAGAAATGAGTGTTTGGGGTCACAGGACAACTGTGGGGGACAGAAGGATGGAAAGATCAGAGGAGAGCATTTAGAAAGGTCAAAAACAACTAGAAGTATCAGGGTATGGTCCACAAGCTGTGCTGAAGAAGGTAACTCAGTGGATTCCAACCAGCAGCAGGGGTAGCCTGTCCCGAAATTGATGGGGAGGAGTGGAGAGAGTAAACTCACTGGGGGAATAGTCTGCAAACCGAGGCAAGAGGTCCCATTAGGAGAGAACAGGAACCACAGTGTGCATAAAGGTTTGGGTAAGGGGACACAAGAACAGTCAAATCCCACGCTGGCCACAGCATGGAAAAACCTCTTTTCGCTCCTGGTGGAAGAAGGAGAGGTGGGACCTGCTGTCCATCAGCAAGGTGCCACAACCTGACATTGCAGTTGTAATCATCAAAGGAGCTGGTTAACAGCACGAGGAGCCCAGAGATGGTCAGTGACCCATCTGTTTCCTGCTAGCACAGAATGAGGGTTGTCACTCCCACAAGTCACAGAATGACAGAATCGCTTTGGTTGCATGAGGCTTTTAAGATCACCCAGTCCAACAGCATTGCCAGGGCAGCCCTAGCCCACCTTGCTCAGCAAATCTACCTGTCCTTTAAATCCCTCCAGGGCTGGGGACTCCACCCTGGGCAGCCTGTGCCTATGTCCAATGACCCTTTCGGTAAAGAAATTCTTCCTAACACTCCCCTTATACAACTTGAGACTGTTTCCTCTCATTCTGGCCCTTGTTCCCCGGGAGACAAGATCAACCCTCCACCTTCTCCAGCCTCCCTTCAGGGAGTTGTCGAGAGCAATACGGGGTTGGAAGGGACCTCTGAATTCTTTTTCACCAGGCTCAACTCAAACAGCTCCCTCAGCTGCTCCTCAGAGCACCTCTCATACAACCACAGAATCACTTAGGTTGGAAAACACCTTCAAGGTCATCGAGTACAACCACTAACCCAACTGTCCCAAGGCCACTGCTGAACCCTGTCCTTGAGCTCCAGATCTCCATAACCTGTAACCCCTTGTGCTCCAGCTCCTTCCCCAGGCTCCATCACCCTTCTGTGGCAGCACTTCAGCCCCTCCACATCCTTCCGGGAGCGAGAGGGCCCGCACTGACTCCATCAGGGCTGTCACTTGTCCTACTCCCCCGGCTTCGACAGCAAAACCTTATGGGCAGCAGCACAGAGAAAGAAGAAGGGGGAAAAGCAGAGGGAAAGCTAAGAGGGTCAGAGGAAAGTGGGGACGAGTGGGGCGGAAAAGGCAGCACCGCGGGGTGGGCTCCTCTCTCCGCGGTCCAGGACATCCCCACCCCAGGGTTGAACGCATCCCCACCGCCCCCATCTCACCGTGGGGCTGGGCGCGGACGATGGCCTCGGGGGCGATGCAGACCCCACGCTCGTACTGGGGCAGCTCGGCGCAGCCCAGGCTCTCGGGCCAGGAGTGCCGGTAGCGGGCTAGCACCGGCTCGCAGCCGGCCCGGGCCCGCTCGCACACGGCCCGGCAGGGCTTGATGGGCTCCTGCTGGAAGTCGATGGTGCAGATGGGCGCGTACATGGCGCACAGGAAGAAGAGCAGGTCCGGACTGCAGTTGGTGCCCAGCAGCCCCTCGAACTGCTCCATGGCCAGCACGGCGTTGGCCTGGGTGCTGTGATGCAGGTGGTTGGGCATCCTGGTCATGTTCCAGGGCAGCGGCTGGCACAGGGGGATGCGCACGGGCTCGCAAGCCGCCCCCCGCCCCGCAGCCGCCCGTNCCCCGAACAAAGGAGGGTCCCTGCGGGAACCGGGGGGAAGAGAGAGTGACGGGAGGCACCGCTCCGCCCCAAGGGGTGCGGAGTGGGGTGTGAAACCGAGGAGGAAAAGCTGCCCGCGGATCGGCCCCCCCGTCTGACGCGAAACAGGGGAAGAAGATAAACGGGGGAGCGTGGCGCCCCCGCAGTCACGGGAAGGGCCCACGGAGAGGCAGAGAGAGATAGAAGGCACCCCAAAAGGGGGATGGAAGTTACCCCCAAAAGGGGGATGGAAGGCACGCTGAAAGCGTGCTGAAAGTTAACCCCAAAGGGTGATGGAAGTTGCCTCAAAGGGTGATGAAGATTACTCCCAAAAGGGTGATAGACGTTAACCCCAAAGGGTAATGTAAGTTTTTAAAAAAGTCATGGAAGTTACCCCAAAAAGGGTGGTGGGTGCCAACTTGGAGAGCAGAGCCAGTGAGAGCAGTGAGAGCCTGTAAAGGCAGCTGCAGCCAGAGATCACATTTCCTTGCAGAAAGTCTGTGAGAAAAATGTTGATAAATCCCATACAGTGATGTTTAGCAGCTCCCAGAGCACTGACCCCACAGAGCGTGCCACTGCCTGTTGGTCCTCACTATGAATGAGCTAACATGAACTATCCAGATAAATTCCAACCGGTTATAGAGGAATGGATTATAGAGGAATGGTTTAGGGTTACTGTGGTGTTACCGGGGTTTTCGCTCAGTTACTGCTGTTAAATCAACCCTGGGGTTAAAAACTGACTCACAAACCAGACCAGGACCGTGACTGGGGTGTGAAAGCTCCAATGGACACAGACTCAGAAACCACGTCCTGAGCCCTGGAAGGCTTTTTCATGCTTTTTAAATGTATGCTCTCAGATGAAACCCTGATCCCTTCAACTTGGCTGCAAAAGTTCCACTGGCTCCAGTGAAAGAGCCGCAGGGGTAGGCAGAGGGGAATTTGTCTGTCTGTGGGGAGGAAATGTAAAGATCTGGTCTGACTCACCTGCTCAGCTCCTCAGGTTTAGCATCAAGAAGTACTGGGTGAAACACCAGACTTGCCCAGCTGGTTGAGAGAGAACACTGGCTCTCCCTGTGGCCCCATACCCAGCAGAACTGGCAGAGATGGGAACAGCCCATCTGATCTCTTTGCCCTGGGGTTTGCAAGGACTTCCAGAAAACAGCTGATGAGAGAGGGGTCTAATAGGAGCAGCGCCAAACCCAACAGGTCAAGAGGACCTTTTGATCACCCAGGTCTTGTCATTGCACTGGCTCCAGATCAGGTGGGACCAGCAGGAGCTACTTGGTGAAATCATGTGCACAGGCAGCGGGATGGGGCCGGAGTTTTGTGGTGGGCACTGAGGGACCAGCACAGACATCTGAAGGGAAATGATAACAGTGGAACCCACGGGATCACACAAAGTCATTTCCTAGGATAAGCGAGGCTGAAGCCCAAGGCAAAGGTCTGACCCTGGAGCAGCTCATATGAAAATTACAGACGTTTATTACTGTTCATCCCACTCCACAGGAGTCCCAGTAACCCACATCAGTGGGAAGCAGAGCCCTGGGGCCAGGCTGCCCTCAGTTACCCTACGTAACTCTGCTAGGGGAGAAATAATAACTCGGTGGCTCTGCAGTTCCTTGTCACTCCACATTTGGGATTTTCCTTGCACGATGACTTCTCCCCTACACAGGTCTGTCTCCTGGGAGTCCAAAGAGCAGCACCAGGCTCCTGGAACTGGAGGTGGCCAGGCCAGAGGCTCTGGTGTCCAGCTCAGCTATTGGAGCTGCACCTCAGGAAACACCCCATGGCTGTAGGTACAGAAATGGGAGGGTTTAGGTTTAAGCCACAACAGCTGCATCACTGCCTGGAAATGTCATCCTCTCCATAACTGAATTGATGCCCCAAGCCTTTGCACCAGCACGAAACCAGCTCACACCTGCTCTGACTCAGAGCAGGGTCCAGCAGCCCAACAACACTGTTTATGTGGCCAAGAGGAATGATTTTACATTGATGTCGTGGGTGAGTTGAACTCCACAGTCTGAGAGGACCTGCTGAGAAATGAGAGCATGCCTGAAATAGAGGAGGAAGGACATTGGGGTGCTGGAGCTGGTCCAGAGAAGGGCCATGAAACTGGGGAAGAGCCTGGAGGGCAGGTCTGATGAGGAGTGGCTGAGGCAGCTGGGGTTGGTTGGTCTGGAGAAAAGGAGGCTGAGCGGGGACCTCATTGCTCTTTACAGCTACCTGAAAGAAAGCTGTAGAGAGATGGGGGTCACCAGGACAAGAGGAAACGGCCTCAGGTTGTGCCAGGGGAGGGTTAGGCTGGACATCAGGAAAAATCTCTTTTCTGACAGAGTGGTCAGGTATCAGAACAGCCTGTCCAGGGAGGGAGGGGGTCACCGTCCCTGGAGGGGTTCAAAAATGAATAAATGTGGCCGTAGGGAACAGGGTTTAGTGGGCAAGGTGGGGTTGGGTTACTGGTTGGACTGGATGATCTCAGAGGTCTCTTCCAACATTAACAATTCTGTAATGCTACATTCAGGTCTGCTCCAGCCTCTTACAAGGGGAAAAAAGCTCCAGCATAACCTTTTGTCTTTGGGCTGCTCCTGAGACCCAAAACAGCTGAGATTAAAAGACTTCTCAGAACAGTTTTTACTGTCCCAATCCTTTCAGCAGCAGCCGGGGATCACTCACAGCTTAATCTACTTCTACATGCTGCCTCAAGAAAACAAACCACAAACCAAAACCAGCCCAGGGACTCGACAGAAACAAAACCCCAAAATACTCCTCACGTGGCCATTGCTAAAGCGATAAAGTCACTGACCTGTGGAGTCATAAAAATGGGATTTACTGCACATTTCCTGCTCCAGCCAGGCTCTGCTGTGGCTCAGGTATAAAGCACAGAGGGTCACAAAAGATGATCCGAAAGAGTTCAGGCTTCTCCAGGGATGACCTGCGAGTTGTGAGGAGGAAGAAAAGGTCTTTTGACCTTTACACTAGCCTTCGGCTAGCCTTTACACTAGTTTTGGCCCTTCTGCTATTAGAACCCTCTAGATTAACTGGGGTCCCCTCCCAGAACAGTTTTTCCTATTAGTATTTGTTTCCGTTTTCTGGAAGTCCCTGCAAACCCCAGAGCAGAGAGGCTCCATTCCTATTTCATTCCACCACTCCAACAGGGCTGGCACAGCAGCTCCCCAAGGCAGAGCTGAAAACCAAGCTTCTCCAGTCCCTGTGCTGGGCTGTTGAAGCAAGAATTAGTGTCCTGTGGGCAGCTGCTGCTCAGGTGTGGGGGTCACTGGGGAGGCTGCTGGGCTGCTTCACTTCCCAATACAGAATTTTCTGTTTTTTCAGGCATTTCTGGCCTGGAGAAAGGCTCTGCAGTTGCATCACGTACGGATGCTCTGTTTCAACGTTCACTTGGGTCATTAAGCCCAACGCAACAGATGACCACATAGATAACGAGGATGAGATTCTTCCCTCCCACTAGCAGCCCCACCGGACTCTTCCCGACCTACAGCCACCACCAGATGCAGGATTTAAGGCAAGAACCCCACAAAGCTCTATAATCCCCTATAGGTTATGGGGTGCTTCTCACACAGCCCCTGCAGAGACAATTTGAGCTGCTTCACACAAGAGCCACGACTGCACAGAATTTCTTTACATTAGATCATCAATTCACTCTTCTGGACTTGCAGTCACTTGGGTTACTCAGTCTGAGCCCATCTCTGCCCCCACTTACAGAATCACAGAATGGTTGAGACTGGAAAAGCCCTCTGAGCTCATCCAGCCCAGTTCAGCACTTAACATCACCACATCAGCCAGACCAAGGCACTAAGGGCCACAGCCAGGCTGCGTTCGGACTGTTGGGATCACAGTCCTTAATCCCCCAGGAAATCGTGAACCTGTTTGTTGTTCTCTAGCTCCCTAGTGACACCCAAAGCCTTTTAACAAACAAATCCCACAGGCTCTTTATTGGGGTGACACCAAAACAGAGCTGCTTTCTCTCCTCAACAAACACCCAGAGCTCCACCAACCCTGCAGGAAGGGGCTCAGGGCAGTTTTCAAGGAGATATTTATAGGTTTCGGTGTGGCTCTCCCCTCCCCCGTTTGCTTTCAGAAGATCCATAAAACCAACCTCCCGGTAAGTTTTTTCTCAGGCTGGGGTGACTTTTCCCACCCTGTTTATGGGCAGTTGTAGGGACAATGGGGCTTTTCTTCCTTGCCCACAGCCACAGGCTGGCTTACTATTCCAGGAAACACAGACCCTTTCTTCCAGCACAACCATCTGCCAGTTCAACTGGACAGGAATAAACTCGACCAAGGTGTTGTGACTGGGGAAGCTGGTGTGTGCCCATCACCCTGCTGGAACCACCAGAACACGAAGCTAGAAAAAGCCATTTTCCAGTACTTCCAGTACCATGAAGTTTTTTTACTGGTGGATTTCTTAGGGAAAAGGCAGAGATGGTTTTGCCTGCTCAGCTGCACCCACATTCCCACATTCTCACTTGATACTGAGGTATTAAAATGGTCCTCACTGGTTATCACTGGCTTTAATTTCACACTAGCAGACCTGGAAGGTTGAGGTCATAACATCCAAGACTTGTTTGGGTTATGAGGAAGCTCAGAGCTCACCCAGTACCAACCACCCACTATCAGCAGTGACACCTCTCATCAGGTCAGAGCCCCACCCAACCTGGCCTTGAATACTTCAGGGATGGAGCAGCCACAGCCTCCCTGAGCAACCTGTTCCAGGGCTGTCAGGTCCAGGCACTCTCCTTATGCTGCAGGCTGTATCCTGACTCACTGCTCTCCATCCTCATCATCTACCTGCAGAACCACAGTACCAACGCACAACTTCTCTCTTGCTGCTTGGATCTTCTGCTGGGAACTGGGATTTGGAGAAGCTCCAGGGTGATCACTGCATTCAAAACCTCACTGTTAGTCTGTCTTTGCGGTTTCCTCTTGGAACTGTCAGGAGATACAAGTTCTCGTATCATCTTAGCCCTTAAAGAAAAAACTGTTCTCAATATAGTGGTGCGATAGTTCCCCTAATCAAGTCACCCCAAGCTCAGCTGATTTCCCCAGGGTGACTCTCACCAAACCCCATTGCTGACACCTTCCATTTCAGAGATGCCAAGCACCAAGAGGCCCCCCAAGTCCAAAGCCCAACAGCCGCTTCTTGTTGCAGTTTTAACACCAACATCTCTGACTGAATAGCCTGAGACACCCTGACACTCTATCCAGGAGCGGGTCGGTTTGACCCAGGAGGACTTGGAGCAACAGCATGACTAATAGGGAATTAGATACAGGCTTGGACACGGGTCAGGGGCCATTCGGGTTTTGTTCTGCATCACTTCAAATATTTACAGACTTGGAAACATGGCGAGAAGCAAAAAAAGCATAAAAAGGTGAATAAAACCCTTCTGTCTCTTCGAGGGAAGACTGACCTCCATCTCAGAAACTACTCAAAAATTGGAAGAAATAATAAGCAGAGCTTGAGCATTTTTATTTCAGACTTAGCTAAACTTAACAGATTTATAACAGTTAATTACAATTAACTGGGAGTTCAGGCCTTAGCACTAATCCCAATGCAGAATCCTGGGATCTGGGGAACTTCTGGTAAAAAATAAAACTCCAAGTGGCCACTATCTTCACTCTCTTTGGTCCTGCTGGCCACAAATTTTAAGTGACAAATAAGTAGGTTTCTGGGCAGCAGCAGGATATTCTTCTTCTGTGCTCTTGCTTGCTTGCTCTCACATGAAGGGAGAGCCCTCCCCCATGGATCAGACATTTGATCCAAACCGGCTCCATATGGGAGCAGCTCTGCCGCCTGTGCCTCACGCTCCAAGAATTACAAACACTGGTGGAACTGCACAAAAGGCCACCTGAGCAGCAGCAGCTGAACTGCTCTACCTTCTTGGCCAGCAGTTCAAGAGAAGTGACTGTTCCTCTCTACTCTGTCCTTGTGAGACCCCACCTTGAGTACTGTGTCCAGTTCTGGTGTCCCCACCATAGGAGAAAATACAGATCTTCAGAAACAAGTCCAGAAGAGGGCCACGAGGATAATCCAAGGGCTAGAGCATTTCTGCTGCAAGGACAGGCTGAAGGAGCTGGGGTTGTTCAGCCTAGGGAAGAGAAGGCTTTGTGGTGACCATATAGCTGCCTTCCAATATTTGAAAAGAATCTACAGCAAGGCTGGAGAGGGACTTCTTCCAGGAGTGTCCTGCAACAGGAGAAGGGGAAATGGCTTTAAACTGAAGAATAGATTTAGGTTAGAACTTAGGAAGAAATTCTTCACTATGAGAGCAGTGAGGCTCTGGGATATGTTACCCAAAGCAGCTGTGGCTGTCTGCCTCCAGAGATGTTCAAGGCCAGGTTGGATGAGGCTTTGAGCCACCTGGCCTAGTCAAGAGGTACCCCTGCTCATGGCAGGAAGGTTAGATTAGACGATCTTCCAGCCTGAGTTATTTCACGTTTCTATGACTCTTCCTCCCCAAGCTATGCAACAGGCTCCTTGGGGTCTGGGCAGTGTGTGGACACATAGTGCCTCGAGGACTCACAACACTTCAGGGTTGAACCCTGAACAGCCCTGCCAGAACTGTGTTCAAACCAGAAGTACTAGAGCAGTAGTACAGAGCTCCAAGTCCTGCACTGGACAGAAATTCTTTAGGAACAAACATGACTGTTAAGGCATTAAATGAAATCATCAACAGCTCTACCAGAAAATGCACAACTAGGAAAAACACAGAGGTACCAACACTCTCCTGCTTTAGGGTGGCTTCAGGTTTCCTACTGAAACCACGCACTAGTTTCTGCAGGTACACCCCATCCAAAAGCTCCTCTGGCTGTGGAACGTTTGGGTTTGAAGGACAACAGCACTGAACTGGCAACTCCAGACAGGGATTTTAATCCCTTCTTCCAACTTTTTTTACAAGACTCAACTAGTGGTAGTAAAAGGAGTCTCCACAGGAGAGCTCTGGAGATGGACATATAATGAGTTGAGATGTAAACTCAGCACACAGTGGTACAACTTGAAGCTTCGAGTCCTCAGGACTACCGTTTACAGGGAAAAGAACCCGCAGACAGGTAGTACAGTCTAGTGTTTATTGTATGTTATGGAAGGTACACTTGGATTTCAAAAAATTTAAAACATATAAAAAGTGGTTAAGGGCTCTAGCGTCGTATCAACACGTGAGAAGAGTGTAAGAATGGTTATTGTACAGCGGGGGGGGGGAGGAGGGCAGTGTGTTAATGCCAACAGGGCACCACAGAAGTTAGATTGAAAAATAAACCAACCAACCAAACCAGAAAACAAAACCTTTCCACTACGCTTTATACAAACAACACCATGGGCTGTTGTTCCGGGCGAGGGGGGCTGTTGAGGGAGGCGGGACAAGCAGTCCTACAGCTGTTTTTAAGGTTAGTGTCCTAACACGGATGAGCGTTTGGAAAGAAGACTCAAAATGCCGTAGTTACTTCACAGAAATGCACATCCAGTATTTGCTTTCCATAAGAACAATAGGTACAAGATTATAACTCTCCCTAGATGAAATAATTTACACACAGATGGAGGCTACGCTAGCTAAAATAATCACTAAATACAGGCGGTTGGTTTTGTTTCTTTCTGGGAAATAAACGAGTGCTTTCTAGTTTGCGTGATCAATTTATAAAAAAAAAGAGCAGGAGGAGGGGGAAGTTTGGTTTTGTTTTTAAAACCTAACTGATACTCTAAAAATTAAAAAAAAAGAGAAAAGGGTTTTTCATCAATGTGCAACTTAAAATCAACCAAGCTTAATATTGTAGTACAGCCATAGTAAGAAACCACTGATCAGAAATACAACTTGATGGAAAGAAGTGTATGATCCACAAAAGACTGTTCCTCAGGCCATAAAGTAAAAGAGCTCCACAGTTGACGGGTAAAGGGAGGCCACGGTGCCATGTGTGGTGCCTCATGTCCAGCGTGGCAAAGCTCAGGCGGAGGAGGTGACGCTCTGTTTGTAGACAGCATGGTAGGCGTTTCTTAGCAAGACATAGGGGAAGCAGGACTCCAGGAGGTCCATCGTCAGGAACGGAGACTCCTGCACGATCTGAAAAAACACAAACACCTTCTACTGTCTGCTACTGCCTCATGTTGGATGCAGGCACCTCCAGTCACACAGAATTACAGAAGTATTGAGGCTGGAAAAGCTCATCCAGCCCAGCCCTTAACATCACCACATTGGCCAGACCAGGGCACTAAGGGCCACAGCCAGGCTGTCCTTCAACACCTCCAGGGATGGGGACTCCACCACCGCACCGGGCTTTGATCACTCTATGAGGAAAGGCTCCCTAACATCCAAACTAACCCTTCCCTGGTGCAGCTTCAGGCCCTGCCCTCTCATCCTAGACTAGCTGCCTTGGGAAAGAGCCTAACCCCCACCTGACTACAAACTGCCCCCTTCAGGGAGTTGTAGAGAGGGAGAAGGTCCCCCCTGAGTCTCCTCCAGACTAAACACCTCCAGCTCCCCCAGGCTCTCCCCTCAGACTGTTCCTCTGGGCCTGCTCCCACCTCAATCTCTTTCTTGAAGAAAGGTCATTTCAATACAGCATATACTCAATGAGAGCCTAGTCCAGGGTAACAAAGGTAAGGTATGTGTTAGGGTGGATGAAAGCAATTCAATTCTCTTTCTGCTGGTTGAGGAGCCACAACATGCAAGGAGACACCCAAATCAGCAGTGTGGGGTCAATCCCTCAAGTTCACAATGTGTAAAGCAGCCAGTAATTTACCATGTCTAGTAGTAGGTAAACAGATTCCCGGTTCCTTGTAGTAGTTTTGTCTGTCTCCTGGCCAATCTTCAGCAGACTGGAAGATGCAAGCTACAGAACAAGGAATATTTTGAAGTAGTAAATAAAACAAGAAACTGAGAAAACTAAATTTCCTGTAAGTGTGGGAAAAATAAGGGGGGGGGAAGAGATACTTTTTCCTATTTCAAGGAAATAGGAAACAAGTCAACCAAGAATCCTTCAAAAGCAGCAATAATCTTCAAAAGATTCAAGTCAAATTGCTGTTTAGCCTTTAGTTTCTTTTCAAGTGCGGCTAATTAGAAGCCACTTAAAAAAATCCTAATTCTACTGGGGCAACACATAAGAACTTCTTTAAAAATGCACCAGCACCAAAGGGATTTGGAGGTTTCTTCCCCAAGCAGCGCTAAGGATTTCAGCAGCTTTGATCTTCAACCTACTCTGCAGCATCAAAATTCCTCCCTTATTACCACCCCACCTGCTCTCAGACAGGTGTGTGTTACAAGGATCCTGCTAGAGGAATCCAGAGAAGGCTGAAGGAAAGTTGTGCTGCAGCTACTTCCCAACACCTCAGACAGGTAACTAAAGCTAAAGGACTGCTGGTAAACAGAATCCACAGCTCACCCTGTATCAATACAAAACCCAGTCCAATTGCACTGCACCACAAATTACAATCAGATTTTTCAATCAAATTCGAAAGCACCCCATGAAGCCAACAGATATTTCTCTTCAGCTGTGGATTTTAAACCTTCAGCTGTTTCTGAGGAGCCAGCTATAGGAACCAAGTGGTACATACGGCCAAAAACTCCTTGAGACGGTCTTCGATGCTTCCCTTGTGGATAGTGAACAATGCTGCAGCGATCTGGTTGATGGCTTTTGCCAAGCAGTGAATGTTGTTGCAGTGCCCTGAACAAAAACACACACACACTGGCCTCAGCATCCTGGGTAGCACATTCCCAGAGAGGGAAAACACTCACAGTCATGGACTGGCCTAGGGTGAAAGGGACTGCCAGAGGACATCCAGTCCAACCCCCATGCAGCAAGCAGGGACAGCCTCAACTAGATCAGGTTGCCCAGAGCCTTGTCCAGTCTCCTCTTGAGTATCTCCAGGGATGGGATCTCAACTCCCTTCCTAGGCAACCTGTTCTACCGTTCAAGCCCCCTCCTGCTAAGAACTTCTTCCTTTTCCTACCATTTCAACCTGCCCTTTCTGTAATGTGAAACCACTGCCCTTAGTCCTATCACTCCAGGTCTTTGTAAACAGTTGCCCTGCAGCCTTCTTCTATCTCCCATCAGGCACTGGAAGGTTACTAATCAGGTGCCCCCAGAGCCTTCTCTTCTCCAGGCTGAATAACTGAACAATGAGAGACCAGCTCTTGTGCAGTGGGAGCCAAGTGCTGGAACCATGACCTCAGTATGGGGAAAGGCAATGGAAGTTCAGATCTACCGCATGATGGTCTTAAGAATCTGGCAAAGATCCTTATGGATCTAAACCAGCAGCCCCATGTGGAACTGGTATTCCAGCTCCTATTCTTTAATTCATTATTGATGGGTGAAAGTGCCAGTACAAGAAAGGAACAGGCCACCCCTCTCAGTTCCTGAGCATCAGACAAGAACATCTGCTCTGCTTAAACTTGCTGATTCAGGTGTGTGCTGGGGATCAAAACAGCTTGGTTTTGAAAAGCAACTTCATTTTGATGCCTCAGACATCAGTGGGGGATTCAGCGGACCAGTGGTGGCAGTTCAGGTTTCTCATTGGAGACACAAGCAAAGGTCTGTCTGGGTCTAAGCCTTTATCTGGAGCTAGTGGAAGAAACTGGCTTGATCTGCAAGTAGGCAGAGAGAACCCAGACGGCGTCCAAGAAGCAGCTGTACTTGGTAGGTATGTCCTGCCAGATTAGAAAGCTGAAACTCCTGCAAATCCAGGACTTGTTGATGGATAAATTCAGCACTTGTCCAGGGAATTTGCTTCATAAAAAGCAGCATTTATTAAGTTCTCATTCTGGAAACAGCATCGACATTAAGTGTCTGGAGCCAGATGTTCTACAACAAGGGCAGAGCACAGGAAAGAGCAATGTTCAGCAAGGAGGGCAGCATGACAAGGTCTATTCTGTTTATACAGTTATTTTTGTAGAGGGAACATATTTGATAGATCCATTTGCCAGACTCTCCCTCTCAATAAAAAAAGAGCCCACTCAGCAAGGAATCTCATAACACAGGGGCCACATCTCATAAAATCTATCACAACTTGTAATGGGGACTTAGTGGAGTTGGAGAGGTACCTTCCGAGAGGTTTCTGAGCTCCTATGAGCTGCACTTACTGTCAGAATGTGGTCTCAAAAAGGCTTTGTCTGGCTTCACCCTAAAAGTGGCTGAACACAAACAAAACCACAGCACCTGGACCCTTTAAGCTGCGAGATACACCAGGGGCAGAAGATCAGACTGTTGTTGCAGTCCAGAAGCCCTGATGGAGAAACTATCCAGCCTGGTTTGTGTTCCTCAAAGTGGATTTGCAGGGTGATGAGCTGAAAATATAATCCCCATTAGCATTATCCCACAGCAGGGAGAAAACTTTTGAAGACTCTACAGTGGGCAAGACGCTTCCAACAAAGGTAACAGACAAGGAGCTACAGAATGACTGAGGTTGGAAAAGCCCTCTGAGATCATCCAGCTCAGCCCAGGACCTAACATCACCACATCCGCCAGACCAGGGCACTAAAGGCCACAGCCAGTCTGTACTTAAACACCTCTAGGGATGGTGGCTCCACCTGTGCCCCGGGCAGTCCATTCCAGGGTCTGATCATCCTTTCAGTGAGGAAGGGCTTCCTAACATCCAACCTAAAATTCCATTGGCAGCTTCAGGTCCTGCCCTCTCATCCTGGTGCTAGCTGCATGGAAGAAGAGTCTGACCCCCACCTGACTACAACCTCCCTTCAGGGAGTTACAGAGCATGGTAAGGTCCCCCCTGAGTCTCCTCTTCTCCAGGAAGGTGGTTGTTCTTGTTCACCAGAAAAAAAACCTTTAAAATCCATAACTTTTCAAATCAATGTTCAAGCTTCACTTGTTGCTTCAGAGATTTGTCCAGCCTCTTCACTGCTGGCAAAAGGTTCCACTGGCTACTGACAGTAAAATGGATCCCCAGAACTGAATATTACTGACCCAACTGAAAACATGATTCTTGGGGCTTGGGAACACCTGTGCACTACACTACAGGGATCCAAAATGCTTTTAGAAACGGGTCTTGTTCTAGATTTGTAGTTTATCCTGAGGCAGTTTAGCTGAGAGTTACACTTTGCATGGATTAAAACTAACGCAGATTTTAAAAAGACAAAATATAACAAACCCCGGTGCACAAAGAACAGTCACCCTATGTGTCACAAAGAACAGAGCTGCAGCAGCTGAAAGGTGAGCGGTGTGTGTCTTGGAAGACTGCTGCTGAGTCTTGCATCTTTTCTCAATTTCACATTGTCTGCAAGAGAACTTCTTGTGGATTATGTGCTAAGGAATTTCCTCTCTGGGGCAAGTGGGAACTTGTTTATTTTAAATTAGAAAGCTGAGCTAGGATCTAACTCTGGTCATGGCTTACACCTTCCAGATTCTGGTTTCCAACTGTTACACTTAGTGTCACAAACAGCCTGTTAAACCTAGCAAAGACACCTTGTATGAGCAGCCATAAGCCAATGCAAGGATTACCAATCTACATTACTATATAACAAGCCTCACGCTAATTAAAATCAAATAGACGCTCTGGCAAGTCTACTTATGACAAGATTGCTCCCTACAGTACCCAAGCTCCTTAAAATCTCAAGTGGGAGACCCATATCTCACAGAATCACAGAAGTATTCGGGCTGGAAAAGCCCTATGAGCTCATCCAGCCCTGCTCATGACCTAACATAATAACATTGGCCAGACCAGGGCACTAAGGGCCACAGCTAGGCTGTCCTTAAACACCTCCAGGGATGGGGACTCCACCACTGCCTTGGGCAGTCCATTCCAGGGTCTGATCATCCTTTCTGTGAGGAGGGGCTTCCTAACATCCAACTTAACCCTCCCCTGGTAGAGCTTTAGGCCCTACCCTCTTGTCTTAGCACTAGTTGTTGACCCCTACCCAAATACAACCTCCCTTCAGGTAGTTGTAGAGAGGCAGAAGGTCCTCAGAGTCTTCTCTTCTCTAGGCTAAACAACCCCCAGCTCCCTCAGCCTCTCCTTATCCAACTTTCCTCCAGTCCCTTCCCCAGCCTCATTGCTCCTCTGGCCCCGGCTCTAGCCCCTCAACCTCTTTCTTGAAGTAAGGGGCCCAGAACTGCCCCCAGGACTCATCTCAGAGCAAGTTCTCTCTGGAAAGCCTTTCCGTACCTCTGAAGGAACTTTCACAAGAGCCTTCCTGGATTAGGGAAGTTTGTTCACTACAAATGTAAGGAAATATTTAAAGCAAAAGCATTACAGGAACCATCAGCATCATCAGCAAACACTTGGTTACGGCTCCATTACCTTCAATGGCTGGGCTGTACTGAGACATCACATTACTGGCCAGAGTTGGTAAGGAGACAGCCACGAAGACCATGAGAAGACAAGCAATTTTGTATTCTTCTTCTGGGCTAATGTTCTCTAAAAACCAAAAAACAACAGTTTGATAATTAAACAACTCACCTTCAAAGGTTTCCTCCCAACCGCAGGTTAGATAGCATGAAAACTTTTGAGCAAACTGCAGTTTCAACTCATCACTAACAAACTCGATGGCAGCATTACTTATTCTTCTGTGCTACACAAATCAATCAAGCTGAAGGCTTCCAACTCCCCTGCCATGAGTAGGGACACCCCCCACTAGACCAGGTTGCTCAAGATGCCATCCAATCTGGCCTTGAATACTTCCAGGGAAGAGGCAGCCACAACCTCCGTGGGCAACCTGTTCCAGTGTCTCAGCATCCTCATTGTGAAGAGCTTCCTTCTGACTTCCAGTCTAAACCTCCCCTCTTCCAGCTTCAAACCACTACCTCTGGTCCTACTACTACAAGCCCTTGGAAACAGCCCCTCCCCAGGTTTCTTGCAGCCCCCTTCAGGTACTGGAAGGCTGCTGTAAGATCTCCCCATAGTCTCCTCTTCTCGAGGCTGAGCAGCCCAAGAGTATGAAAACACTCTTTGGAATGAGTTTTCCACTCCTATCAAAGCAAGAAGAAACTAATTCAGGTGGCATTTCAGGTATTCAGCGCCTGATTCCAATGCTGATTGGCCATTACACATTGGGGAAACAAAACACAATCAAGAGCTCAGGGAGTAAGATTAGGAACAAAGCTGAAGGCTGTCAAGCACCACTTAAGAGTCTTCATTTATTCCTTCAGACCTGCCAGAGTAAACTGAACCAAACAGCTGTAGGACAGTAGTGCTTTGAAGCAGATGAGAGGAAGAACTATAGGTGTTGGAACATCTAGATGTTTATTCTAGCAGGTTTCCCCTTGTAAGCTACATGTTAACCCCTGAATAACAGGAATCATTCATATGCTGATGCCATTTACCGAGTTCATTGACAGAAAACAAAGATAAGAAAGTCTCTTCCTACCCTTTCATATTTCCATGCCTGGGTGCCTTTTTGTTTCCCCTCTCCTTACTTCTAATTCCCTCATGATTTTTTTATTTGTACATCTTTAAATTGTGACTTCTTACCTGATTTTTGGGATGACAGCGCTACAACCAAGGCAGGATCGATCTCACAAGGCAAGCCAGCAGCTGAGGACAGTTCATATACATTCATTGCCACCTGAGGAGCAGAAGACAGGGAACTGCAAACAAGGCCATTTTAACAGAGGCAATGCTGAGTGCTTGCTGTCCAAGGGTGATGAAACACAGTTCCACTGCTGGAGGCACCAAGGAATTTCAAATTCTTGGCTAAAACAAGATACAGAGGCTCTAGGATTTTGTTTCTTTGTAACCTACAGCTGGGTCAGGACTTTGTGTGCTGGATTATCATCTCTTAGTGTCAAACCAAACAGTGTTTGTTTCTGTATTACCTCCAAGGCAAACAACCTGACTTTCAATTAGCTGCTTCTACATATTTCTGCACTGCTTTTCCCCTGCCAGACCTGAAGTACCAGCTAACATCTGCAAATTCGACATTTTTCTAGACAAAAGTCACAACCTGGTGAAATCTTACGACATTCAATTTGACCCTGACTCAGTGTCCCGTGTCCAAGTGCAAAGAATTAATCTCAGAGTGGCCCTAACACTTGGAGAAACTAAGAACATCTCCACACATACTCCATTTCCCAGGCAGTCCAACCTCTTGATGCCATTAACCAACTTCCCCTACAGTTCTCTCTTCTGATTCTTCTCTTGATACTCATCTTGAACAAACTACTTAAAGTTGCAGTTCAGAGGAATCTCTGCAAGAGCAGATTTGTACCAAACAAAGAGGACAAGAAACACTAGTAATGCCTCTTGTTGCCACTATCACTTACATAAATTCTTGTACATATATTTTCCCATTTGTGTGGTTGGCTGCACACAGGAGACACTGCGCATCCCTCCCCTTTCTCATGTGCTCCAGGCTGCCTCCTACCCAATTTGCAACTGGTGGGTTTGCGCAGCACTGTGCTGTCAGCAGGATGGAGGCTATTACTGCAGCACAGCCCTGCAGTAAAATAATCACAGAACGTCTGGATGGGAGCTGGTTCTCACCAAGCTGGTAAGAAGCAGCCGTGAAACAAATGCAAGTCTGCAGAGCCATCCAACACTCTGATATTGAAAATAACCAAACAAAAGAACAACTCCCCATCTTGCCAGTTGCCATAAATCATCAGTTTCAGGGATATTAAAAATAACATTTTGTGGCAACAATTTATTTAATCAACAGCTTTAAAGCTTTTTATGCTTTGCTTGGTCCACAGGAAATGACTGTGATGTCCCAAACCATGTCTAGCTGGGAAACTGTCTAGGTCTGCCTCCAAAGCTTGTGCAGCTCTGCCTGTTGTCAGGCCTTCACTGAAGAAAATGCTGTCTGACCATCCCAAAAGCAGACTCTGTTGTCTGCAACTGCACTGATCTGTGACAAGGATAGGAGAAAACTCAGATAATGAGCTGCCTGTCCACACAGCTTAATGATTAGCAGGCTTACAGCACAGTTTCAGCCCCTCCAACAAGCTGTTTCCAACACAAAACTCTGGCAGAGCTGCAGGGCAGCAAACATCAGACTTCCTCGTATAGGCAGGATCGGCAAGAAACACACAGGTATGGCTCATACTCCAGCAGACTCTCCCAGATTTACCCAGGCAAGCCCTGTACTCTCAAAGATGTCCATGGGGCAACGCATCACACCACAAGACATGACATTTACAGTCCGTATCATGCAACACTGCCACGGTGGACCAGACCGCTTGGAATACTTCCTACTAGAAGAAACCCAGAGATGATTTATCCTGTAGAAACTACAGGTGAGAGGTTTAGAAAGGCTTTTCTTGATGGGCAAAGGTAATCTGTACCACATGAGCCTCATTTTTATCATGAGCTGGTATCCTCAAAGTTCATTTTCCATTGTGTTTCGACTGAACTCCTCTGTTGGAGTATGAACCAACAGTGTTTAGTGGGACACCAAACACTTAAGAGATGGTTTATTTAAGAGTATGTGATAGTATTCGGGATGGAAACAGCACCCGCATGAAACTCAGTAAGTTGTCTTTTTCATGCAACCTCTGTCTCAATCTGAGAAAAACTGTCTTCTGAAACCATGGAACACTCAACCACAGAGAAGCCAGGAACACTTAATTTAAGCTGCTAACTTCTCTTTCAAGTGTTTTAGACAATGGGTTCACAATTTAAAGTTAAAATCAGATGTGTGGGTATTAGTTTCATCATCAGCCTTCAGGTCAAACATTACCTTCATGTCAGTCTCTCTTGGAATGTGATCTTTAAAGTCCTCAATGGAACTTACAAGGAATGGAATGTGGTAGGATAAGACCTAGGAGACACAAGCACACAAGAAATGAAAAAGATACTTCCCAGAATCACAACAATTAGATATTACTGTTATTTCACTGGACTTGATGTTTTCAATGGTATTTGATATTATGCATATAAATTGGCTTGTACATTCATTAAATCCCAATAACGAAGGAAAAATCAAGCTGTGAAATCAAACAATATATGATTTGAAGCAGAGTAAGTTATTTCTTACATCTCGCAGTGCTTCTTGGGCCAGCGATCGAAAAGACAAGATGACACCAATAATGGTCATTCTCTTCAAAACACTGTCGACAGCTGAACAGAAATAAGAACAACAGTGAACAAGAGCCTAAATGTTGACATTTAGATGAGCAAGTCTTCAAACAAGCGAATGAAGACGTTTCATAAAATGGAAAACAAAAAAGGTACTGGGACAAAGAATCCCATCATTTAGCATGCAATGGAATCCAACCAGGAATCTGTGTCCTGTGCTCGGTACTCTGCAGCAAGGGGCTAGTATCCTTGAAAAGACGCTCACAAGTTCTTTACTGCTGCAGTGGCCCTGCACTAATGAACACTGAAAGCTCATTTTGTCTCATTTTGAAAGTATTTTTGAAAAATTTGATTTATACGAGTTCATGCATGTTCAAGGGTAGATGCTGCTTTGGGAGATGTAGTTTAGCTGTGATGATAGGGCTATGAAAAGGTTGGACTTGATGATCTTGAAGGTCTCTTCCAGCAGAAGCTGTTCTATAATTCTACGATAATTTTAACAGACAGAGTGCCAACTGATTCCAAATCCTACACAAGTACAGATGGGAGAGAGATACCCCCAACTCGCAGCACTGCTATGTTTTCTACATTTTACTTAATCAAGACAAATATTCCATGCTTTCTTGACAAAGGTAAGAAATGCTCTGTGTTTAGTAGCATCTTGCTAGTTACTCACATGATAACCGTTTAAAGAGTGCTGCCATCTGCTCTGGCTTGTCAAAGCTGGTCCTCATTTGTGTGAGAACTTCAACGTTCTCCACCACAAGTTTCTAAAAAGAACCAAGGATTCAGGTGAGCAGATTTTGATAAGTTCACAGCATAAACTCCTGGATATCTTCTTCTATTAAATGCAAAACACCCAAAAAAAAAAATCTTCACATACCAACTTGCTAGCCTGAAACAGTTAAACCTGATAGTGTTTTTCATGACAGTTTGTCAAGAAGAAAAAGCAGCCGTGAGTCTGTTTCCAATTTGTAAGAGCTCTCATACAGGCAGCTTGTGGCACCGAGGTAAATTTAACCGCTTTCCCAAAAATCACTCTCCAGAAAAATGTATCAGCTTTAAATTTAAACAACAAGAGATTGCATAATCACATCTCTGAAATGTCACATCCAAAAGCAGGCTTCTCGTTGCATGAGGAACTTGCCTTGTGCCAAGTGGTATTTTTAAGCTCTCTTCAAGGAAGAAATAGGTACTTGATTCTCACACAAAATATTTCTGCACTCTGAACGCAAAGCAACCTATTTCAGAAAGAGGAAAATACAATTCTCTCTTCAGGTAGGAAAAAAAAAAAAATCAGATACCGTCTGTGCTTTCAAACATTAAATGAAGGCAGTGCTTCTTATCCTTTGCAGAGCACTTAATGCAGAGCTTTGTATACTAAACACTAAGGTAGAAAAAGTGTGGAAAGCTAGAGGAAGAAAGCAAGATGCTGTGGTGTGGGGTGGCGATCCACAGTGGTTGTCAACGGTTTTCTATTACTGAACAGAATTACAAAGTGCTGGGTCCTGCGTTTCAGTCACAACAACCCCAGGCAATGCTACAGGCTTGGGGATGAGTGGCTCGAAAGTTGCTCAGCAGAAAAGGACCTGAGGGTGCTGGTAGGCAGATGGCTTCATATTAGCCAGCCGTGTGCCCAGGTGTTGCCTCTGTTGGCCAAGGCAGCCAACAGGATCCTGTCCTGGATCATGCATGGTCAGCAGGAGAAGGGAAGCTATTGTGCCCTTGTGAGGTCTCATCTCAAGTACTATGTTCAGTTCTGGGCCCTCATTATAGGGAAGACACTGAGGTGCTAGAATGGGTGCAGGAGAGCTACCAAGCTTGTGAGGGGGTTAGAGAAGCATTTGTATGAGGAGAGGCTGAGGGAGCCAAGTATGTTTAGTTGGGAGGAGGCTGAGGAGGGACCTCATTGCCTTCACTATGTGCAGGGAGGTTGTGGAGGGGGGGGTGTTGGCCTCTTCTCCTTGATGACTGATGACAAAATCAGGGGCAATGGTCTGCAGCTGAGGCAGGGGACGTTTAGATTAGGTATTAGGAAGAAATTCTTTACAGAAACAGCAGTGAGACAGCGAAACAGCCTTCCTGGAGAGGTGGTTGAGTCATCATCCCTCAAGATATTTAAGAAACGTGTAGCCATGAAGCTTCACAACAGGCTAGAGTGGCAGCATGAAGATGGCTACTTTATGTTTTTCAATCGATCAAGTATTTAGGTATTTGCTGGTGTGGGAATGGTTGGACTCTGATCTAGGAGGCCCTTTCCAAACAGGATTATTCTGTGATTCTATTATTGAACAGAATTTTTCAAGTGGATGCATTGCACTCTACCTGAATGACCAGGCAGCACAAACAAAAGGCACAGGAAGAATGACCACTCGTCAAGCATTCAGGCCATTCAACCTGAGATGTCATTTAAGATTTATCATACCAAAAAAAACACTAAGAAGAGACATATCTGTAGGAACCCACCGGTAAAGATCTTGGAAGACAGGACCTTTGGCAGCTCTGCAAATAGCTTTTATAGTTTTATTGTGTTTTGCTGAAAACAGGGCAAAACAGCAACGGGCAAGCAGGGAAATTAAGTTTCAGAATAAATACTGCTGTAAGCATAGGAGGAGAGAAGCCCAGCACAGTTTAGACTACAATGCTGTTACGAGGTATATGGTGGTCTGGGTTTACTCCAAACTCTAAGATAAGTAGCAGCCCTGTCCAAGAGCTCAAACTTCTCCAGTTCTACTGCACTGTGTCATGCTTGTGCTATTCCCATCAACTGTAATCTTTCTGTAAACCATCAGTCTGCCACTTCCTTTCTTATCTTCAGTCCCAAGCAAGGAAAGAAAGGAGCTGTACAAGACACAGGAAAATAACCTCCTCCGAGAACAGAATGGGCACACATGGTAGATGTGGACACCCAATGCCACTGCAGGACATGTGTGCACCCAAATCAAGACAGGCAACTTTCAAGGGTGCCCTGCCACTCAGCTTGGCAGATGTGAGTCATTTCCATCTAAATCCCTCCAAGCCCTCCAGAAGGCACGAAGGAAGGCAGGAGCCCACGCTTGCTGTCCTTGAGTCATGTTTGCAGCTTATTAAAAGGAACAGGCTGGAAGCTGGAATATGGTACAAATAGTTATGGAGGTAAGGCAAACTTCCCCTCCTCACCCCAATTTTAAACTCCAGATAGAAAACCAGCACCTGGTAATTCTGTAGGAAGCAGAGCCAGCATGCTGAACCCCACTCAAGAAAAATTCCCCTTTCTATCCTCTCAATGCTTCCTTCCACAAATCCAGGTGTTAGTGGCACTCTCCTGCTAAGCCACCTGTGTCTCAGCCAGAGACATGAACTTTTTTATGGCTTTCTTTTTATTCTTCAAATATGTGGCCCTATGCTATGCTCCGCTTATCCTTTGCAGTATCAGAAAACAAATCTCAGAAACCTTAAAGGCGTTCTCAAAAAACCAAAATACCACAGACCTACAACATCAGAATGTAGGAAAGCTGCGAGAAACTGAAACTGGAACTAGTATAAGGAATGAGAAGACACAAGCAGCCTGTCTCCTTTGGCTATGACACTGAATCCCAGACTGATTGAGGCTAGAAAAAAACCTCTGAGCTCATCCTGGTGCAGCTTCAGCCCCTGCCCTCTAGTCCTGGTGCTAGTCGCCTGGGTATAGACCTTGGACTGCACCCTCCCCAACCCCCGACCACAGCCTCCCTCCTTCAGGAAGTTATAGAGAAGGAGAAGGTCCTACCTGAGTCTCCTCCAGGCTAAACACTTGCATCTCCCTCAGCCTCTCCTCAGACTTTTCCCTCCAGTCTCTTCTCCAGCCTCATAGCTCTATCAGGACCCACTCTAGGCCCCCAATCTCCTTCTGGAAGTGAGGAGCTCAGAACTGCCTCCAGTATTCAAAGGGAGGCCTCACCAGCAACCAGTACAGGCCATACATTTGCTGACTGAAACCTTTTAGGGCATCGCACTGCAATTCCATGTTTATAGAGAGAACAAGAGTTCTGAAGTGCTAATGTGGCCCATATCAAAAGCAGCCACTTGCAAAGACCTGATATTCCAATAGCAATAACAATAATAATAATACCACCACCTAGCTGTTAGAGGAGCAAATTAAAGTCCCTCAGACCTCTGAAGTGCTCAAGTGCATTTTAAACAGAGAGCATGCATCAAGAGTTCTAATAACCTTCCTGCTGTAATTAGTGCTTAAAGAAACAGAGACTGATGAGAAGTAACAATAACCTGGAATTCAATTTGGAAATGACCCAAAAAAAGTTTAATCATAGGAAAGGAACTTCTTCCCAGTGAAGGTGATGAAACATTGGAACAGGCTGCCCAGGGAGTGGAGTCTCCTTCCTCTGGAGATGTTCAAGACCCCTCTGGATATGTTCCTGTGTGACTTGGACTAGGTCATCCTGCTGAGGGAGGGGGATTGGACTAGATGATTTTTCAAAGTCCCTTCCGATCCTTAATGATTCTATGAAAAGCAACTACATACCCATTAGGGACAGTGCAATAGTAGGACTATCCCAAGGAAGCAGTAGAGATTACTGTATTGATTAAACCCTCCTGGAAGAAAGAGTTAATTACAGGGGTACTGAGAGCTTCCCTGTCATAGTAGGTTGTTTTGAATATTCACAAAGCCAACTTCTTGGATTGGCCCAAATTGCCAATTTGTTTTCATGGCACCACCTCATTTGTTTGTGCTGCCCTAAGTATCAGGTTTATTTATACAGACTTCTGTAATGAATGGGTACTGTTCAGCCAGAGGGAAAGATGTTGAGTACAACAGACTAGAACTCATGAAGAACAATGAGCTGAAATCTTCCATCCATGTAAACACCCACAAGGTAAAGGACATCAGTCCTCAGAGATGACTAAGACAAGTCTGAGATTTTCACACTAAGATTCAAGAGTCAGATTTTGTTAAGTTCTTTGCAATCAGCTGGAGATCCTGAAAACATTTCTCCTTTCGTCAATAAAAACACTTCACTCCTAACTTAGCGTATCTAATCTAAACATCCAGAGTATCTAAGCCTGCTCATCCAGCTGCTGGGGGATGTGGAACACACACACATGCAAACGTACAACAAAGCACAGAGTAAAAGCAGAGTGTTATCAGTCTGCTTGATGATGTCATTTCAGAGCACTGGTGAGCAGGAGGAGAGCCAATCCTAAAGGAAGCTCCAAGAGAAACCAGCCATCTTCCCACCCACTAGTTTTCCAACGTTACCTTAAGTTCAGCGACCTGCGAAGAAATGTGCCACATTAGACTCTCGCTGAGGAATTTCATGCCATATGGTCCAAGGAGTTCAGAAAGGGCTCTCATTTCTGAGAAACAAAACAAACTGTTCTACTCCAAACGTTCCTTCTTCAATTGCTTGATGCTTAATGCATCAAATGCTTAAGCCACACCCTTCGTAGCTTCAGCGCAACAACCCAAAACAGGACAAGTGGTCTCTCAAGACACAGAGGCAGTCCAAGTATTAAGTGGACACTACTCAAAGTTAAATGCTGCCTGTACCAGAGTGCTCACAGAGCCACTGGTGTTCCAGTTACTCAGCCATAACTATCCCTCCCAAAAATGCAGTAGAAACACCCACATGTACCTGATATGTCTGAGTACTCCTCAGCATTAAACGTCAACTCATTTTCAGTGGGCAGATTCACGAAGGCCTTCATGGCTGGAAAATAGGCTATGTGACCATTGCTCACCTGCCGCAGCAGTGTTTCCAAGTACCTTAACACATAGGGAAACAATTTTACAAGAAAAGGTCAATCACTGAGATTAAACAAGACCTTTAACACCACTGAGCTGAACCACCACCACAAATGTTGAGACAACAAGTTGTCAAGTGACAACAGTGACCCTCTGGGGTCCATACTGGGACTGTACTGTTTAATATTTGTATCAGTAATATGGACAGTGGGATTGAGTGCCCATCAGCAATTTGTAGATGACACCAAACTGAGTAGTGCTGTTGATAGGCTGGAGGGACAGGATGTCATCCAGAAGGACCTGGACAGGCTGGAGAGGTGGGCTTAGGGGAACTTCATGAGGTTCAGCAAGACCTACTGCAGGGTCCTGCCCCTGGGTTAGAACAATCCTCATTTTCAATCCAGGCTGGGGGAGGAGGTGGTGGAGAGCAGCCCTGAGTAAAAGGACTTGGGGTGCTGGTGGACAAGAAGCTACACAGGAGCAGATAGTAAGCACCTGCAGCCCAGAAGGCCAATTGCATCCCGGGCTGTATCAGAGGCTTCTACCCCTCTGCTCTGACCTGCAAAGACCTGTGTTCAGCTCTGGAGCCCTCAATACAGGAAGGACAGGGACTCTGGAATGGGTCCAGAGGAGGCCACAAAAACAATCGGGGGCTGGAGCCTCTCTGCTACAAGGACAGGCTGAGGGAGCTGGGCTTGTTCAGCCTGGAGAAGAGAAGGCTCTGGGCAGTCCCTGCAGGGGGCTACAAGAAGGCTGCAGAGGGACTGTTTATGAAGGACTGGAGTGATAGGACAAAGGGCAGCGGTTTCACATTAGAGAAGGGCAGACTGAAATGGGCTGTCAGGAAGAAGTTGTTCAGCAGGAGGGGGGCTGAACACTGGAACAGGTTGCCTAGGGAGGGAGCTGAGGCCTCATACCTGGAGATACTCAGGGTGAGGTTGGACAAGGCTCTGGGCAACCTGCTCTAGTTGAGCATGTCCCTGCTCACTGCAGAGGTCCCTTCCACTCCAGGCCATTCTACAATCCTATGAAGTCCACTGCTAAACCATGTCCCACACTTTGCCAATTCCAGCTTTCTCATTAAATAAAAACAACATAAAAATTCTGTAACAAGTGCTCAGAGAATACATTCCTTACCAATTTGTGTACAGACTGGTAATGGTTGGTTCCCCATGACTGTCTAAATGCTGGGTTTGCTGAAGCAGCACATTGTTGAAGACTCGTGTGATGTCAATCTGTACGTAGTTTTCTATTGACTGCAGGACTGTCATGTAGGCTCTTACACTGGTCAGCAGTTCCGATGGCTTTGCAATCTCTTGCGTTGCTTGATTATACATCGTCATTCCAACAATGGACCTTTTGGAAACAAAATGCATGTGAACACACACATCTGATTTATTATGAAATGAAACAAGACTAAGGCCACAGTTCTATTTGACATTCAAAGCCTTTGTCTGACTACATCTCAACCCCCTGAATAGAAAACTAATCAATGCAGAGAGCACTTAAAAAAAACAATTCTAGTTGCCAAACATAATTGCATTTGTGTTCCAGGAAACATTTCGTTATCCACTGAGCATTTTTGACATGCACCTTCCCCCCACAAAATATAAGGATGTGGAAGACTTCTATCAGTAAAAGACTGGACTAGATTAGACTACTCTCTTAGTAAATTAGTTTTTTAAAATGAGAAACTGTTGGAAAATGCTAGAGCAATGATGAGCAAAAGACTCATCCTGTACAGAAGCACCAACTTTATAACAGCTCTTACTTGGTAAAGCGGATTTCCAGGTGAGACGTTAAATATTCCCTCGGGGTAAACGTGTGCTCCCAAACCACCATGTTGGGGACATAATTGATGGAGAAGCAGAGCTCAGAAAGTGCAGTGTGCAGTTTGTCCAGGCTTTGAGAACAGGCAACAAGAAATAAAGAAAACTAGTTATGGATCATTATGATCACAGCAAGAACATACTGACAGGAGGTGCCTCTGCAGTGGGTACAGCTCTATTTATCTTTTTCTGCTTTCAGACACTTTTCTTATTCCAAAAGCAGTGCTTTGGGTGAGAACACACCCTGCCTGCTCAGCTGCAACACACACAGTGACCAGAGATGCAGATATGCATTAGTATATGCAGATGTCTGTTTGTTCACCTAGAAGAGCAGCCAGCTAAGGTGATTTCTGGTTTCCTAACTGAACTAAGCAATACAAGTGATGTTTACTACTAGCCAGTACTAAAACCACACAAACGTTAGCTTACCAGCAATTTATTTTCCCTCAGTGTCTCTAATCTTTACACATTTTTGATGTTTGATGGTCTCTGCTGCAGCAAAACCACCTCCCTTTAGGCAGTGTGTGTTTGGGCCCTGTCAGCCACAACACAACTTTGACTGTTTCCTTTGCTTGGCTCCTTTCCTCCTGCACACTGTCACCACTCCACTGCCTTGTCCCCTCACCTTTTCTACTAATCACCTTCTACCTTTTCTTACAGCAAATAAATGAAGCGGCATTCAGTATGTTCAACACTTGCTTTGGCTTGGTATTTCAGGTGAAAGGAAGTGAGGAGGCAGCTTACTTTGTCACGACCAGTCTGTTTTTCCTCATGCTTTCTACTCCCGGCTTCTCCCGTTCAGGTTCTCCTTTCTTTCCAGTCTGTTTTTTTGACTTTTTGTTCACAGCTTGACTGATGGTTTTGGCACAATGCTTTGGCAGCAGCTAGGAAAGGAAATAAGCCCTCCAACTTAAAATGCAGATATGTAGCAGATATTCAAACGGAGCTCATGGATCAGGTGTGGACTTCAAGTAAAACATTATTCTTCCTTTGACTACCAACAACACAATTCTATACTGAACAATCTTCCTCAAATCAGCTTCCTTTTTATAAGAGTTGACAACTGGCTGACCATGAGCCAGTAGTGTGCCCACGTGGCATGAAAGGCAAATGGCATCCTGGCTTGGATCAGCAGTAGTCTGGCCAGTAGGATTAAGGATGTGATTCTCTCACTGTACTGAGCACTGGTGAAACCTCCCTTTAAGTACTGGGGGCAGATCTGGACCACTCACCTCAAGAAAGAAACTGAGAGGCTAGAGTGGATCCAGAGGAACAATGAGGCTGGGGAAGGGAGTGGAGGGAAAGGCTGAGGGAACTGAGGATGTTTAGCCTGGAGAAGAGGAGACTCAGGGTGGACCTTCTCCCTCTCCACAACTCCCTGAAGGAGGGAGTCTGTAGTCAGGTGGTGGTTGGGCTCTTCACCCAGGCAACTAGTGCCAAGATGAGAGGACAGGCCCTCAAGTTGCCAGGGCACGGTTAGATTAGATGTTAGGAAGCACTTCTCCACAGAAAGAGTGATTAGAGCCTGGAATAGACTGCCTGGGGCAGTGGTGGAGTCTCCATCCCTGGAGGTTTTTAAGGACAGCCTGGCAGTGGCCCTTTGTGCCCTGGTCTGACTGATGTGGTGGTATCAGGTCATGACCTGGGCTGGATGAGCTCAGAGGGCTTTTCCAGCCTCAGTGACAAAAAAATTTCCAGAAAGAGAGGCAGTAAAAAAAGCAAAATGGGAAGCATATCCAAAAAACTTCAGGAAGCTGAACAGAGACTACTCTCCAAGGAGAATGAGGACAGGCACAAGCATGCTCACCTGATCGCTCAGTGTACACTGTTCTGTGCAAATGTCTGTGATCAGATTTCGAGCCTGCTTGGCCATTTCATCCAAGAACATGTTGCACAAGGAAAGACTGCGATCGCCAATGTGATGACGCTGGTGCAGAAAAAGAAAAAAGGAAAGAAATCAGGTTTCCAGTTTCCTCTTAATTCCTGAAGTCACCAACAAGGCCTGTTACCGGTCAAAATGTTTTGCTGACTATTCTGAAAAACAATTCCTGTAAAAGGAGGCAAAGTAGGTTTTCCTGTTTAAGTTTAGCCTGAATCTACTTTAACACATTCAATACACCACACTACTGTCAATCTCTTCGCTAATTTGCATGTCAGTATTAAATCGAGGAGAAAAAGAGCAACAAGCTAGAGAGAGCACACTGTCCCTCACACCTCCGTGACGGTCAGTGATGAAGCTGCTGTACTGCATTAATTCCTGGATCCAGTTCCCTTGTTGCTGGAGGGGCACAAGCACAGTCTGTCTCACAGAAATCTTTCTCTCCCCATGGGTGTTTTCTCTTGAGCAGCCACACCACCACATACTGTACAGCAGAGACTAATTTTTTCAACATGATAACAGTTACCAAGTGGTACAATTCAGATACTGAAGGCAAAGTTCTCCGGCTGTGCTCACTCCAGCTGAATTCACAGTGGACTTTGGCTGCTGATTCCTTACTGTTACTGTAAATGAAGTGAAAGACATCTCTTGTCCAGATGGGGAGCTTTCCTGGAAGATTTCTAGTGCTCCTCCAGTATAAATAGAGTGTGTGGCTCTTAAAGCAAAGTGTAAGAGGAAAATAATGACACAGGCATGTGCTGGGATGGGAGGTTGAAAAGGAGAGGATTCAACGGGTCAGTATGAAAAACCTACTCCCCACACTCCAACAGAGCTTACTCTTTATTTTAAGCTTACTGAAGAAACACCATTTGTAACATAACTCTCAACCTCTTATTTCTTTCCCCTAACTACGAGTTTACAAACCATCTGAAATAAAATCTGTTGCTTGTTAAGTCACAGTGCTTATTTAACATCTAAGCCAGATGACCCTAGTCACCTAACCTTTGTACCTTGGTTTAACCTGTCTTTATAGTGATGATAATGCTCACTTCAGAACAGGATTCTGAAATCTATAGGGTGAAGACTGACAGAAGAAGGTACCTCCTCCTTGTTTCATTAGCTTATTCACCACTCTCCTCCCTCAAATCTTACAGTGCAGTGCCCTAACAAACATCTTCATGCAGTGTTCAGCTCTGGTTCTGTCTACCTGAAACAAGAGATGAGAGTAAGACAATATATTAAAACCTTACCTCCTCTGGGCACAGTTCATGGGTGCAGCTCATAAAGTGAGTACAAAGCAGTGGGAATGCAATAGAGTATCTTGACTGAGAGGGAAGCTCCAAACACTGCTGAAACATCTTCTCAAAAGCCCGACTATAAAAACTGATCAGAAAAGGACATTTAAATGGAATGCAGATGTAGTTCTGCTGCAGATAAAGTTCACATAATTTAAACACACTGCTAGTGTCAGATTTGTAGCTGTAAGTTATACCAAAACCCCCATCGTGCTTTCAAGGACACTTCTGTTCAGCAGTCACTTGTCAGGCAAATTATTTGCATGTCTCATTACCATAACCCTATTTCCATTCTGATGTTCGCCAGGCACTACAATAACCTGCAACTTTTGCAAAGGAAGAAGCTGCAAAGGAGCCCACATCAATTATAGGACTGCTCCAAGATTCTCTCTGCTAGAACTTCAGAAATACTTTTAACTAATTCTGATGGAAAGCAGAAATTGCAACTGATCATCCCACTAGCTCATCTCAAATAGCTTGGTATTTCAAAAATCACATCTGCATGGACAAACCAAGCAACAAACAATGACAAGCTGTTACGCTCAGGTCAGTAACATACCAAAATATAGAAAGATCTGACGTTTCAACCAACATCTCCACCAAAGAATCTACCATTTTGGTGTGGAAAATGATGGTGTTCATCATTTTTCCTAGTTCTTTATGGTCTGCAAGACCAAGCGAAGCTTTAGAAACGCTGGTGTAGGCCTGCAAAGACATAAGACAACACATGTTACATCTGAACCTGTTTTTCTGATGTTTCCATTGCTATGCAATGGCAAATCCCCTCCCTTCCCTTGGCTGCTGGGAAGGCTGAATCACTCTGTGCACAGCTGCCAGCAAACTGCTCATCCTCACACATTCTAATTCCAAACTGCAATGAACAGCCCAAAGAACTATTTGCCTGAAGTATGCAATGCAAAGCTACATCAAAATGTAGGCACTGAGCACGTTAAAGTGGAGTTATTCTTTTAAAAGACCAGTTCATTCTTACACAGCCCATCAGGCCCATTCAGCTCACTGACTGAACACTGCAGTTTTAAGTTAGTACAGCATCACATGCGTTTAACAGTGTCTTACCTGTAGCCTAAACCAATCTAATCTCATTCCTCTGAAGTCAAACACCTCTCCATCTTCAACTGCAGTGAGAAAAAACACAGAAAACAGAAAACCTTCAGGAAAACAACTCTAAGTTCAGATATACGGACATTTCAAAAGATCCCACAGCACTCAAGAGATACTCTGGTATCCAAAGCTCATACTTTCACCAAAGAGTTTTACTCTACCTCAGCCATGCAAATAGAAATCAAAATATCTCCAAGAAAATACTTTCTACATTAAAATACAGATCAAGAATAAGTTGGGTTTAGTAGACAAGTTCTCTGCCTCCACTGGCCACATCAACCCAAAAATGCTGAAGCTTTCCAGAGGAACCTGTTGTTCTTGGTACTGTTTCCCCACAGCAATTCAAACTCACCCTGTTTCACACTTAGTGAAGTCATTGTGTTTACAAAAGAGGACATGATGATTGATTCATCCTCTGGGCACACTGAAAGATTCTGAAAGAAATGGGGTTGCTGTTATTATTTCCAATGTGGTTTGTGAAGCAATTAATTAAAAATATGAATTAATTACAAATAAAAGTCAAGTCTATCTCTTTTTTTAACTCACTTCAGGTTGATCCTAGGTATTATCCTGCCTAAACCCCAGAGAGTTTTGCCTCTCGTGCAGCACTCACAAAAGCTAGGAAATGATTTCCCAGGTGTTGATGACAAATGTCAATGTTTAATTCTCTCTCTCAAACAAAAGAAAGTGTCAATATGGAATTTGAAGGAACAAAAGCTCCCAACAGAGTGATTTGGGTACTGAAAGCAAATCCAAGGATTCAGTTACACTTAATTTTAAAACAGAGAGAAACACCTCACTAATAAACAGCAGGGTGCCAGTTCTATCCTCTGGTACTTGAGGTTATGCTTGAAGACTCCAATTCATTTCTGAACCCAACAAAGCAGCTTTTGGTGCCAACAGGTGACCTAGTCACAAAATCTGGGCTCCATCTGGTGGTGACCAGGAACTCAAAGCTAACCAGCTCACAGAGCCTAGCACCACCACTTCTCACTCAGGCTACAATCAGAGGAAGTTTCTAGGAGGCTCTTTCAGCAGCAGCACCTGTTTTGCTGTCAATACCATGTCACTTCATCAAAACCCACTAAACAGGATATGTTTTGCTTTGGTACAGAAGGCTCTTTGCTAGTCAGGACCTAAATGCACACCAGGGTCATACCTGAACGAGTTCGTTTAAGACAACAGCGTCAAAGCCAGAGAGGTACTGCACATAGTACCTCTGCATCACTGGCCCGTATTTCCGCACATGTGCTCTCAGCTCCTCCATGTAGAATATGAGCTCAGCTATGTGTCTAGGAAAGAAGGCAAGAAAAAGCTTACAGATTGGTTTCATATTTTGGGTGTTCCCTAATTCCTACTGGTGCAATGCTCCTCAAGGGGATTTCCTCCTATGCCTTGCCTTGCTCAGAAAGCTGTTTAATCTGAAAAAAGGAGTAACTGAGGACTTTTGTATTGTTTAGTTCTTTCCAACCATAAGGATGGCTGGAAACTTACACAGATTGTTTCAGACAGACTCTGGGATCTCCATGCTGCTCTGGCACCTAAAAGCACTGAAGAAAATACAAGGTTTCCCTATTTCAGCTCTCAAAATGGCCTTGTTATTGCACTGCACTCCTGCAGCCAGTATAGACTTGCAGGTCAGTTACTTTGAGAGCAACTCAAAAAGTCGTGTTCTTCTGCCTATCCACAATTATAAGCTCTCCTCATCCCATTTCTCATTTTTACCTTCTGTTTATGATGACACTACTGTTCTATTGCATAAATAAACCCTGCCTGATTTATAAGTGTAATCAAAGTCATTAAAAATACCCATAAAGCATTTAAGAAATGTATTTGCTGCAGAAAATTTAATACTTCTAGTTTTTAGTTTAGATTGGAAGCTTAGAATTCCCACGCAAACTTGCTATGAACAGCCCCAAATCTTCCATGTAGTGACCATTCTTCTGTGAGATTCCCTCTGCCTTCAAATGAGATCCATTTAAAATACAATCAATGTTATCAATATTTCAAGGCATCACATGAGAAAGTAACGTACTTATCTATGAAATCATCTGCGCTCTTCTTGGGCATGTTGTCTGCATGACGGAGCAGCCAAATGATTTCATCACGGGCAAAGGATAATGCCATAAATACAAAAAGGGCCTGGAAAAGAAAGTACAATGGATTCCAAGCTTACAGATCTGAGGGGCAGCTGGGACAGCATGTATGCACCAACAGACTCTATAAACAAAGCATCATTAAACCTAACTCATTTTTCCTTCAAGAGTTAAGTGAGGGGTTTTCCTACCCTCCACACAAAAACTGTGGTTGTTGCTGAGAATTAGACAGACTGCAAGAGGATCATTACCTTGGGGCCTAAGAGACCTGGCTGATCAGACAGGACAGTGGCCAGTTCTTTGAGTGCAGAACGTAGAAACTTGCGTCTCTCCCTGTGCATGGAACCTCTGCAGCCAAAGAACAAACAGAGACATTACCTGCTGTGCTAACCACACACTTTTGGGGTTTTCTAAACATCTCAGCCCAGGTACATGCAGCTCATGTCACACCAAGTGCAGAAAGGCAGTGTTTCAAAGGATGTAGCTCGATTAAAACTGGCACCCCTGCACTGCATTCTCCTGACAAATCAAACACTCAATTCCCCGCGCTTGCTCTGTGAAGCGGAGACTCCTGTAAAACATTCCTATAAATAGCAGTGAATGCATTCACACTAAGCAAAGAGACTAAAAAGAAACCACAGAAAAGCCTAAATGCTTCCACCCTGATCATCTGAAAAATTGCCTAAACTGAGACAGCATGGGGCACATCCAGCTATACGATCTCAGCTGAAAATGAATCACTAATTGAGTCCTGTTTGTACAGCCTTTGCAAGTTCAAAAGAACCAACACTAGAATCCGTCAGAAAAACTGTGAGACACTTACGCATGTGAAACAGCAGCTTCTTTGCACTCTCTGATGTCATTAATGCGCTTGTTGTAGCTGGAGGTGAAAAAGAATCCAGTAAGGCACTAAGCAGCAGCAAGTTCCCTGAGCAGGACTTAGATGAACCAGATGTACAGTTCAAGAACCTACAGGTTTTTGACAAGAGGTTGTTAAAGGAAAAAAAAGAGAAGGAAAACTTACCCTCGTATGTTTACAAACAAGTCCTCTGCAGCTTTGTGAATGTGGAACACCTCATCTCGAAAGAGAGCCAAGCAAGAGCTGCTCTGCAGTGCAAGTTTCCAAAGGTTCAAAGCCGTAGCATCACTATTTAGGATCCCATGGCACAAAATAAACCCAACTTCAGGAGTTCACGGACCAGGTGCACAAAGACAGCAGCAGAACAGTGAGATTATTATATTGTTTCTCTTAAATAGTTCCAACAGCTCCATAATCAACTGTTCCATGGATAAAATTGTTTTCCAAACCAAAATAACCATCCCTTATTCACCTGGAGATATTTTTGTAACAGGAATTACTAAATGCTAATACTACTCAGCTATTCTCATGAGAATTACTAAAGCTCTCACTTTTAGTCTGGAATTGATGATAAACTCCATATTCCAGCAACATATAACGAACTCTAACTTCGCTGGATAGAAAAAGATGATACATACAACAAATGAGATTCAACCAAGGGCTCTGGGATCTCAGTTGAAATCAGTAGCTTTGGCGCAGTACAGGAAGGCAAGCAGTCCTTCAAATCTTTAATACAACCGAGAGCTGTTTCAGAGTTTTACTCACAAATTATCCATTTCTCCATTGCATCCAGAGAGAGGTATTCACATGGCATCTGTTGGAGAAACAGTCTTCTGTAGCAAAGTAATTCCATCAAAGACATGCAAAAGTTTTTTTCTTTAAAAAAGGGACAAATCAAGCTGATGAATCTCATGAAAATGCTGCCAGTTGCTAACAGGGCACCGTTTCATCCCTTTAGAATCTGAAGGCCTGAACAGTAAATGGGGTTCCATACCTCCAGTTCCTCAAAGGAAACAGTGAACAAATGTTGACTCACTTTTACTTTCAAGGAACATTTGTGTTTAGAAATACTGAAGTACATAGTTAATTATTTAATACTAAGCTCAACTGGACAGCTGTAAGGCTTGAGGTTTTTTCAGGAAGTCGACAACTCAAATCACACCCTAGGCAACAAACAGCAAGAAGGAAGTGTTTTCTCTGACAGAAAGTCAATTTTCCATGGAAACTTATCTTAGAAATTCAGTTTGAAGTTATGTTTTAATGGAACACTAACTTTATCACAGAAGAGAAAAAAAGGCCTCACCGTGTCTGACTGTGCAGGATTCAGCATTGTGCTGGGGGCACTGATGAGACTCAGTAGTTGTGCGTTTCTCCACTGGTCAGCTGAGAGGTTTCTTCGAGGGTAGACCATCTGGAGTGAAATCAGAGCATCTGAAAGGGACTGAGAAGGGGAACTATGGTTAGTCTGAAGATGTTCTCCTCAAGGTTCACAAGGCAGAAGAGTTTGATTTTAATTTCTTGAATATCAGAATTGTAAGACTCTGAATTGAGAATTAGAGGATGGGATCAACAAATCTGCCATGTGTGACCCAAAGCTGTTTGCAAGTTTATTCAAGCATCTTGATTGTGTTAGTCCCTTCTCTGGCACTTCATGTTGCCCTTCTTTGCTAGCAAATCATAATTATTTTGAGTAGACACTGTCTACAGCAGCATCTTCACACAGACCAAGTGCTGTCCTATGCCTTTTCCCTGTCTTTGACATCAGTACCAGTGTTTAGATGAACCCTCAGGGATCCACGTCTAAGCACTGTGTCAGCAGAGGTCACTCAGGGGAAAAAAAGAAAGTCATCTGCTAGACCTAATTTAGAGGATAAAGAGCTGTCAGGTTCACTGCAGAGTAGTGAGATGATAAAAAGACAAACTGAGGTTCAGCTGCACCAGAGTGTACCCTCACTAGGCTCTAGTACAGAGCCTGAAGGGATTCCTGACCCCAGTGGATACCTTGAGCACAGTATAAACCCAATGGCAGAAACTGGACTGAAAAATGGCTTTTCAAAACATCTCAAGGGAAAGGACTGCTCCACTATTAAATATGAGAGAAGAAAAAAAGATAACACTGAAAAGTAAAGCATCTTTGATAAGACAGATGAGTATTGAACTTAAGCTCCTACCACTGGCTCCAAAATAAATTGTTAGGCAAAATTTATACCTAACAGCCTCTGACCAAACAAGCTCTTATGTTTTTATCATCTCTGCCTTGCTCACTGTGCCTGGGAACAGCAGGTACATACTTTACTGTGAGGTACAAACTCCTCCATCATTTTCTTCAAAGGATTTTCATAGTCCACAATCATCTGGCCAAGGCGGGGATATTCTCTGTCACTACAAGCAACAACAAACAGCTCATTCAGGTGTAATTTACATCCTCTTCACCATCAGTCTGCCACACATTTCTCCCACAGGACAGCTTTACCTGGCTCCATGTGTCATCTCATGGGCATAGTTATAAAGCCCAATGATGGCCTTCCGTTCTTCAATCCGAGATAGGAGGATCATGAGAGTCGTGTAGGTTATAATCAAATCCAGGTAGTTCTTTGTTAAATCAAAGTTTACAGTCTAGAGACAGAAGGCAGAAAATCATCATTGTACAACTTTTAGAAACAAGAACAAAACCTTTTCTGTTCCTTTCCACCAACTTCCAGCTTTTTAACAAAAATAAAAATACAGTGGACTGTCTTGAAGAGTAGGTGTTTGGTGTTTCAGGTTGGGGGTTCTTGGTGCTTGTTTTGGGGGTTTAGTTGGTTATGTTTAATATAACACTGTTACCTGCCTGTGAACTTGTAGGCCTCCACCAGAAGTTACTTCCTCCCATAACAAAGGAGGACACCTTAACATTCCTGACTAGTGAACCTCACATGCCTTAAGCACACAAACACCAGGAAGCCCCAAGAACTAACCTGCAAACACAACAGAGTTACAATCATGGGGAAAACTGGTACATGTGGAAAGAGCTGATACTGTTCCTATTGTCCTTATGGAGTCTGTTTCAAAAGGTCTTTCTTCTAATTTCTCAGAATCACGGAATTAGCGAGGCTGGAAAAGATCTCTAAGACAGTCAAGTCCAGCCTACGACATGACATCACGACATTACCTAGACCATGGCACAAGCTACTTTACCAGTTAGAGACCTGAAGATCACAAGGTTTGTTTCTTTTGCATTTGGAAGCAGGGGTGTCCTGCTCCGTGGGCTAACATCACCAAATCCTAATTTCTCCCGGAAACATTTTCTAGTGACACCTAAAAGCTTAAACCTGGGAACTTACAATATCAAAGAAGACTTGGCATACATCAATAGTGTTCAGCAGCTCACAAACATGGTCCTTGAAAAACAAAAGGCACATAGTTAGTTCAAAAGAAGCCAAGTAAATAATTTCACTCTGAGTAATAGAAATGGGGGTGGGATTAGAAACAGAACTAAGTTCTGCTAGTCCTTTACACAGAAACATCCCTAGAAGCTGGGAACAAGTGTTGCATCACCCCTTACCTTAAATTCCATAACATCAACAAACGTGAAGTAGTATAATGCCAGGTTCTTCAGGATCTCCGACTTTTCCTTCTGGAGCTGAGCAAGCTGTTGCTGCAAGAGAAACAAACACACATGCTGTTCTGAGGAGCTCTGGAGGGGACTGCTGACACATCCTAAACCTGTGAAGCAATGCAGAGATACCACCAGGCTACACAAAGAAGCCGTTAAGATGGTTTTTCTAGGGCTGAGTCTGTGCGTGTGAGCCACACACCGAACCCTGTGAATGCACCGGTCTAACAGCTGCCAACTACGCTCTGAAGATAAAGGTGACATTAGTAGACATTAGTGGCAGAATCACATCGCTTAGCTCAGCTAGAGATGAACACAGGTGGTTAGGTAAATACAGTGTTAGAATAAGGTATCGTTAGCGAGAGCAGAACGGGACAGGAGCAGGAACCCGTACAGCAAAGAAAATCTAATCAAACCCAATCAATGACATTACTGAACGTGGGAGGAAAAGGTGGTGTGTGACGAATTTTTACTACAGGAAAAAACATTATGCTTTTAAATTCTGAACTTACCACAAAGAATATCCAGGCAAAGCCACGTTAAGCATGCAAAATAAAATGTAGATACAAACATAAAATACAGTAATGGTTCGTCGACCAGTTCCATATAAAACACAATAATACAGTCAAATGAAAACAACAAAATAAAGAAACCAAAAAAAGAAGCCAAAAACCACTTGCAATTAGACACTGGTGGAGAAAATGGAAGAGGCAAAATGTGGCTACAGAGCCATTGAAGAGTTCACATGGATTTTTAAGCACTAATTTTGTAGCAGATAATGAAGTAATTTTTTTAATTTCTGTGGTTTTCACATTTTTCTGGATAATTCAGGACAGAGACACACACACACACACACAAGCAGATGCTACTAAACAGCAAGGGTGTTTATCTACATTTTGCAGTCCCCAGCAGAGCAAGAATCCAGTTACTGAACCTGCAAAGAGCAACTACAAATGAAGTTTCCTTCCTGCTTCACTGGAATGAATTAACCCAGTGCTAACACCCTAAATGAACAAGCTGCAGATTTGAAATGACGTTAAATGGGATTTTCTTGTTGGCAACAGCAATCAGTTATACAAGACAAAAAACCTGTTTCCAGTGGGTTCCCTTGTTTTCAGGGGAAAGGTTAAAGATTAATAGGCTTTTCCACTTCCCTCTCCTCATCTGGCTGTGCTTTGTCCTATGAAAAGTACCAAGATTCCTCTATATGAAACAATTAACTGCCCAGGCCACTACTGTTGGTCGTAAGAGAAGACTTCTTGCATCTTTCTTCTGAAATTTTAAAAGAAATTGAGATTTTTCAGAAGGCTTGAGCCCATGTGGATGTAGCTGTTTCACACCCACTGCCACAAAACTTTCCATTAACAGTTTCCACACAGCTGCTGAGGAAGAGCTGGGGCTGCAATGCTCTCTATGTGTGTTGAAGATTTTTTTGTCCCCCACCTGAAATTTCACTTATCAGCAAATGTTTTCTTTCCCAATAACCTCAGTTTTAAAACAAGATAAGCAAGAAATAGCTTTTCAAACATTACTCGCATTCGCAGATTACCATCACTGGAGACATCTGTGCCTTGGGGACTGGTTAGATGTATTTTTATTGGTTTATTAATACTGAAGGACAAGTGACGTCAATCAGGACATCAGGATGTGAGGCTGACTGAAGTGGAGGAGATTTAAGATGTATGTAAAACTCTGCAGTTTTTACTATAAACAATCATTATGCCTCTTATTACTTAAAATTATTTATTAACAAAACTCAACATCTCTGAACCTGTGTTGTTATCATTGATAAATCAGGATTTTAAATCTCTACCAAGTCATCTTGTACTCTTTGCCATCACAGAAAGTTAACTGCTGGAAGGGACCTTGAAAGATCATCTAGTCCAACCCCCTAAGCATTGTGTGAAACAGCTGACTCGTACAGCCAGAGACACTAAAACAAGCACACAGCAGAGCAGAAAGTGCCAATCAGACTCAATCAGAGCTCGCATGAGCACAGAGGCTCAGAGACTACAATGACAGGCACCAAGAGTGAACAAACACCCATCTAAAATGAAGGCACAGGAAAAAACATGGGACAACTAGCAGAGACTGTTCAGAGTGGTTCGTATGTGGAAATCCAGAGTGTAACTAGCTCTGACTATTTTTCCATGTTTGTTGGCCTGGCAGCAGCAGCACATGGATAAATGTCCTATTTCATGATTCAGGGACAGAGGGCATCCCCTTTTATCAGTGTGATATTTTTCCTGCTAATAGGACCACCTGCCACATGCAGAGTATTGCAATGATTTTATTGCAATATTTTATTGCAATGTTACATTATGCAGCAAGGGAGAGCGCAGGACTTTGTTTTACTATGGCAAGTGACTTGATGAGACTCACACAAGAACCCTAGAGTGATTCATCATTGACAACAAGGCTGGTGAAAGAACTGGAGGGAAAATCCAACGAGGAGAGGCTGAAGGAACTCCGGGTATTTAGCCTGGAGAAGAGGAGACTCAGCAGGGACCTTCTCCCTCTCTACAACTCCCTGAAGGGAGGCTGTAGTCAGGTGGGGGTCAGGCTCTTCTTCCAGGCAACTAGAGCCAGGAGAAGAGGGCAAGACCTGAAGATGCCAGGGGAGGGTTAGGTTGGAAGTCAGGAAACCCTTCCTCACGGAAAGGGTGATCAGAGCCTGGAATGGACTGACTAGGGCACAGGTGGAATCCCCATCCCGGGAGGTGTTTAAGGACAGCCTGGCTGTGGCCCTTAGTGCCCTGGTCTGGCTGATATGACCTGGGATTCTGTGATCACTGCTGACAGTGTTTGGGATTTGAGAAATAAATGTCAATCCCATTACAACAGTTTGATTTGGTGGAACCCTTAAAAGAGATTGCAGGATTTCCTTTGGGAATGGCTGCGCAAAATGCTCACATGGGGCTGCTGTGCCCAGAAGTTTTACATGTTGTGACTGCATTATAACCAACTCAGTTAGGCTGCGAAGTCAGGCTTCTGCAGGCAAGAATTGAAGCCATCAGACACCACTGGTTACAAAATCAGAACAGCAGATACAACAAAGCAATTTCAGTGCTGAATGACCTTTTCTAGTGAAAACACTGATAAAAACTTATTTGCTGCAGATGTTCTGCAGTTTTTTTTCAGAATTAAACTATGGTTAGGGTATCATATCCTCAGGTACAAGAAACCTCAGCAGCTCTACAATGCTGCACAGAGACCACCAGTTCCTCATCAGTTGCCTTCATCCATGCAGGAAAGCAGTCCCAGAAACTAAATTACAGTGATCTTTGGCAAATCCATTTCTTTTTGGGGTACCTCAAGCAGCAGCAGAGGTGAACAGGCAGTCGTGCAGGGCAAGCGCATCCTCTTACCTGGAAAGATTTTTTTTGTCTTCGTGGCCAGGAGGGCAAGTAGTTTTATAATAGGATTTTTAATTGCTTAAGAAAGCACTAGGTTAATCTGAAGAAATCTCAGCTAAACAAGAGATCTAGCACTACAAAAAGCTGGAGAAAAATATTCTAACCCAAATATCACTAAGGCTTAATTTATTTTAGTTACTCTTAAGAAACCAGCCACCACAAGTTCTATTGCAAGATGTAATGAACATGAACACTCATGAAAAGTAGTAAATAAGTAGTTCAGTGAACTAATTCCTACCTGAAGATCCTGGGCAGGCTGGAAATGTTCACACTGCTTGGGCCCTGCTCTCATATCATCTTAAATCCAGTGCCCACTGACACAGCAGAAAGCAGGTAAATAAATTCTCAGAATATTATCTCCTGAGAAACTAGATGTGTGGCTATTACAAAACTCAATGGAAATGAGACAAACAACACAATAAAGAAGGCAGACCAGCAGTAGCTGGAACACCAGGCCATTTCTCCCCCTAACCAGGCACTTCACAAACTCCTGTGTGATATTCCACTGCTCTGTTTACCACTCCACTGTGACTAAGACTCAGCTTCTCCAGGAGACATTTAAAAATATAGGAAGTTTTCTTCTACAGGGCGATCGCTAAGGAGAAATCTCAGTAAAAGGAAAACATATGTTTCAGAGAAAAGGCAGCTCTTCCCACTCCTTGCCATATGTGTTTTGGAAAGCACAAAGGAAGAAAGAGCTCCATCACACAGTAACACAAAACTGACCACTGCAGGCAGAACACTGCCCAGACCCCACCCACCACCACTGTTCTGGTGTTACCTTGGCATTAAATGTCAATGACCAGAAAGACATAGAGTTTCAGGTCCTACTATAGTTTTGGTTATGTTTTCTTGCTTTTGCTGTGATGATGTCTCCTATAAGAGGATGAGGTCTAAAAGCCATGCACATCAACCAGGCTGCTACTGCACCCATTCCTTCAGAACTTTCCTTCCAAAGCCCATAGAAAAAAAATCAATAGAAACAAATATTACCCGAGTCTACCCCTCAGACAACCACATCACTGCTCTGGCCAAGCACCACAGTGCCATAAAGCCTTCTCCAGATCAGGATGCTTTTTCAGAACAAAGCTTAGTCAGTTAAAATAAATACAAACCCTACCATCTCCCAAACACAGAAGACTGATCCTTTCTGTTACCCTTTGTTTTCCTTTTCAAACAGAACTCTCAGAAATTTGTTTCTCACTTTGTCAACCCTCCAGCTGTTTGTTTGCAAACACTTCCCTGCTCCTTTTCAAGTACTTCACACCATCCCTGACTGAAAGCCTCAACAAGGTTACTGGCTGCAGAAGGAAGGGCAGGTAGGAGAGATCCCCGGGACTGCCCTCATTCCACAAGAGGGAAAGCCTGTAACTCCAAACTCCTCCTCTAAAATGGTGATCTCTGAGCAGGAGGGGAGGCTTTGGATAACTTAAGCACGGGGTTGGCAGTAAATAAACATGAGGCAATGACAAAACAGGGTGAGCATGGCCTATTTTAGAGTTCGGGATTGTCACAATACATCCAGCCGGCTTTGATCTCCTTCCCTGAGCTTCCCAGTACCAAATCCTTACATATCTACCATTAGCTAAGCTCCAGATTTGTAGCCAGCAGCTGGAAGACAGCAGAGCACACATGCACTGACACCAAACACATTCGATGTGCATAATATTGTCAGAGTACAGCTGCCGCTGACAGTCAGAAGCATCTACCACATGAGATTTAACGGGTTTGCTACTTCTACTGAAGTGTGATCAGGAATCTGTTATGAAGGCAATTAAACTCGATACCACGAAGGGAAACAGCAGGGACCAGGTACAAGTGTGCAGGTGAGGAAGCACCTTGTACCTGGAAACTGTATCTTCCATGAGGGCAGGTTTTCTCGTGATTTTCCCTATTGTAGGTGACAGAGACACTTGAGAGGATGTTGTAAAAATCCCCACTGTCCCCACTGCTTCGAGCAGAAACCCAAATGCTCAAAGCACCTCAAGCACACATGCAAGCAGCTGCGTGCAGGGCACATGCGAACCCAACACCTACCTCCACTTTTCCACCTTGGGAAACAAATGTAAGCAGGTAAAACACAACATTCTTCCCCTTGATTTTCCAATTGAAAGAGAGAACCAAGTGTACAGCCAGAACACCAAATAATCTACATCTCACAGTCTTCTTACTCTCTAAAAGGCAGTTGGGTGCTTTTTGTTGAGCCAAGGATATTGAGACCAACACTCATAGATCCACTGGGTTACTTACGTTGTTGTTGCGGGTTTCTACTGCTGGGAACTTCCTGACGATGAATTTGACAGCAGATTCCAAGTTTTTGTCAATAAGGTACGATGGTTTGGCTTTGGGGTCGCCGCATGCCTACAAAAAACACAATAAAGAGAGCTGAAGTAAACACAAAGTTCATTCATCATGAGTTAGGCGAGAGGTGCAAATCTGAAGACAAACTAGAAAGATTCTTTCTGGTTTTATTTTTGGTTTGTTGGTTTTAGTGAGCAGGTGATAAAATGAAAAGCAAAGTGCAGGACTGTCACAGCTGAAATATGCAATGGGAAACAGGACAGAGATGCTCTTCTACTGGAAAAGATGCATGGAAATAAAGCGGTTAGTGCAGAACAGCAGTGAGGGGGAAAAAATCAATCCTAAAAGAAGGAGATTAAAAAAAAGGCTTTCCTTTGAATGCTATTGCTGGTTTGAGGTAGTGTTGTGTCATCTGGAGTCAACAGACTGTTAGAAAATCCACTCGTGTCATCTTCTGGGCACATTAAATGGTTCCACTACCCTTTGTGGAACAAAACTGGAAGCCCTGTCACCGAGCTGCATTTAACTTTTGATTTCAAATGAGAACTGCAAAAGCCACCTCTCCATCCCACAGTGAAATCACCAGTACTTGCCTAAGGCATCCTACTGCCTCCGATTAAGCACTCAAGTTCTGCTTGTTCTCTGGGCTCCTGCAGCAGTTCAGGCTGTGCTTTGAGAACGGCAATTGAGAGCTTTCACTCTGGTCTTATCTGTGCGGGAGGTCGCAGCTAAGGGTTAGGGGTCTTCAATGACTTACGGAGATGTTTCAGAACAGCTTCTGCAGACCAACGACTGACCAAGCCCCTATGTTTGCCAGCTGCAGCGCATGCTATCAAACACTATTCCTCAGCTACTCTGACTAGCAAGCCATGCTACACCACTCAGTCTGGAGGAACGTACTATAAGCAGCGTTACTTACATGCCAACACTTGTGCTCACTTTGTGTTCTCTCTCAAATAGTCACTTAGCTTTATAGTCCTCAGAGGGCTTTGCAAAGGAGTTTCGTGTCTCATGCAAAAAGAAAAACCATAATAAACTAAATTCCATGCGCTTGTACGCAACGGAGTGAACTCGAATGGGACTCGTTGGAACAACCTTCCCACAGTGACTGGGTATGACCGAGCTGTGGACTGTAGAGACAGAAGTCATGGAGTATGAGACCGATTCTGAAAACGGGCAAGAGGGCAAAGGGAAGGTGAAAAAGCTTTGCAAACCTTCCAAACTTGTCCTTGCTGGGAAAGCAGTGTAATAAAAACAAACAGAGAGAAGAATTACATATAAACAAGTGACTCTGCAAACCCCCAAACACACTACATTGAAGCGAACTAACAAGCTATTACCTACTTCCCAGAGAACATTAGGACCAGCTGTTGCTCTTCTATGGGGTGAACACAATTCTAACACTCACAAACAACTTTACACGCACTTCAAGAGAGCTCTACTATCAGTGCAAAGCGCTGCAAATGCACCCAGACATGGAACCGCTCGTTTCCAAACAAAGTTTGGGTGGGGAAGAGAAACAAATGAAAACAAAAATAAAGGAGTTAACAAACAACACATGCAACTAAGAGGAGAGGGAAACAGGAGAGAAACTCAGTGAAGTTTTACATACCTGAAAAAGAAACGGTAGCCAAGAAAAAAAACAAAAGAGTGGTTATTGTAAGTTTCTAAGAGTCCTAGCAGCAGCACATGACGTGTGCTAATGCGCCGCTGTAGCAGCAGAACTCCCACGGCAGCCAATAGCCCCACCAAATTAGTTCATTCCAGTATCATCGTACAAGAGGAGTTTGGAACAAGAATCATTTCAGCAACGTCCACAGGGTATCAAGTATTGACTGCTTCGATATTCTCGCAGCAGCAAGCACCACAGGCCTCAGGAGATCTAGTCTGTACACACTTGAAAGTCTTGATACAAGAAAAAACTATCATGTAAATAGGTGTAAAACACAATTAACCAGCGCACACCTCAAGTTTATGGAGCCTTCGTTAACCAGGTGTCATGGCTTCATCAGAAGCTGCATCAGATGATTCCAGTTTACAGGCCCTGCCGCACCTTAAGGGACTCTCTGCTTGAAGAAGGGTCACAGGCTGATGAAGCAGCTTAACTGGCACCATGTACCTGTGGTACAGTGCAGCTGGTGTTTCAGAGGAGACAAGGCACCTGCCATTGTTGAATTTGTCAGTCTGGATTCAAACCCCTCTTCCACAAACACTCCTCATTTTTGCTGGCAACATATGCTTTCCCACCTGCTGAGGTGGGGTGAACAGAACCTGCCTGATTATGAACAAGCGGCTCAGGGCCTTCTCCCTCCCACATTCCATTGCAATAACCGTCCTTTGTTTCTTACCTTTTTAAAACCATAAAGCCCAGAATGGCAGTTTTGTGAGGGTTAAGGCAGCATGCATGAATTAGAAAGGCTCTTCTTAGTGCAGCACTGAGGGAACACAGCTCTGAAGCTGTGGGATTCCAGCTGGTTCAGCCCCTGAAAGAATCCCCCAGCTGTCATCTCCCAATTCCTCTGTACATGACTAAACAGCTGCCAAGTATACAGGCTAGGAAAGGTGATGCAGAGCTGCTGCCAGAAACCCATCTCATTTTAAAACATTGAAAACAAGGGCCTAGGCACTGGATTCCTGCTCTTTCCACAGCACCTTGCAGGGGTCCCTGCTACTGTAAGCTCCAAGTGATCCTACTCCAACATTATTTGTTGTATCCTCCATCCCAAAGGACACCCTTTATTGTAAACCCTTGAGCACACTACAGAGAACCAGGTTGTGGTCAGGTAGGGGTCGGGCTCTTCTCCCAAGCAACTAGCGCAAGGATGAGAGAGCAGGGCCTGAAACTGCACTAGGGGAGGGTTAGGTTGGATATCAGGAAGCCCTTCCTCATGGAAAGGGTAGTCAGTGCCTGGAACAGACTACCCAGAGCAGAGGTGGAATACCCATCCCTGAAGGCATTTAAGGACAGACTGGCTGTGGCCCTTAGTGCCCTGCTCTGGCTGCTGTGGTGATGTTAGGTCACAGGCTGGGGTAGATGAGGGCTTTTCCAGCCAGTGACTGTGAAATCAGAGGAAAAAGGACCTCAAGAAATAGTCTACCCTACTCTCCTGTTCCCTCCTGTTCCAGCTGTGGCTGTGCTGCTCCTTGCAGGTGTCTGCCAAACCTTTCCTTGTATCCCATACTGGTTTAGTCTAATATCTTGCTGACACGTTTATAAAACCTCCTGTTGCCCCCCAGTTTTCCTGCAACAGCACTTATTTGGCTTGTGTTTGCCCTGATCCTTCCCAGCTATTTTCTGCTGACTTGCTACCTCATTACTTTTGATTTTCACTCCACAAACCAGCTTAACAGCCACACTTGCTCAGCCTCCTCCATGTCTGTTAGACCATACACCAAACTGCATTATGATTGAGGCTGGAAAAGCTCTCTGAGCTCATCCAGCCCAGCCTTTAACATGACCACATCAGCCAGACCAGGGCACTAAGGGCCATAGCCAGTCTGTTTGCCATCACCTCCAGGGACAGGGACTTCACCATTGCCCTGTGCAGTCCATTCCAGGGTCTGATCACCCTTTCCATGTGGAAGGGCTTCCTAACGTCCAACATAACCCTCCCTTGCCACAGCAAAACCTACAGTTTAAGCTCAAACAAAATCCCATAAAGGTTCCCCATTATTTCTGTAGCTTCTCGTAGTTTCATATTACAGATTTAAGCCCCCTGAGCTGTTAACACAAAGAGCAACTGGAAGCAAAGGCCAGCAACACCCCAAGAAGACCATGCTAAACCACAGTGTGACAAGATCATCCTCATACCCTAATGTTCCTAATATGGTTATCCGTCTGCTTTCATCACTATAGCCCCATCCTGACAGCACTTCCTTACATTGTTTGGAAGAACAATCAGATGAGGTCATATCAGCCACCTCACTAAGGTCATCCACACAATATCTGCTACATTGCCCATGCTAGAGCAACCCATTACCTCAGTGGGAAACAAATACGGTTGGGCTGGCTCTGTCTCTACAGGGATGAACTCACTGTGTCCTCCTATGCTGACAGCACCTATCTGGTGACAGCTTCATTCTAGTCATCAAACAGGGGGCAGGTGAGGCACAAAAGTTAAGCTTCACTGCCACAAAACTTCTCCCGAATGCCATCTGCAAAGTATCACGTGAATAAAAGCAGGGAAAAAATACCCCTATGTTTCTCTTGGGATGTTTTAGAAGACATCAGGGGATATTTGTAGCCTGTAGGAGTGTTACTGTTTCTTTACAAAATCCACCATTTGTCTGAGTTAACATTCTGTGACATGGTGTTACAGGTTTATTTGCTCCCTCTGCAAAACAATGTAACTTAGGGTTGATGCTTTCAGTTGCCAGCACTGAGTTTGTTCGGGACCTTTTCTCTTATTAGCTGACGGCTCCCTGGAGATCATAGCCACAAAGAGGTGGACACACACCACCCTCTGAACGTCCAGAGAGCTGCTGACATGCCTCAAACACTGGAAGCCACAGCACCCCGCCCTAAGCCACTTCCTGATGACCCAAAGATGTTTTCTGCTCTTTCCCACATCAACCCTAACCCTACAATTCCAAGATGGATTATTTGTGGGCTTTTCCTCTCAGCCCCAGCACAGAGCACAGTGTCAGAGCGATTTAATCCTACATCCGTCCAAACTTCAGAGCTCTACAGAGCAGAAACTTCTCCACCTAAAATCTCTCTTGCTTTTCCCTGAGGAGCTTCTCTGGTTCTTCAGACCACTTTATAGACTGGTTCTACTAACCAAACAGGCTTTCACAGCTGTCTCCTGCCATATTCAGACTGTCAGCTGCTCTCTAGTCCAGTTTTGGAACTTTAGGGATCTTTTTCTTCACTCCAATCCCATAAACAGCGTAAATGGCTGGTGAAGTAAGATGTGACCTCCGCTCAACTCCAATGTGGTTATCATTGTCCCAGAGGAGACTCGTCACAGCCCTCCTCATTCCCTCACAGCAAATGCCTGCTGCTTTCTAAAGGATCTGCTCCTTAATCGCTGCACAAGAGGAAATAAAGAGGGAAACAGCAAAGTACTCAGTCTTGAAAACGGCTAAAAAGCAACACCCTCAACACAGCTAAAGATCCAATATCCCCACCAGTGCATCTTTACACAGCTGCCTGGCAATTAATCACCAACTAAACAATCTCACATCCCACTTCGTACTAAGCAACAGGGTGCTCACAACAGGATCCAGAGCACAGGCAAAATCAACTACAGCTCCTGCAAATATTTATTCTGTTCCTTATCTGTGCCTTTCCTTAGGTTCTGCAGGTCATACCTCAGGGCTGCTTTAAGACAGCAATTTTTCAGATGCTCTGCAACCAGCAGTGGTGGGAGACTCAAATGAATGTTTGGTTAATGACATTCTAATAGAAAAAAACTGCACACGAAGACAGTGATATTAATGTTCACTAACAGAGCCAGCATGTTTGAGTGACACAGGCACTCCAACATTCAAACCCTTCGCCTTTGTCCCCAGCAACTCTGCCGACATCCATCACAGAATCACTGAGGATGGAAGAGACCTCTGAGCTCATCCGGCCCAGTCCAGGACCAAACATGACATCAGCCAGACCGTCCTTAAACATCTCCAGAGATGGGGACTCCACCTGTGCCCTGGGCAGTCCATTCCGGGCTTTGATCACCCTTTCTGTGAGGAAGGGCTTCCCAACATCCAACCTAACCCTCCCCTGGTGGCTTCAGGCTCTGCCCTCTCATCCTGTTGCTAGCTGCCTGGGAGAAGAGCCCAAGCCCCACCTGTCTACAACCACACTCCAGGAAGTTACAGAGTGTGATAAAGTCCCCCATGCACTTGGCCCTGCTAAACCTCATCCCATTTGCCTCCGCCTATTGACCCAGCTTGTTCAGATCTCTCTGCAGCATCTTCCTCCCCTCCAGCAGATCCACGCTCCCCTCAAACTTGGTGTCATCCACAAATTAACTATGGGGAGATTGGATCCGTTATACGGGTCACCAATAAAGAAGTTGAACAGAACTGGGCCCAGCACTGATCCCTGGGGGACACCACTGGGCACTGGGCACCATTCACAACTACTCTCTGTGCCTGGTCATCTATCTTGCCAGTTTTTAATCCAGTAGAGGGTGCATCCACCCAAGCCATGGACTGCCAGCTTTTCCAGAAGAATACTGTGGGAAACTGCTGAAGGCTTTGCTGATGTCTAGGTGGACCACATTCACAGCCTTCCCCTCATCAACCTCACAGCTCATGCTGGGTGGGCCTGATCCCCTATTACCTTGTACCTGCCACTCACCACCTCTTGATTTACTCTGGCTACACCTACACTTCTGGCAGATTCAGAGGTGCAGAAGGTGAACTGTAACAGCAGTTGGACAAGTTGTTAAGTATCAGACTTCTAACTAGAATTTTTCCTGCGTCGTTTCTAACAGTTGAGAAAACCCTTTCAAATCTCTGCTCCCTAGACAGCATCCACAGCAATCTGAAAGGCAGCTACCAACATATCATTTCTCACTTCCTCTTATTAAAAAAGTCTTAGCCACTTCCTCTGACCGCAATACCACAGATTGTCTGGTTACCTCTAGTCACTGAAGTTTTGATGTCATCCTCAACAGAGGAAGCAATAAGAATGTGACATAGCAGGTCTGAAACCATGTCCTGAAAAGGGAGGCACTAAAGTAATTTCAAAGGTAAAGGAAAGTGAAGCTTTCCAAGCAGTGAGACAGGCTGCAGAGGGGCTGAAGGGAAATTCACAGTACAATGATCTATGCTGAGACTTGTGAGGCTCCCCACCACAGGCAGCCAGTCACTGCTGTCAAGCAGAACTGAGGCCACATACAAACCCCTATCTGAATTACAAATCAGGCCATGAATACAGAGAGTTGTGTCTGGGACAGCTCCAGAGTTACAGAACTACCTGTCATATGGCAATCAGACTCCACAGTAGTGCCTCCTCACTCTCTGCACGCAAGACCTATGTGATTTTGGACACTGCTCATGGTATTTGCAGGAAAACCTGGTGTCACCTCTAGTGCTGCTGCTTCCCTGCCAAGAAGCTATCCGCTCGCTTCACTTCACTGACAGAGATGGCAGAACTACCACAGATGGGCCATGGTGCTCAGGAAGGGCTCTGCCATCTACCTGTGCCAGCACAATGGTGTCTGGAGGCACTGGACTACGCTGTGTGAGGAAGTGTCCCCAAATCACAACACAAGCAAGGAGAGCAGAGTCTGCTCGCACCAGCTGCGGCACAACTGCATGTCAAGACCAGCTTCCATCTTCTACCCTGTGGCCTTGCCTAATTCTCCAGGCCAAGCAGGCTGTGCTCAGAAAATTTCCCAGGCAGCTGTCCACCTGCCGTGTGTCTCCCAAAGAAAATGACTGCCCCAATTTGCTGCTTTTCCCCATCAGCAAGGCATTTCTGGTTGATTAGGAACATGACTAGGTCACTGCAATCACTAAGCTGAAGGAATTTTCCAATAGACTGAAAGAAATCTCACTTCTGCTCCAGGAAGTTGGAGTTTGCACTAATTTAATCAAAACACTTTATATCTGTCCATGAAGATCTGTGGGAACACTCCAATAACACTACTCTGGACCAACAATGACTTCTCAACACTTCAAATCCAACACCTGGAGAAGTGTTTCACCTGGAAACAATAATTTAATAAAGCCATCTTTGCACTTGGTACAGCCAAACAGCCTCTCATTCCTTCTGTAAAGTCCTCTGTGAGCAAAACAACCTGACAAGGCACATCTTTTAGCTCAGCTCTGTCAGGCAGAATCACTGCTGGCATAAACCCACCATGGTCATAATTCAGTTAACAAGAAAGCACCCACAATGCCCAAACCTGCTCTGCACTCGCTGCTTTCCTTGCCAGAAGGCCACAGCTAACATCTCTGAAACAGGAAAAGGGTCCCAGAGCCCTGGCCCTGACAGATTGTGGAGTCTTCTGATTTGGCGACATCCCCAACCCTCCTGGACATGTTCCTGTGGAATCTACTCCATAGAATCCTGCTCTGGCAGGGGACTGAATGATCTTGAGAGGCTCCTTCCAGCTCCTATCAGTATGTAATTCCGTGAAAAACTTGTCAGACACCCCCATGTTCAAGGCAGAGCAACGAACTCCCAGCTAATAGCCCCTATTAGCTGGAGCTGTTAGAGCAGGTTTAGCCGCTGTACCCACCGCACGTTGGGAAACTCCTCTGCTCAGGATGCCCGCAGCCCCCGGGGCAGGGGATGGCCCTGAAGAACCAACCTGGAGAAGCAGCAGGATGTCCTCAGGAAGAGGGGGAGGATGGCCCCACAGTGTAACCCATCTCCCCCCGGCAGCAACCCCTCCACACCCCAGAGCCTTGGCTGCGGGAGGGGTTTCATCGCCCACCGCAGCTTCCAGTGGCGGCTCGGGAGCTGCTAAGCAACGGCTCCTCGAACTTACAGAAACCCAACTAATTTTACCCCAAACCCTTCGCTCCGGGGCCGGCGGGGGACGGCCAGAGCTGCGCAGCTACCGCGGGCTCCGTGACTCACGGCGGGCGGGCCGCGGGCCCAAGCCCAGGCCCAAGCCCAGCCCCGGGCCTACCTCCGCCCCCTCCCACCGCGCCGGCTTCCCCCGCAGCGCTC
>VZRI01010242.1:70400-131779 GCA_013397515.1 Upupa epops | reverse complement strand
GGGCTTGGCGTGACAACCGGGTGGCTGTCCCCGCAGGGTCGCAGGATGCTGCTCACGACCTGGAGACCATGAGGAACCATAAGGTGAGGTCACACGGAGACAGGAATGTGTCTCAGCCCTGGGGCTCTGGCCTTCTGAAGTCTCCAAGGTCTTCAAGCCACCGTGTAAAATCAAGCTGTCTGCACATAAGAGGCTGTTCGGCTTGCAGCTGGTGGGAGGATGGGTGGTGAATGGGTGGGCAGGTGGAAGAATGATGGATGCATGCATGCATGGATGGATGGATGGATGGATGGATGGATGATGATGATGATGGAAAAGGCCCTCAGACAGTGTGTGGGATGGGGACCGTGCTAGGCTGCTGTCTGGTGCCATCTGAGTGTCAGTGTTCTGTGAGTTAAAGTAATCTCCCATGGCCGTAGCCAGGGCAGGAGGCTAGAGGTGGTCCTGCCTGCTAAGCGTGGGTGTAGGTTACTCTGAACTCCTTCTCTCCTTCTGCTCCAGTGAATGGTCCTGATACCTCAACAGAAAGACCACCAAAGTACATAGAACTGAACAGTGCAGCTGTATGTGTGCCATTTTCGTCACTGCTGGATTCCCTGGCTATTTTCAAAAAATTCCTTTTGCTTTCTGTTGTTTCATGTAGGTCACTCATGTACTCAACGTAGCATACGGAGTCGAAAATGCCTTCCTCGATGACTTTGTGTACAAGACCCTTCCTATTCTGGACCTCCCAGAAACTGATATTACCTCCTATTTCCCAGAATGTTTTGAATTTATTGAGAAAGCAAAGAGCCAGGTACTGCACATCAATAATTCATGCTACTGGTTACCCTAGTTAGATTATTCATCCCCCATTTTAAACCTACAGAGCATCTTTTGTTGAAAGAATGGTCCCAAACAAGTAGTTTTGCCTTGGACTTTTTAAAAACAGAATCTAAGCTCATAGAGCTGTGGTACTGCTCTTCTTCCCAGTTCCCTCTGGAACAGCTGTTTTAGAGCTACTGCCTTGTGTGTTTTACAGAAATCCAGCTTTTCTGTGTAACTACAGTTACACAGTTAGTTTCCTTTAGTACCAACATCCTGCCATGAGCATGTCACTCCCTCATAGCTACCATATTCATTATTTAGGGAGACTCGGATAAAAGAAGATAATCTTGACTGGTTCTGTCTGCGTCACAGGATTCTTTCCTTCTCTTATCTATCATTAATGAGCTATGTGATCCACGCTGATGCTTAATGAGCTGTTCAGGGTTTCTCATTACGGTTTCCACTGGCACTCACAGTTCCTATCTGTACAGTGGTGCTCCCTGACTCTGCTGCTTCTGTGCCAGCCATTGGTTCATTGTTCAGCGGTTTCCCTCACTACTTTGACAGCAACAGGAAGTTCTTAACAGAATGATGCGTTTGTATTTGGAGCTCTTGTATATGTGAATAGTCACACAAGCACAGAATGACTGAGGCTGGAAAAGCCCTCTGAGCTCATCCAGCCCAGCGCTTAATATCACCACAGACAAAGGCACTAAGGGCCACAGGCAGGCTGTCCTTAAACACTTCCAGGGATGGGGTCTCCACCTGTGCCCTGGGCAGTCCATTCCAGGATCTGACCACCCTTTCTGTGAGGAAGAGCTTCCTAACATCCAACCTAACCCTGCCCTGGCAGCTTCAAGCCCTGCCTTCTCATCCTGGTTCTAGTTGCCTGGGAGAAGAGCCCAAACCCCACCTGACTACAACCTCCCTTCAAGGTATTGGACAGAGGGAGAAGGTCCCCCCTGGGTCTCCTCCAGGCTATACACTCCCAGCTCCCTGAGCCTCTCCTCAGCAGACTTTTCCTCCAGTCCTTTACCTAGCTTCATTGCTCCTCTGTACCCACTTCAGCCCCTCTATCTCCTTCTTGAAGCTAAGGGTCCTTTTAATACAGTCTATACTCAATGAGAGCCCAGTTCAGGGTGACAAGGCTAAAGCTGTAGAACTTCTGATTTGTCTCAGTAGATTTCTGTATAAAGTTTCTGCCTCTATAACAAACACCCCAACATGGGTTTCTTTTCTTTCTTGAAGAATGGTGTGGTGCTGGTGCACTGCAATGCTGGAGTGTCCCGAGCAGCAGCTGTTGTCATCGGGTTCCTGATGCACAAGGAAGGACTGGGTTTCGCCAGCGCCTTTTCCCAGGTGAAAAGCGCCAGGCCCGCAGCATGCCCGAATCCTGGGTTCATGGAGCAGCTTCACAAGTATGAGGATCAGAATGTAAAGGTGAATGGCAGCATAAATGATCACGACTGATCGCAAAGGAGGAGTGAGACTATCTGTTTGGACTGTGGAACAGAGGGTGGATGTACTTTAATCTGGCATTTTGCACTCCCCTCTCCCAGGGGCATTTGAATGTCTTCACACCGTTTTTTCTTACTCCCTGTTTTTCAGCACCTACTCTAAAGGCCAAAAGGTGTTCCTCTGACTTCAGAGATGAATGGGCTGCCCAGAGAGGGGGTGGAGGCACTGTCCCTTGTGGTGTTAAAAAAGCAGGCTATTGTGGTGTTTCAGGAGATGGGTTAGTGGTTGGGGTTTGTAGCATGGATGGTTGAAATTTATCTTGAAGATCTTTTCCGACCTTGATGATTTTATGGTTTTATCCAAGAACAAGCACTTAGAGCACTAGTGAACCAATGCATTTCCATGACAAGGTCAGTAAGTTAGATACCAAGATCCAAGAAACAGAATGATGCTTTTTTTGTACTGCACCATCCAAAATTGCAGGAAGGAAATCACCAAATTGCCCTCTTTGCTATTAACCCTAATCTTTGTTTCCTAACTGCTTGTAAAGTCTAGACAACAATATGTTGATATAATAAAGTCCCTTGGTATTGGATTTAAAATTGATATTTAAATATATACAAACACTTATAATGACCCATGTGTGACCTGCTGCTACAGCCTTGGCTTTGCGTTCAGCCCTTGATCAGACATGAGCCCGATCCCAAGGAGCCCCGCACAGCTGGGGCTGGAACCACTGATGTGGGATGGGATGTATAAACTCAGTAACAAACTGTCCTTCGTTTAAGTGCCAGTTCCATGTCCTTCCCGCGGCTCCGTTGCGGGTCGGTGTGTTCGTGCGCAGCCAAACAGCGCCGGATGCCACCGGGGGCTGGGGAGCCCTCCTGCCCGCGACCGGTAGTGACGGCAGCGAGGGGCGCCGGCAGGCGGAAGTGGCGTAGGAGACAGGCCCGTTGCGTATGAAAACGCCGGGCGGAATTGCCCGCGGTCTTTCTCACCGCCCGGGCAGACATGGCCGCCTTCGCCATGGAGCCGCTGCCTGCCGGTGAGTGGCGTCGGTACCTGCCGGCCTATGCTGAGGGAGAGGGACGGCAATGACGGCGCCGGCCCTTGTCGGTCCCTGCTGACGGACCGAGAGGGGAACCGTTGATGGCCGCGAGGCCCCTCGGGCCGCCCCTTTTGCATCCCGCCGGTGCCCGCTAACGGCTGGGCTATCTCGGGGCGAGTGCGGGGAGAAGTCGGTTGCTGTAACCTGAGAAACCGCGTTAGCTGCCGTCCCAGGCCTGAACTCCAGCCGGAGCCACAGCAGACCAGCTTAACGACACAGTCTCAGTGCGGTAGTTCTTGTAACAGCAAAAACCCACGCAGGATGGCGATGAACTTTGTTTGCTTAGAAAATACATTAGAGTACGGTATGGAGGGTGGATAGTCTCCGCCTGTACGGGCCACTGGTCAGGCCTCACATCGAGTACTAGGGGCAGTTCTGGACACTTAAAGAAGGACACAGAGATGCTGTAACAGCTCCAGAGAAGGGCAGAGAGGACCGTGAAGCATTTGGAGCACAAACACTCCGAGGAGTGCCTGAGGGAGCTGGGGTTGAGTAGCTTGGATAAAAAGAAGGCTTCGGGGAACCTTAGTGCTGTCTACAGCTACCTGCGAGGAGGTTGGTGCAAGCCTGGGGTCCAGTCTCTTTTCCCTGAAGACAAGTGGTAGGACCAGGGGAGATTGCTGCAAGCTGCATCAGAGAAGGTTTAGGCTGAATATTAGGAAGATTTATTTGACCAAAAGGGTTGAGATGTCACAGGCTGCCTAGGGCACTGTGGAATTGCCGTCTCTGCAGGGATGTAAAAGGTAAATGTGGTGCTGAGGGACAGGGGTGATCTGCCAGTGCTGGGTTGAGGGTTGGATTCTATGATCTTAATGGTCTTTTCCAGCCAAAGTGGTTTTGTGTCTTTGTAGTGCAGCCACTATTTAATCGACAGAAAAAGCTACATTGCTCAGCTTCTTCTGTTTTTCAATCAAGTTTTCCTTAACTCAGGAGCTGAGCCCATGACTCTGGGCTCCCCCACATCTCCCAAACCTGGAGCTGGCGCTCAGTTCCTTCCTGGGTTCCTGATGGGTGATTTACCTGCACCGGTGACTCCACAGCCACGTGCTTTAAGTGGCCCTTCAGTTGGTGTGATGGAAATGAGATCTCCACTACTTGCAGGTCAGGCATGGTTAAATGCTGACATTTTGTCTTGGAAGTGAAAGATGTTGTTTGTCTTGTTGCATTAAGTGACCTCTGCATGCTTGAATCCTTGTTATACAGCTTGTAAATGGTTTCAGCTCGTTGAAGGAAAGGTGAACCCACTCTCATTGGGGTTTCACTTAGTTTTTCAAAGTAGATTAAAGTTTACTGACTGTTTTTAAAACAGCAGGTCTGATGCGGAGGTTTGCTTTCATGGGGAAGGCAGTGTGAACCTCTGTGAATACAAAATCAGCTTGCATTCTCTACAGTTCAATTGCACAAAGGCCATCCCTTTGCTTTCCCTTTGCTTGAACAAGAGGTGGCTGCTGGCAGCTGCTGTTCAGGCAGTTGAATCCTCTTTTACATTACAAGTCCCAAAGTTTACCCGGTGAGACAGCAGCTGGCAAGGTGTAAGCCAGTCCCTGCTCAGAGGAGCAATCAGTGCTCTATCACTGCAGAATTTGCTGTCATCAAGAACAAGTAGCATCAGAGTAAAATGACAAGTTCTCTCGTGCTCTTTGTGCCATTTATCTGCAGGAGGCTCTCCCCCGCAGCCAGTAGTCCCTACACATAAAGACAAAGGTGGTGCCCCACCAGTTAGAAGTATCTATGATGAGTTACCTAGTCCTGGGCTTGGATCCACGCCCCTGACCTCAAGGCGACCAGTAAGTGGTTTAGTGGCTGGCCTGGTGTTGGTGGAATGTGTGAGGTACTTTCTGCGTCAGTGAGTTGTCTCTCAGTTGTATGAAATGCTGTAGCGAAGTGCACAGTGACTGTTTGGATGCTGCTGGAGCCCAGTGCGGGTGTTGGATGTGCAGGTCAAATCAGAGCTGCAGCTGAGGAGCTGTTTCCTGCCAGGACTTGATTTTCAGTGCTACAGGAAAAGAGAAATGCATGTTGTGCCTCTGCTGCACTTTGTGCGTGACAAATGCAGCCTTGTTTGCCTTCTTGTAAACTTGCTGGGCTGTGGATTGCCTCGAGGGTGCAGCCATGTCTTATCTTTTATCAAAGAACAGAAGGAATTTGGTGCTGAGTAACATAACCTACTCAAATTTGGGCTAGCAGGTGGGGCTAATTTTGGAAGGGTGACAGTAGAATTGCTGGACTGTAAAACCTTTGTCAAAGACCTCATTAATAGCTTTGAATAATCTTCTGTTAAATACAGTAAATTTCTGTTCTTACTCTAATGTTACAAGTAACTCCAGCCAAGCAGTGCGCTTTCTTGCCTTATGCTTTAGTTACCTGGAGATGGTCTCTAGTGATCCAAGATATGGACCTTTTGGGGTTATTTATCTCTTTCTGTGTTTCCCTGCAGGCCAGCTTTTCTTTAACACAGACCCCTCTGGTTGGAAATATGTCATCGACTCCTGGAACAGGTAAATGTGCTGTCAAAACATCCCTGGTAAGTCTCAGAATTGTAGAATTGTCATGGCTGGAAAGAATTTCTGCCCAGCCCTCATCCCAACATTTCCCCAACCCCTAGACCATGGCCTCAAGTGCTCTAGCTACTCATTTTTTAAACACTTCCACGGATGGTGACTCCACCATCCTACCTGGGCAGGCTGTTCCAGTGCCCAGCAACTCCTAAGATGCAATCTAAACTTCCCCAATGCAACTTGAGACCATTTCCTCTCATCCTATCATTAGTAATTTGGGAGAAGAGACCAGCACCAGCCTTGCTACAACCTCCTTTAGGTAGCTGTAGAGAGCGATAAAATCTCACCTGACCTCTTGTCTAGACTCAATAACCCCAGTTCCCTCAGTCACTCCTCATAGGGCCTGTTCTCCAGACCTCACCCCAGCCTCACTGCCCTGCTCCAGCACCTCAATGTCCTTATACTGTGACACCCAACACTGCACTCAGTACTTGAGGTGCAGTCTGACCAGTGCAGAGTACAGAGGCACCATTACCATTCTGCTCCTGCTGGTGACACAATTTCTGATAGATAAAGCCACATCAGCTCCTTTACTTACTCCTTAGTCAATCTTTGCTGTTGAGCTGAGCACAGGGGTGAAGCAGCTGCGACTGATGGGTCACCTCTGTCTCATATGTGAACCTCTGCCTTCCTGCGACGCTTAATTCTGCTGCGTTGTTCCTGTGGGGCTTCCACAGGGCAAGGAGAAAGTGAGGGTGCTGAAGCTTCCTGGTGTGCCTGCAGCTGTGAAGGTTGAATGGACTGGCTGTTTGTGCTTACAAATCCATCAAACTCTTCCATGTGCTCAACACTGGATTTGTCCTTCCACTATCGACTCTTAAAATGCTCTGTGGTGCACAAGTCACTTGTGTAACAGTGCTGTTTTGGTTTGACAGCTTCCACTGTGTTCAGTCCTGCCAGCATTGGGCAGCCTCGCAAGACCACTCTGTCTCCTGCTCAGTTAGATCCGTTTTACACGCAAGGAGATTCCCTGACTTCAGAAGATCAGCTCGATGACACATGGGTAACTGTGTTTGGGTAAGTCAGCTGCCAGAGTATTAGGAGGAAGGACTTGGAGATTGGTGCTATGCTGGGCTCTGCAGGAAATAGAGCTGTGGTTAAAGGCCACAAACATGCACCCTTTAGTGAAGACCATATTCCTCAAGTTTCTTGCATATCATTAACACACCGATCTCTTGGGTTCCTAAAACCCATTGTAAGGTAGGATTTAAGCACCACAATTCCTTACCTACTTGTAACTTTTTGAGGGCTTTTTCTGTCTTTCAGGTTCCCTCAAGCATCAGCTTCATATATTCTTCTGCAGTTTGCTCAATATGGAAACATACTGAAACACGTGGTAGGTTTGAAGTGGAGACTTCTTTCTGCAGGCTTGCAGGCTGGTTCTTGGAAAGGCCAGGGTTTCACGCTTGTTAATTCATCTCACGCAGATGTCCAACACGGGAAACTGGATGCACATTCAGTATCAGTCCAAGCTTCAAGCCCGCAAAGCCTTAAGCAAAGATGGAAGGATTTTTGGGGAATCCATCATGATTGGTGTCAAGCCATGCATAGATAAAGTACGTTAGCAACTGCTTTTGTTCCGCCGGCAATCCCCTGCGGTATCAAACCATTGTAGATCATAAAGGTTGAAATGCTGCTGCTCAGTGCTCACGTTCTGCTAACCCTCTGTTTCAGACTGTGATGGAAAACTTTGACAGAGGCTCCATATCCTCGACGCCTTCGGTTTTTACTCCACCTATGAAATCTGTGAGCACACCGGTGCAGCCTGTAAATAGTACTCCGAGGATTTCCACAATGAGACCTCTCGCCACTGCATATAAAACTTCCACTAGTGACTACCAGGTATTTTAAAGAGCAAGTGGTCCTTCTGTCGCGTCAGCTTGAGTGTGATGGGTGCTTGCTCGCTTCCAGACATTAAGTGTGACCTCTGCCTTTATCTTATCCTGCTGTTTCTTTGTGCTTCAGGTACAGGCTCAGCCTGTTCAGTCTCTAAAGTAACAATTAGAAAAACACAAATGAATGAATCCCTTTCCCAGCAGTTAAGGGCTTGTTTGGAAAATCTTATGTTGTTGGAATACAGTAGTATGTGGGAAAAAGAACCTGGTTAGGATGAAAATAACCAACTATATGTAACTGACTCTGTTTCTCTCTTCTCTTCCTCTTTCCTCCTGCCTTAATAGGTGGTTTCTGACAGGCAGACTCCTAGGAAAGATGAAAGCATTGTCTCTAAAGCAATGGAATACGTGTTCGGCTGGTAATAAACAAGAGGAAGCAGCACACTGAGTGGGTTTGGGTTGGTTATGCGTTGTTGGCGTCCAGGGTTAGTTGTATAACCACTGCTGGCAGTGCTGGACCTCAGGTGTCACGTGTTATGCTTCCAGTGAATTGAGCAGACATGTAGCTCGCACTTTAACCCATGGCAATCTACACGTGGTGTTGCAGACCAAGGACATAAATGCAGGAGCTTTCTCCCATTTCCTCTCTGACTGCATGATGTAGACAACCTATCAGCACTGACTTTTGCTCTGTGATTCCTTGCCATGACTTGCTCCCCAGTCTGTTGGAAGTATTTAAAGTGGTGGCTGTATTTCCTTTAATTCTATGACATGTTCCTTTCTGGTTTTACTGTGGGAAGTCCTGGGCTGCTGCAGGAAGAACCCTGTGCACAGGTGGTTCCAGTGGTGCTGCCCAGCATGGGCAGTTTTAATTCTTTTAGCGGTGAGTAATTCTCTCTGGCACCATCCTTTTTGTCACAGCAACCTTTTAACTGTTTCTTAATAAAGCTACACGAAGTGGAGAACAAAATTTATCTTAAATGAATATAAAGAAAACCCAGTTAACTGTTGTGTACAATGCTGGTGCTGACTTTTTCTGTTGTCGCCATGGCTGTCCTGTGGCACTGCACTTCACGTCTGTTGTTCTGAGCTAGCAAGTGCACGGTTGTAGTGGCTGAATAGAATAACCCAGTGTGTTGGTGAGCAGAGCTCTTTTCAAGACCCTTTTTTTCTCTAGAGTAGTGATTGAATTCTGATTTACTTTTTTTCTGTGCTTTGGGGTTTTTTTTACTGTGTTAGGCTTTTTTTCTTAAACTCAAATGGAACTTCCTCCCTTGAAGTTTTCCAGCCATCATGATTCTAAGAAAGGACCTCCAGGATCATCAAGCTCACCCCTCATCCCAACATCTCCCCAACCCCTAGACCATGGCCTCAATTGCTCTAGCTACTAATTTTTTAAACACCTCCAGGGATGGTGACGCCACCACCTCTCTGGGTGGTCTGTTGCAGTGCCTAGCCACTCATTCAGTAAATAACTTCTTCCTCTCATCAATCTAAACCTCCTCTGATGCAGCTTGAGGCCATTTTCCCTCATCCTATCATTAGTAATTTGGAAGAAGAGACCAGCACCAGCCTCACTACAACATCCTTTCAGGTACTTGTAGAGAGTTATAAGGTCTCTCAGCCTCCTCTAGAGTAAACTCAAGCTGAGCCTCTCTCAGGGAATTCAGTGTGTGTTGTATAAACTCATCATCTTGGCCGTGAAGATCACTCTTACCTGGGGAGAGAGTAGTTTTCTTTCTACATTATCTGGGCAGCTACATGCAACTCTTGGAGTTTGGAGTCTGTGGGTCAGCTTCAGCCTTTTAGTTTGGGCCAACAGTGTGTGATTACCCGGTCACACCTTTTGCCATGCCTTGTGCATACTGTGGTGTGCTCTGCAGGTTCATCACTGCCCTGGTGACCTTAGACTGACAAGTCTGTCCAGGATTGCAGGGTGTCCTTAAGGGCACAGGAGCATCCACTCAGCAGGAGGCAGCTAGAGGTAGTTATCAAAATCTCCAGCACTTGGTGAGAAGTTAGGTTCAACAGAGTAGTTCTTAAAATGTCTTTAAAACCATATTCACTGTTTTTGAGATGGATGAAGTGACCAGATTACTTCAGCAGGAGATACCACAACACAGCTACTTTTTAATGAGTAAAAATACTGTTAACATAGTAGACTTGCTTCAGGTTTTTATTGTAGATGCCCAGACCACAGAAGTCTGTAAAAACTCCTCTGCTTTAAGTGTCTTTAGAAAGAGCTCAGTTGTTAAATGAGAAAACCAATTTAAAGCTGGCTTTACACACAGCTTGGAGTGGGAAGCAGGTTTGCCAGCTTTTACGCTACAGGTCTCTGGGATAAAGATTCTATAGGGAATCTAGTAACAACATCAGTCCTGGGGCAACTTAATGGCTTTGGGGCAATGCTTTGTTTGAATGGTTCAGGCAGGACCAGCAGGTGTTTTGATGTGGTTTCTCTCACTGAGTATGAAGTGCAAACTATGCTTAAAACCCTGTTCTTGAGCTCCAGATCGCCACCACTGCGAAGCATGGCCAGGGATGGTGGTTCAGCCCCTCCCGGGGCAGTCTGTTCTAATGCCCCGCGGACCCTTTCAGGAAGAGGTTTCTCCTCATAGCCAATTTAACCCGCCTTGGGGCAGCCTGAGGCCATTTCCTCTTATCCTGTCCCTTGGTCCTTGTGAGGAGAGACCTCCTCTCTCTCCACCCCTCCTTCAAATAGTTGCAGACTGTGAGGGGGTTTCATCCTCAAACTCTTTTTGTCCACACTGAGCAACCCCATCGCCCTGCCGTGGGACAGCACCTTCGCTGCCGCAGGCCCCCCAGTTCACCCCCAGGCTCCGTTGAGTAACGCGCAGGACGGCACAAGATGGTGGCTGGGCGGGGCGGCGCAGGCGCGGGCAGGGCCGGAGGGAGCCCGGCGGTAGTGATGGCGTCCGGGTGCCGCATAGGGCCCTCCATCCTCAACAGTGACCTGTCGGCGTTGGGTGCAGAGTGCAGCCGCATGTTGGACTGCGGGGCCGACTACCTCCACCTGGATGTAATGGACGGGTAACGGCAACGGGACCGGGCGGGCGGGACGGGGCAGAGAGGCGGGCAGGTGGCTTGGCTCGACCCGGCCCGGTCCGGCCCGGTCCGGCCTCGGGTAACGCGCGGGCGGGCGGGTCTCTTTCTTGGCCCCCAAGACACTTCGTCCCCAATATCACCTTCGGCCATCCCGTCGTGGAGAGTCTGCGCAAGCGGCTGGGCCAGGAGCCCTTCTTCGGTGAGGAGTGGGGCGCCGGGGACGCGGGGGTCGGGACTGGGGGGGACATCGCGGCGGGCAGGGCCTCACCATGTGCCCGCAGATATGCATATGATGGTGGCCAGGCCCGAGCAGTGGGTGAAGCCGATGGCTGTGGCGGGAGCCAACCAGTACACTTTCCACCTGGAGGCCACCGACAACCCCGGCGCTCTCATCAAGGACATCCGTGAGAACGGCATGAAGGTGAGCGAGTGGCACCCGGGCCCTGCTGAAATATCCCAGAGCCGTACTTAATCAGCTCTGGGCCCTGCTTAACCAGCTGCTGTGTTCTGGTTAGCCTACCAGTGTTCTGGTTAGTTAGTCGCCACATTTCTGGGAGTGAAAGCCTAAAACTCACCAGTCTGGTCTGGGGTGGTCACAGCCTCCCTGGTGTCCTGCAGAACACTCAGCATTGTCCTTTGTCTCCCACAGGTGGGCCTGGCGATCAAGCCTGACACCACGGTTGAGCACTTGGCACCGTGGGCCAACCAAATAGACATGGCACTAGTGATGACAGTGGAACCCGGGTTTGGAGGGCAGAAATTCATGGAGGACATGATGCCAAAGGTAAATCAAGTTTCATTTCCTTATGTACACAGGGTAGAGCTGCTGAGCAGTGGGGAGTGAATGAGCTTTGTCCAGGCGAAAGGGGCTCTCACAGCTGGGTGTGGATCTGAGTGCCCACTTGTTGATTCCATTCCAGGTTCAGTGGCTGAGGACACAGTTTCCCTCTTTGGATATTGAAGTGGATGGAGGAGTCGGGCCTGACACCATCCATAAATGCGCAGAGGTAAGGGGCTAAAGTGGAGCAGCTTTCCTGGTTGCTGTGCCAAGAGATTTAACTGTTCCTCAGAAAGCAAAGTGTAGGTGGAAATGGCTTTTTATCTGTTGGTTGTCAGAGGGAGAAGCAGAGCACCCTGAACACCAGAACCTGCCTTGGGTCTAAGCTTGTGCCTGTGTTCACAGTGCCTTGTGAGCCCTCCCCAGAGCCAGAGGAGTCACAAGGCTCTGTACAGTTGGGGAAGTAGGAGCAGTGAGGAAATTGCCTGTTTGGGAAGAGCTGTCTTTGCTGGAGTTGTGGCTGTAGTTAGAGGTGTGTTACTTGCACCCCTCTGGAGAACTCACCACCTCCATACATGGTGACAGCCTCCAAGGGGTGTGTGTATTCCCTGGCACTGAGAGGGTGTTCAATGTCTTTTAGGCGGGTGCAAACATGATAGTGTCCGGCAGCGCTATTATGAAGAGTGCAGATCCGAGGTCTGTGATCAATCTTCTCAGGAACGTGTGTTCAGAAGCAGCTCAGAAGCGCTGCCTGGATCGGTGAGGTCTCCCCCAGCAGCATTTGAGAAGGCTCTGTGTGTGCAGGAGAATCAGTTTCTCATGCGGGAGGGAGGGCTGGATGAACATTTAATTAATGGAAACTTGTTGCTGCTGAACAGAGGGATGGTTCCTTCGTTGCAGTGCCACAAACAGCAGTGGACAACATTCTGGCTGTCTTTCAGGGTTGGAAATGCAGTGGTTTGAACCTGTCTCTTGATTCTGCGGAGGCTAATTTTGTAGGCACAACCTGTTAAGGCTGACTGGATGGATTGAAGCCCTGGTCAGCTGTTTGCTTGCTGGAATAGTTGTAGCCTCACCATGAGCTATTTTTCTTGTGGAAGACTCTTCTGCTGCCTGTATTTTATCATTTGATCTGTGCATTCCTACCAAACTTTTCCAATGTCCACATTAAACACCCCTCCCTTGGTGTGGTAAGTCTGCTTTCAGAGATCAGAAATGGGTGGGTTTAGAGTGAAATTGGGAAAAACATTGTCTGAGAGGGTGGAAGCAGATCACAGGTGCTAGAAATGTTCCTATGCTTTGCTTTAACTGTTTAGGAGTGCTCAACCTGCACAAATTCAAGCGTCAGATGAACCTGTGCAATACCTTTGCCCAGTCACAAACTGGGAGATAGCTTTCAAATAGCTTTTTATGACGGCTGTGCCTGATACTCCTGGAAGTGATTGGATTCCATGGAAGAACTGTGCCTCATATCCCTACAGAATACTTCTGTGTGGCTCCACAGCCTCCTTGGTTTGTAGCAGCACACAGGACCAGGACCTCCAGAAGGGACGGTGCTGTGTGTAGATGGACAGACTGTCAGAAGGCTCAAGGCTTCTCTTGGTGAAGCCAAGAAGTTCCTTCAGCACCAGTGTGCCTGGGCCTGGCTTTTCCAGGCATGTGGAAGGTTAGAGTCACACCTCACTGGAGGAAGGCTCCAGTAGGTCCCAGCACATACACCTGCCTCCCGTGGCTCCAGTCCAAATTGCTGACTTATTTTGCACTTGGTGAGGATGGCAATCCCAAAGCCCTACTAGTGGTTTTGCACTTTGTCGAAACACGAGGTTGTTTTCTGTCATGGGTTGTAACCACTTTTGTTTTAAAGCTGGTGGTTTGCACTTCCATTGACTCAGAAGAAAAACTACTCACACTCTTCCTCAACTGCTTCTTTCTGTTGAAGTTACATCCAGGGGGTTTGTGCAGCTGGATGCTTCTGCAGCAGCAGGGGTTCAAGCTGGTCACAACCAGAGCATCCACTGCAGTAAGTCTCACACTCAGTGCTTTCAAAGCTCAACCCTATTGTAGTGTGTTGTCTCTACGTTAACAGGAGAAAGTTGTTAACAGTTTCAGCTGCTGTGGGACTTAACCAAACACTGCTGTAAGAACCCAAATTGCTGCTCAGGTGATGACTGCAGGCCAGATAAATTCCCGAACTGTGAGATGTTGCAATACTCTGATACAAAGCCATTTCAGCAGCAAGGGAGAACACACTGTAGATAGAGCCATGTGGTCTGAGCTCTCTGCACTGGAAAATGGGATAAAATAATCACTGCTGTCAGGTGGGCAAGGGTGCCATGCCTGAGCAAAGTCCAGTGGCACCAGGGGAAGCTGAGGTTGGCTATGAAGAAAACCTTGGAAAGGGTCCTCAGGCCTTGGAACAGGCTGCCCAGGGAGGGACTTGAATTGCCATCCCTGGACATGTTTCAGCCATGGAGATGTTAACTTCATGGACAGGGTTTACCAGTAGCCTTGGGACAGCTGGGTTAATGGATAGAGCTGATGACCTTAAAGGTCTTTTCCAACTTAAGTGATTCCATGATTCGTATGAAAACCATCAGCAGAGACACACGCAGAGCTGAGTTTTAATAGAACTGAGAAGTTTGTATTGGTACTTACATTCCATTAAGGTCATAGATGAAGAGCTGAAGTGTTTAAACCCTCAGAGCAGCAGGGAGCAGAACATAAGTGGCCTTAAATAAATGTCTCTTGAAAATGGCAAATGAAGCGCAAGGGCAGGGGGTGGCAGGGCAAAGCTTCAGCCCTGTTTCGTGCATGCAGTTGATATTTTAAAGTGAGCCTGTAATACCTGGTTGCTGTGCTGACAGCTGATTTTGTGGCCCAACAGCCAAAACGCTTAACAGGTTTGGGATATCTTCCTCCCTGATTAAAGCTTTGAGAAGGGAAGAAGCTAAGCGGGAATTTCTTCTATGTTTTACAACTTAAAGCATGAGCCTCGCTCTGAGCTATCTGCCCATTCCCAGCAGCAGGAGCTTCCTCACATACCAGCATTCATACGAAACTGGAAGTATCAGGAGGTGGGGAGTCCTGCTGCAGGCACTGAGCTCAGAATATGAGTGCTGGATCCAGCAGCACAGGGACAGAAGATGAAAGGAAGGGGCTAGTCCTGCGACCACTTTCAGTTTAATCCACTTTCTAACCTTGTCCCAGTAGCAAAATGGGGCTAACTGGGGGCCTTGGTGGCTGCAGCAACAGCACAGACACAGCCTGGTCTGCTGCAAAGTCAGACGAGGAAGAAATGCTCTGGTAGGGTTCTCCAGCTGAGGCAGCAGGGCAAGAGAGGTGAGGAAAACCCACTGAGTTGAGACATTGAGGGGGGCCACTGGCTGTGCAACACCAGCAAAGTTTAGCAGTGCTTCTGCTGCACTGTGTTGGCAAAGCCATTGCAAGGCCAAATGGAAGCACGACTGCTTGTTGTTGGCTTTGAAAGGCCATGGAATTCAGACCATGTACAGCGTATGTATATAGAAATAATTTTAATTAAAAAAACAAACCTTGCATCAAAGATTATTGTATCAGACGTTGAGGCAAGATTCAAGTTTAAGACAAACCAGTGTTAAAAAAGAGTTTAAAAAAATAATCAGAATGTGCAATAAACTACAATGTAACAATAGGCTGTAGTGTTGAACTTGACTGAACCGTTTCCAGATGCCCAGCGTACAGTTCCTGTCATTTTGACCAAAGAAATAAAAACCTCCAAGAAAGAACTGATGCTAAACCTGGGTCACCTGTCCAGTGCCATTCCACAGAGTACATGGGGGAGAGAATTTTGCACAAACAGTCCTATTAAAGTGCCTTCAACTGTCCTACACAGAAAAACTTCCTCTTCATGGAGTGGTTGCACCTACATTCACTGTTTAATGCCACCTCTCACAGTGCAGGGTCATTCTGAACTGCACTTGTGCAGGTGCAAGTTTCCAAAACTTGATTCTGTTTTCTCCCTGTGAACTTGCTGGAAATGAAAAAAATCTGCACATAATTGCAGGGGAAAGCTTTGGGGCTTCCTTCCATGTCACTCTTCTAGCCATCAGCCACTTTTTCCTTCCCAGCTAGTCCCTGAGTGTACTGCTGAGACTCTGACAAGGCACTATGCAGCAATCGGAACATGACTTTAACGTTAAAGCAAAATCTGACAAGCCTCGTTAGCTACTGAAGGACTGAGGAAATGAGAAGACCCAACGTGAACTACTCAAAAAGTTGCGTCAATGCTTTGATGCGATTCCTGTTTCCACAGCAGCAGCCCCTCCCCTCTCTGCCTGGCAGCGCTCTTGGCTGCTGAAGTGCAGTGGTCTGGTTCTGTCTTATTGCTTGAGGGACAACTGTCTGACCTGTGCCCCAGTGCTACTGCCATCTGGGCACAGTGTGTACGGGAGATGCTGGGCTGCCTGTTCTGAACCCACTGGATCTCACCTACCCTGAGCTTATGCATGGCTTAGAATTATAGAAAGCAGTGGGCTGGAGGGAACATTTGAGGTCATCTAGTCCATTCTCCCTGTAGCAAGCAGGGTCATCTTCAACCAGAGCAGGCTACTCGACGCCTCATCCAGCTTGACCTTGACTTGTCCCAACGGGACCTCCACTACCTCTCTGGGCAGCTTGTTCCAGTGTCTCACCAACCTCACTGTAAAAAATGTGACCCTTAGATCTAGTCTACATCTCCCCTCTTTTAGTTTGAAATCATCACCCCTTGTCCTGTCACAACAGCCCCTGCTAAAAAGTCCCTCCCCATATGCACCTGGAGAGGCAGTTTCCTGCCTTACGGTGATGCCACACAGGAAAATAACGTGAGGCTATCGCTTCTCCCCACTCATTTTCCAAGTAGTTTTTCTGTGTGCAGTTGAAGTTGTGGGTTAGGGTAGATGCAGCATATCCTGCTGCAACAGAATAATCCACTAGGACTGGCAATGCAGTTGAAAACAAATGAAACAGAAAAGGATGATTATTAACACATGGCAATATGACAACAGAAAGTGAATGGTGCCAGCAATTTATGTGCGCCCACTCCCGACACTGGGAATATTAGACTTCCAGCTTGAAATAATTACTTTCTCTTGGGGTTCAGGAAGAAGAAAGTGTTGTCTTTGGGATTTATCCTGCCTGTTACAAAGCAAGAAAGAAAATAGATTATATGCAGCTGATGTACAGGGTTTGAATTGTGCTGTCATATGCTGTGTGAACAAGAGAGATTTTACCTTACACTTTTCTCCACCTTAATTGGCTTTCTTAATGAACCACAGTATTCCCTGTCACCTTTGTTTTCTTGTATTGCTGATTCCAAGGCCAACGCTGTCGCAGTTGTCTGACTCGTCAGCTGGTTGTTTTCTCGGTGGATGGCCATTGTCTGTGCATGAAGTACCGGCAGAGTCGCTGGGGAAAGCTGCACTTGACATTTCAGTCTGAATTGTTATTTGATCTTGGCACAGCAAAGCCTCTACCTCTTCATCTTTTAGTGGAAAAACTCGACGTTCCCACAGCCCAGTCTGAAAGGAAATCAGAAGGGTAGGAGCAAGTGTGGAAAAGGAGAAAAGAGGGGCAAAAGGGATTGGAGGGGAGTCTGAACTGATTAGCTTGTGTGCAGAACGAGCTGCTATCAAGTAACAAATGAACAGTGTCTTTGCAGCGTTTGCAGGGCTCTTCAGCTGAAGAACAGGACACTGCTAGGCACCAGCTAACAGTGGGAGCTGGCTCCATCCCCTTCTGCACTAGGAACAGAGCCGCAGCTGAATGGGCACAGTATGGGAAAGGGAAGCTCTTGCTGCCAGACCACCAGGATACCTGACCCCATAAAACTGCACCACTTGAGTCAGGCCAGGATGGAAAAACACCTAACAAAAGTCAATTGCTTGGACCCTATAAATAGTGACCCAAAACAAGACCCCTTGGAACTCTGCTGGATTGCAGTGAGCTGCATCCAGCACCTCCCCTGAGCAAGGACCTCTCAGGACCAACACAAGGCCTGGGCAGGAACCATCTCCGTGGGACTCAACCTCTGCCCGCAGAGTAATGCCGATGCATTCTAAGTATTCAAACTCAACAAAGGAGATTCTAACTCTAGGTTGGTCTCTTGTTCCCATCTCTCCCTACTTGTGAAGTGTGGGCATTGCACTGGGTTGCTCTGGGACCCATTTATGTCTGTTTGTCTGTATGCTCTGTGTGTGCCTGCCTGTGCATTTTGATAGAACACATAGTAAATCAGTGTGATTCTTGTCATTCTCACATCTGTAATCAAGTTGCTGTTTTTCTTTTCTGACTTGCTTGTTATTAAACTGGTTAATCATTAAGTGCTGCTAAAATCCAACCCTTTTGGTTTACTTTATACTAGCAATGAAGCTTGAATAGTTATAAAATCAAATTGTGTTAAACATATTCCATGTCCAAGACAGATTCCTGACTTCAGGCCTGCCCTACTCACCTCAAAACCATGTGCTGTGTGTACCTAGCAATAAACTTGTATCCGTTGACAAGCCTAGGCCTTCATTCCTAAAGCACAGCACTCTGGTTCTGAACAGGAGCGCTATGCTCAGTCCAGGTAAACCGGAGTGACCACCTGAGAGTCAGATCAGTGAGATGGGAGGATACTGCAGGATATTGGTTTAGATTAAGAGGCAATGGCCACTTAAGACCAGACCCGGAAGCTATTGGGAGCACCCACCTTGGCTTCCTGGCTCTCCCTGCAGAGTTGTGCAATTCCTGAACAAACAGAGCTGTGAGCTTCTGAAGTGAAGTCAGCAACTGGTTCAGCAGTGCAGTGCAGCGAGGTACAGGAGCTGCTGTGGTGGTCCTTCTGCACTGCATCTTGGCTGTTGCGTCCGTCGGCGTTTTTGCTGTAAGACCTAGCGTAGGGTAAAGAAGAGAATGTTAAGAGCTACTCCTGTCCTTTCACATTGCCAGGAATGTTGAGATTCCCTTTTCAAAAGAGCAGTTTCTCCATATGCACTACCTGTATTCTACTTACTGAAATCAAAAGAACAGACAAAAAAAAAAACCCCTCTGCTCTGGACTCCTCTCCCAAAACAGTTAAAACAATGTAAAAAGATGAAAAATTCTGTCCCAGCCTTTAATGCACAGTTAAGCTAGATGTAAAATACTGGCACGCAGCTGGAAGGCCAGGTGGAAGTCTGCTCTTGCTTAGGTCAGATTTGGTTTTGAATTCAAACAGAACAAAGGTATCATGAGAAAGTGAAATACACAGAGCACAGTTTAGCTCTAATTCTACCCTGCGTTAAAATTCTTTGCGTATCTACTGCAGAGGCAGGGCTTGCTGTCAGCCAGAGGCAGGTACAGGCACATGAGAAATATGCTCATGTACTCTAACCTGACTGCATGTGCATCAGAATGGCTTGCTCTTTCCAGCCACTCAGCCAAACCTACCTGCTCCTTTCCCTGACCACTTACTGAATGGAGAGGGCCCTCATGTTCCACCTTCTCTATACCAGCGTTTCTGAAACAGTTGCACTAGCCCCCCACAGCAGTGGTACAATCCAGGTCAGAACACCTGCCTGCTATTCCTTCTGGGCCAGCGGCTCTGCTCCCACAGTGACCACCGCGCTCGCTCTCTTTCTTCGTACTTTGCGTGACGCAAGGAGAAAACCTCATCCGACAGATCTTCTACCTGGAAGGAAATACAGGGAGAACTGCCACCATCAGGATGAATGTCACTAGAAATGCAGCCGATACTCTACCTAATGCTGCAGAGGTCTGCTACCCAAGCAGGAGGCAACACGAGTCACATGCAGGATGAAAGCACATGGAAATACATGCACTCAGCTTCCCCCCTACAAAAGCAATGGGATGTGGGGTGCTGACTCGTCATTTTTACTCCATTTCTTCACTTGTCTGTGGTTGATCTGAGCTGATAGAGAAAATACATTCCCCCGAGCAACCAGAACATTTTTCTCTGTGGTGAGAGCATTTGCAAATCAAGGTAGCATTAATGGCAGGTAACAAAGACAAGCACCAGTTCCAGGAGTTTCCAGGGACTGGGAGCCAGAGGATTTGCCAGGTGCTCTTTAGGCAGGGACAAACAGGTCTGAGATCACCAAGGTCTCTGCAAGCACCACACTGATAGGAACTTAGCAAACTTGAGGTGCCACATTCCTGCTACAAAACCAGGCAGAAAATGGCTTCCGCTTTAAAGAGGTTATTTCTTAGCAAATGATTCACATGACCCTGGTACCATTTAAAGCAGCCCTAATGTGCGTATTGTAACTGCTTGTAGCCAAACTAGAGCCAGCTTCCTCAGTCAAACTCCTCAGATACAGCTATCACAGCTGAGGTGTGCTCTGAAAGCCCCATCAATAACCAGAAGTCACACTTCTCATAAAGACCCTTCTGCTGCCTCCCCCCTGCTCCCTAGATAGCAGGGCCAGCTCTGGGCTGGAGCCCTTCTGCACAGCTCACAAGTGTTCCAAGCCACTTGGCCTCCTCAAAGCTCACCTAAAATAGCTATGGTTGGCATGAGTGCTGCAGCCATGGGATTTTCTGCCCACCCAACAGGAGATAAAAGTATTACAAAGTGCTGCTGCTGCTGTAGGTTCTGGTAGTGCCACTCAGCCTTCCAGAGAGCACATTTCCAACCTAGGCGGCCAGTCGTGAACTTCATCACCACTATGAAATTAATGAGGCCAATGAAATGGATCCCAAAGACTTCAGTGTGATCCGAACTGGTCACAGGACCTGCTGCCTCAAACTGTTGTCCTGCACTCAAGAGGAACCCTCAGACAAACAGGCCTGCTCTGTTTGCCCATCCCATGACTGTTTTTTGAATCCTCCTCCTTGTGTTTGTTTATTTACATTACACACAATTCACATTGTTAGCTGCTGCTTTCCTTTCATGCAACTCAGCTTAATGGGTTTTCTCCTCTCTCTGGAATTCACTAGCTGTCTCTTGGTGTTGGTACAGAACTGCAGCTAAGCTCAAAGCCGGGCTTTCCAAGGTCACCGATAGAGAGTGTGAAAGTGAGAATTTTATGAACTACAGAAGTGCTGGTCCCTCAGGGAAGAGTTGGGATTTTTCTGGGGGATCTCATTTCCTTTGAAGTGGAAACAAAAGATAATTTTGCAAGAAAAACTTGCACTCTGAAAATACTTTTCTTAGCAAATTGCCAGAATTTTTCATGCTGGGAAGAAACTTGATTTTTTTTTTTTACACGCTTCCTTTCAAAACAATCCAAAGTCCACATTCCTCTCCAAGCAACGAGTTTTGAAAAATATAGAGGTAAACACTTTACTGGTCCTGTTTCATAGCTGGTGGTAGCAGGTTTAACTCCCTGTTTATTTAACACACGTTTTAACCTATCCTAGTAAAGACTAACAAGTCATACGCTTTCTTTTTTAAACAGTGTTCTTTATTCTGTGGATAAAATCACATCAGAATAAAAGGTTTCTGCTTGGTTCAGTTAAGCCGCTGCCTCTCCCCAGTTTTGTAATCCCTTATAGATTTCCTCCATCACCTTTAGGTTGAAGTTAATGTTGAGCAGTGCCAGGAATATTTCTGAAAGGTTCTCAAAACAGCAAAGACCATGTTTGGGACTTTGGCTTTGCATAGTCATAAGCCATGCAAATACTTAGGCAAAAGTCATTACACCCAGAATTATTCCCAAGTATTGGTCATTACTAACTCAGCTGTAAAATAATCTTGAACAAGGCTTTACAGTGGTGCCCTGCCACAAACTTCAACATGGACAAAACAAACTAACGCCACAAGCAAGCATGAAAACCTGCACCATGGCTTCCCACACTCATTCAGCAACAAACAGAACTCAGGCTAGCATGTACAGCCAGGCAGTGGAATTATGACAAGCACCTTTTTTCCTCTGAAACACACCCAAAGCAATTACGACAGTCCCAAAAGAAAGAGGGAAAGCTAGGAAAGGATGATGTAGACAAATAATATCTACATTTTATTCTTCCCCAACATCCCTCATTCTGACCAGTAGCTGGCAGACAAAGCAGCAGAATACAGCAGGAGGCAAAGCTGCTTTATTCTTAACTCAGGTTATTTCACTGCCAAAGGATGAATCACACAGGAGCAACCAGTCACTAAGGTACTGAGAGGGCTACTAAAGGAGTGATTAGCCCATGAGCTCCACAGAAAGACACCTTGAGTCCCCTCAGCAAAACACATTGGAAGTACATGAGGTACAAAACATCCACCAAGTCCTCCAAGCAAATCCCTTGAAGTCTTGAGGGTAAATCACTGCTAAAATTCGGTTTCCCCTCAGACAGTAGGACATGGAGCAAGGAACAGCAGATTCTCAAGGGACAGCATGCCCTTGCTGCCTTATAAGTTATTCTCCAAATGATTTAATTAACTGTCCTTGCAGGAGAAATCTCCTGGGCACAACCTGATCTTCTCACCACGGAAGATGAGACCTGTTCGCTGTTAGCAGAGCAGGTACCAACACAGAGGTTGTGGGGACAAAAACCTCCACCAGATTTCACAAGACTCTTAAATGAATGAGAAAAGGCAGAGATAGACTAAGTTTTTCTCTTCCTTCCAACCCAAGAGTAATACTTGATCTTTGAAACTTGAATGTACCACGACTTGCATTAAGTCGTGACTTTAGGAAATAGATACCCATTGTCCCAACTAGAGATATTAATTGAAAACTATGTTTAATTAAAATACAGCTTACCTCTTCTTCATCAGGATCAGATCTTTCTAAAGGCTGAAACTCAACAATTCTCCAGCTAGAAATGAGACAAGGAACATGAAATTAAGTTACCTAAATGCTTTTCACTATTTCAGTAGTAGGTAGAATTGACTCTGCTGTTGCTGCACTACACTGATAGTCACTCCTTCAACACCTCTTGTACTTCAAAATGACTTTCAAATGGACTAATTACAAATGTCAGGTGCTGGTAACAGATAACAGATTTTGTTTCTATTCTGCAATCCAGCATCTAATCTCTCCTTTTCCTCACACTGTGTTTAAACTATCCACAAGAATCTCGACAATATTTTTAACCTTACAGACAATTTAAAAGCACAAAACTATCACCTCAACATTACACAATTATATAACTCCATAGTAATGATGTTCTTAGTTAAACTTCCTCAAATCTATTCAGGTATCAACTTTGCAATGAACGGTGTCATGAACAAACCTGGGGGTGAGGATTTCTTTGTACTGCAGCTTCTCCAACTTTGATGGTGCCACCAACGACATGGGAATAACAATGTTGTCTATATCATAAGAGCTCTCGCTTCTCAACCTCCTCCTGGAGTTGTGCTGTGTAATAAGAATTGACAAGAAATTCAATTCCTAGGCACTGTTCACTAGCTAGTATGTTAGTGTGATACAGTTCAGGATTCCAAGCATTCAGCTGCACTCGGTAGTGAAGAGAAGCCTACATGGCAAGTGGTTTTCTTAAAGTTGTGTGGAAGACAGAGAACAAGGTTGCTGTGATCAGAGTATGATTCCTGGGGGTGTTCTCTGCCCATAAGTGTAAGAAACCTGCACCAGTCAAAAACAGAACTTCCTCAACTGCAGGACAAAGTTTAGGTTTAAATTAAGATAAATTTCATGTTACAAGGTGTCGATTTTTAGCTGAACATCAATAGTTTAGTGGTGGATTTGGCAGTGCTGGGTTTTACAGCTAGACTCGATTTTAAAAAGGCTCTGCTGCTCCTCAGCAGATTTATGGACCACAGGCTTTGCACAAAAGGTTTTAAACAGTGAAGCTGAGAGCTAACAGAGTCTATGCCTATATTTGCACCATTCCATGTAGGTGCACCAAGAAAAATGGGTCACAGAAGCCCTTGTGTAAAATTTGGAAGGTAAACCACAGCTTATTTAATGACATTTGGGGGAAAAAAACCCAATAAACTACACTGACACTCCAGTTATATGATCTATAAAATGCTTTTACATGCCAATGCCTGCTGTAGGAACACCACACGTTCCATCTGGAGTAAAGTACAGGCAATCTGGAATAAATTACTTAATGTAACCCACTGTAAAAAGGATCTGTCCTGTGATTTAGCACTAAATTAGATGTAAAAGATGTGTGTATAGGGTAGGCAAACCTTCCTGTTGATGGTGGTGACATGGTTTCTGCTTTACCTGTGCTGAAGTGCTGTGAGCAGGCTTAGACATGGCACTGACATTGGCCATGGCAGCCAGTTCGCCGTGGGATTCTGGTTCTGCGTGTTGAAAGGAGAATGTCTCAAACCTGGCATTACGTTCGCCTGGCACAAAAAATAATAATTAAAACAATGCCTGCTGCTGTCTGTGGTTTATTCAAGAAATTTTTCCACACAGTAATAGTAAAACCGTTTCTAAAATCTCCCAGCTAACCACTCACAGTTTACCAAAAGTTTAAAAAAGCCATCTCAATAAACACTTGCTAATTCTGCCTTCGTTGTTCCTCCAAACTCATCCCTTGCCTTCTGTGAAGGGTTTATTCTGGTGGAACCAGCTTCCTAGGGGCAAATCCTGCTGCTTTGTTTGAGAAGTTGCCATGGCCTAACAGTGTTCCCTGACTGGGGTGCAGCAGCTGCAGGGATCCAGCATTTAACCACCTGTGTTCTGTGTTCCTTCTACTTCATCTACCAATAGGAGCAGAGAACTTGGACTGAACAGACCACCTAAGCACAGGAATCAGTGCATTCCAACACGGAACATGGGGGAAGCCTGAGCCTACAGACTGTGTTGCACAGACTGGGTCAGGGACACAAACTCCCCCTCTCCCAAGCAGATCTGAAGCTCTCTGGCACACACTTTTATTTTTGGCCTTGCTCATCAGGATGACCTTTCCCCCATGGACAATTTCTCTTAGACAGAGCCCAAATTAGGAATAAATATGTAGTACTACACCCGCAGCACTAGTAAGTTAGAACTGCTGCGCCTACTCACAAATACACTGCACAGCAGTTTGCTGGTGTTGGGAAACAACTGCAGGGTTACACTGGAGTTTTATGTGGACGGGCACCCCAGTATTCTTTCCCGGTATTAACTGGTCATTCTTATCTTGCATTCTTTCTAGGGAAAATGTTCAGCTAACACAGTTAGCTCAGTCATTTATTTTCTTCAAACATCTCCTCAAGAATTTTGCCAAAATTTTTCCAAGTTTTATCTAACAGTATCTGGTAGGCTTTTTGTCCCTAAAACTGTCAGGGCACTTTCTGTTAATTTACTAAGTGATAAAGCAGAGATTCAGTGGCTTTAGATATCATGATAACAAAGGATAAAATACTAATTACAAGCACTGGCGGCCCATAGGTCCTCTAAACAGTTTGTAAGGAGCCCAGCAGCACAACAAATGAAACATAGCTGACCAAAGATGCCAGGAACATGTCCGGACACATGATTCGACAGATAATTCTGTTTTTCAGTCTGTTTCACTGACTACTTTTTAAAAAAAAATCCTTCATGCAAAAATGACACCCAGTATCAGAAAAATCTAGCTGGACTGCAAAGCAGTCTTTGAAGAGTATTCCAAAAACAAAACAGAGAAGTTTGTATCCTTTTGTAATGTCCAAGAAAGAGAAGGATTACTGTGCTTCCAAACAGCAAATGAATTTCATGTTGTCCTAAGTCCATTTCTTCATTCCTGTAAAGCAGTATCCTTTTTCCAGACAGCTTACAATGAATTCTCAAAGCCCCATGATAAGCAGCTCTGTTACACAGTACCTATTTTAAATGACGTAGTGCTGTCTTAAGTGATACCATTTTTCTCTTACCTACTGCTGTCTCACTTAGGTGTCTTTTCTTTCTTCCTTCTGACAGCTGGTCAGATGTTCCTGACACTGACTGAGATTTGGAATTAGATAAACAGCCACTGCTCCATTGTTTGACAGAAACGTTATGTTGGTTACAGTCTGCGACAGAAAAAGCGTGTACCGAGTTGAAAATTTATTTTCCATTGGTGCGACGTACAGGGAATCTCAACTGCTGAAGTATTTATATAGTGAAAAACCCAACCCAGACTTGTGACAGGAATCCAAATAGTGGAGAGAACCACACTCAGGCATCTGGGTCTGCAGGTCCAAACTCCCCCCAGCTTGTGTTAGTGCCCTCCTACAGCTCTGATAATTCAGTGCAACAAAGGAGAACCTGATGCTGTGATCTGGGAAGAGAGTCCTCCTCCACCTCAAGTCTTAGCCAGTTGCCTGTTCTCATCACCTGCATTGTGCTAAGTTCATGTCTTCAGGGCAGCAAGTACTGGCAAACGAATGAAGAAAAGTCTTGTAAATATTAAAACACTGTGCTGTACATACCATTGTCTGAAGATACTTTAAACTCCACTCCCAAAGCTGAGGTATCAACAGGTTCTCCTTTGATGTCATTCCGCCTTAATAGTGTTTCCAGGTATACGTGAAGGGGAATATCTAATAAAACAAAGCCAAATGGGATGCAGTCTGTATCAGAGAGATGACAGCCTATGAATCATCACTAAAGGTCTAGCAATTCATTTACGCAACAGTATATAACAGAATCTGTGAGATGAGAACTGAGTTAAGACTGGAGTCTTCCCCTTCTGACTATCTCCTTCACAAAACCCTGTCTGGTAGAGTATACAGTGCACTTCTCTGTCACCTTTTCAGCAGACTTAATTTGGTTCAGCCTTTTGGGTCCAAGTAATTTATGCTTTTGAAAATGGTTACTGCTGGGAGCCTGGAGGTAATTTCAAGGTGCATTCCTTCTTTCTCTCTCTGGCAAGGGCAGGGCAGTGTAACTCATTTCCAGAGGGAGTTCTAACCCTGATTTAGCCTGCAAAACATCTCAAGTGGTGAAGAATTTACCCACTGTTGTGAGGCAGAAAGGCTTAACAAAATCAGGTTCTATCTCAAAAACCTTTCAGGAAACCAAATTACAAGAAAGAAGAGAAATGAAGTAGAAAGAAATATATCCACGTAAGAAGCTGGGACTGACCAGCAATAAGCCTGGAATGGGAAGAGGACAGGGCCAAAGCATGGCCGTTACACAACTTGTAGTTACATACAATCTTCCCCTTTATGACCCGCCAGGACCCTTTCCACACATTTTTCTATCTAAAAAACTAATTCTTGCAATTTGATATGGATCTAGCTAGGTATTTTCTCACGAGACCCCAAGCTTTTTGCTGTGTTTTCTAGTTCTGAGTAAAACATAAAGAAGGTCTGAAAAGCTTATAGTTACCACATTTAAGTGAAGAAACAGACAAAATCTATCTCCTGTTAGTTTTGTTTTCCTAGGGAACAAACAACCTGGATATCTCAGGTATTTTTTATGATGTGCTCCTGTATCCTAATCAAAAAGGCAGCAGTTTGGATTATTTTGAGGCAAAAAGACTCCCACAAGCAGCAGAATTCCCGTACTGGTCACCAATTACCTGGAAAGAGGTTTTTCCCACAATATCAAAAAAATCCCATAGTATGAATACCTCCAGCTGATAACAGCATTTAATGTCTAACTGAATACTGTTACTAATTTCTGAATGCTGAATTTAACTGAAGCCCCGATTGCTGTCAAGTACTAGTTCCAGGGCTGAGTCATGAGCAACATCATCTGCATTTAGCGTTCAGATAGGTTAAAGAATCACATGAACAGACTCCATGATCTTCAAAAATCACCAAAAAGACTGAATGGCACAGAAAAGATGAAGAAATCTAAATAAAGCTTTTTGGACCTCATGCAAAGGGTCTAATCTTGACAGTTTCTTATAAAAAACAGCACAGCCAAAGTCTGGTGTGCTCCAGCTAAAAGGAGGTTGTCTGTAAGAGAATTAAGTCCTAGAAGTCACCTGAAAGAAAAGTTAGTTGATGAACACAAGCACAAGATGCTCCTTACCTGAAGGGAATGATAAGACTGGATGGAAGGAAGGGTCCAGCTTTTGCACGTAATCTAATATGTGAGATTCTGGGCTGTATGCACCACTGGTCAAGGCGGAAGCTGGCACTGTGCACGGGAAGTGAGATTTGTATGGAAAGGAGGCATCTCTAGATAGTGGAGTCTGCAAGGATACATGGGAACAAAAGTTACTAACCCTCCTCTCACTTCCTTCCAACTACATCACAAAGGAAAAATAAATACAGTGACATTTTCCAGTATGACAACAGAAAAACTATTCCTACAGCTACTCCAAATATTACTTACCTCTACTGATTATGGACTCTAAGATACAACAGACTAGCAAAACCCCTTCAGTTAGGGGTAGGAAACATGTGTCACAGTTCCCACAGAGAATGCAATGGTTTCCACTCAGTAATTTGATACATCCGATGAAAAACACCCCCTCTCCAGCACTATAAGTATGATACAGATGAACAAACTAAATACAGGTTCAAGCCTTCAGTCGCAGCAAGCCCCCCGGTATCTCCAGACAGCTGGCACTCATACATGTTAATGCAAGACATGGCATGAAATGCTTTGAGCTTACCATGTGCCTGTATAAAGCAAAAGGGAAAAGGCCTTGCCATGTAAGAATTTAAATATCAGAAAAGCAACACAAATGAAAGAAGACAGATAGCAATAAATACTGAGCAGGATGTACTGAGGATTCTGAGGATTCACTAATAGGTAGTAAGAGGAATTGTTAGAAAGAGGAGAGCTGCAAAGAACGATCAATTTAGCTATCTATTTGCAAGACTTGCTATAAGCACAGACTGCACAGTTCAGACAGGTGTGAGGCAGCAGGACACTAAGGCACAAGGCAGGGTGAAAATGGGCAGGAATATGCATCAGGGTGCATATCCTGAGCTCTCAAGGCCAAAAGGAATGAATCGAATACGGCACCAAAGGCAGCCAACAGTAGTTCGTGCTTCAGAATTAGCTACAACAGCACTGCAAGGAGACAGTGCTTCTTGTGCTACTGGAGGCCTCACTGGATACTAGTGGTAGTAACCCCAAAGGTACTGTACACACAGAGACTTCCAAAGGTTGCCAAATACTGCAGATTATACAAATGGGAAAGGAGGGAAGGGAGCATTGGAGTACTTCAAGGAAGGGTCTCAGCCTAACACTGGGCAAACAGACCCATTTATTATCTCCTGGAAGAGGACTTTGGTGTAAAAAACAGTAATAATTGACAGAACAGTGGTTGTCCTGATTTTCTTATGACTGTTTGTGGCATGAAAAGAAAACACTGAGCAGCTGCATGAGAGGCAGGATGAACGTGATTTGTATTCTCAGTTCTTCTGCTTTGTAAATCCAAGAAATTTCTCTGGCTGCTCCCTCCAGCCTGAATTATTGGAGGCTCTGCTTGTTCTGCTTTAAAAGCAGAGTAGAGTCTCTCAGTCTAAGTCATGTCTTTTCTACAGAGAAGTTTGGGTTTAACAAGTTGAAAAGCATTTGCCCCTCAACTCTCTCCCTCTTCTCTTGCCTTGGTGACTTCCAGCTCCTTCTTTGCTTCTCTCCATCTTGGTCTGTTTGGAGCTGCATCACTGCCGCTAAGAGAATTTTATCATTGCTGAGAATGTTACCGCTCCTTAAGTTGAAGAAAATGTATGGTGAGTGGGAAAATTCACCTGGACCTGGAGAGACTGGGAGAATTCTGGACTTTGAAGATTAATGAGGATCGAGACTGAAGTTGGCGACTGCTGTGATTTCACAGAGAAGCGGGAATTGTCCATAATGGACACTTTGAACATTTTCTATCTCAATTCAGTGTAGGAGCAGTGTGATAAAATTCTGTGTAATTGTGTCTGTATCGTGTGGTGTTTTTCTCTGGTGTGGCTGGGGGCAGTGAATTAAAATGTCTCAGTGCCTTTCTCCTCCAAATGGAGTAAGTTGTTTTACTGCCTGCAGATTTGTAAGTGGGTTTGTTAAACCCTCCCTTAACGTCTGACACTTTAGATGGGAGCTCTTGGCTGAAACAGTTGGCGGGCTCTGACCCATGACATTAGTGGCGACCCAGGTGAGACATGTGGGGATCCAGATAAGGACCCACACATGACACTACAGTGCCCTAGCAGTGCCACTCACCTGTTAATGCACACACTCACACGGGCATGTTCCCTACAGACATTCGGCCATAATCACATAACCTACACGGCCTCAACTGACTTGAATAAAACTCATTGCTATGTGCAACATTCTTTTGTGTGTCCTCTCGCCTGTGGTGGGAGTTAAAAGCCTTTCACTTTCATGTGTAGATGATTTCTTTGTACATTCCAGTATCGACACCACCTGAAGAATTAAATCTTTCACAAAGTCAGTCCATAATATAAAACAAAGAGGAACTTCTATGGAAGCAAGAGTCATTTTATTGAAATGCCTGTAAAGTTACTTGAAAAGAAAGCTAAGAGCCAGGAGAGTGTCTGTTCCCAGCTACTGGATCTGGTTTATATTTCCAGTGGACTAGTTTTCCACTGGAAAATACTGAATTAGTGAAATGATGACGTTTGTCAGGAATGTTAATTTAATCAACTCTTGATGAAAATATTTCTGAAGCCACTCACTCTGGATTAAAAGTGTGTATTTAGTCAAAGAAAGTGTTTCAACCTTACTGAAACAAAACCAAAGGATTCTTGACTGGAAAAGGCTGATTTCTCCTTACAGTGCAGAAGAGAATCTCCAACCCAAGTAGCTTTTACAGCAGCTGATGATTTGGTAACACCACAACACCGCCAGCCCTCTGGAAAGCAGAGGGATTACTAATCTCTTCTCCATTTTCCCCTTCCATTCTGCACCTCATACTCTCCTGAACAATTTTTCATTACTGAAATACAAAACCTCCTGCTTCCTGAACTCAAGCAGATACAAAGAATAACATTACATTTACTTGATCCTATTAAGGGAAAGAAAATATGTTGATTTAAGAGGAAATCTGATGTGTGCAAGTTTTCAATCTTCCACTAAACCAGCAGCTCTGCTTTCTGCTTCCCAAGGAATGGTGAATCTCATTTTCCAAAGTATTATGAATTTTAATCTTGGCATTTTTCTTCCCCTTAGCACTGATTTCACTGGGGTCACAGAAAATACAATGAGCAAAGTATTTGCTATTCAAAACTATCATTGCACTTGTGATAAATTGATCCATTATCAAAGCATGACTGGTTCACACCTCTGTTCCAAACGGGTCAGAGGGCTGAACGCTACTGGCCAATGACTAGAGAAGAAAGGCTGGGTCTGTGAAGCACAACCTAACTGAAAGGAAAACTGTGTACTCTGCATTACAAATTCTCATTTCATGGTTTTAGCTACTGGTACTGGAACTCCCACCTTTTTTGGAAACGTGCCTCAGTGTAGCAGTACAGTGAGTTGCAGTTCAATTACCCCAGTGCCTAGGAGTCCAGGAAGTTAATTAAGTTAGCTCAACTACACTCTGCTGAATACCTGCCACGTCTGCTTCTCATTACTCTTGGAAGGGAAAAAGACAAGGAGAAAGCATTTATTCTCCTTACACACACTTGGAACTTTTCAGCAGTTATCAAAGAAGAGCTCTCCCCCTCTGTATTAGAAACTGTTCTCCAGTAATGAGTAGCTAACTGAATTACATAGATTTAATTAGGGGATCCAGGAGAACCACTGTGTGGGTGGCTGATGCCTCCCTCTTTAACACTAAATGCACCACTAATTTTTTGTCCTCCCAAAGGCATCTGCACAGCTCAAAGAATGCTGCATTCTCTGCTTGCTGCTGAGCTTTAGCATCTGCCTTAAAAGCCAGCCCACTTTTCTGTGGCCTCTGTCTTCTGCTCTTCAGAATAAACATGTCTGAGCTTCTCTCAGCAGGACTCTACTGCAGAGGGCTTAGGAAACATGAGGTATGGCTAGTGAAAAGTTAATGTGAAAGCCACAATGACTTTCCCTCTTATGAGCAAGCCATGGGGCAGAGGGTGGGCAAAGCACCTAAAACATCCCTCCATGAGGAGGTGTGAAGTAGATGGTGCTGAGGCGACATCCCAGCTGACAGACTTCCTACCCAGGTGAGACATGTGGCACAGGCCTTTGCTGTGCATATGCCTGTGATCTATCTGCAGGGCAGGTACAGCCAAATGAGCTGCCCTGAGAGGTAAACCTCTGTTCCTCCTGAAGCTGTTGATAAGGATGAAGTGACAGATCGTGTATCAGTTTTTCCAGGAACATAACAGAGATTTCCACAAAACCTGAACACAACTTACTCAGCAGCCAGCTTGTCTCAAGTTCAAATGTTCGGTCGGTGTCACAAAAGGAGTGCTGCCTTCTACTGATGTCCAGACCACTCGCCTCTCCTAAGTACGCCTGAAGTTCAGTTCCTTTACTCCTGTTCTAAGCCAATGGGAGATGGACTTTCACCTGGTCTGTGTATGGGGAGTGTATGCTGTCCTCAACCCTCTGAAAACAAAGACCTTTTGTCCAGCTAGCAAATCAATTGAAAAGAATCAGGGTTAGTGCTTAATCTTTGACCAGTTAAACCAAAAGAAGGAGGTACATGTTAAACCACAAGGACAGCCTTTGAAAATGCCACGTAGAAATGAAGGATGAGGTGATCAGTAAATCAGAAAAAAGGACCTCGGAGGCCGACTGGCCTGCCATAAACCTCACAAGGGATAGAGTTAGTTCCACTGGCAGTATCGCACCATTGCCAGGATAAGGGTGCGATCCCTTCCTTCCTCCCCAGCAGACACCAGTCTTGTCACATGCTCAGAATACCTGAATGCATAGGAATAATTATTTCCCCATCATTCAGGTTTTGTTAATTTTTTTAACTACTGAAAAACTTTTTTTAATGTTAAAACAGTAATTTTATCAACTACTTTTTTCACTTACAAACATGATAAGACACAACCAAGGGCTTCTCCTTCCAGACCTGAACACTAGCATATCCATGGAGGCAGCACAACACCTTCACTAGAGCAGGATACCTCCTCTTCTTGAAGCCAGCCTGCAGCAGACTTGGTGTCTGCACAGCTGTATTCATGGCTTTTTAGAGGTTAGCAGCACCAGGAAACAGCAGCAGCAGGTGGCAGATCCACTCTCTGGGGATACCAAGGAGGACAATGACAAGCAGTGGACTCTGTCAGTAACAGCTAACAGGAATGACTGTCTGTGTTTGAAAAGCAGAACTTCTGGTTGGCTCCACAGTCACTGCTGCCGAAGGTGCAGGCTCTTCAGAGCTAGGGAAAGCAGTGACTGACAACAACCACAAAGATTTCATCTTTATCTCCTTAAACACAAAGCACAGTACAGGATAGTCAGGCAGAGGAAATGGGGCTGTATTCTAGGAAGCAGGTGCTATAATATTTGTTCCTAGACAAACACAGCACCTGGCAGAGAACAGGGCACAACTCCCACACTCCATATAGTGTTCTGACTGAGCACCTCGCCTGCACATCCCGCCTTCTCCCTGTTCTTATTCCCCTTTCCTGATTGCTACACAACACTTGCAGGTAGTCAGAGAAAGGTTCTGCTTGCTAGATATCGTACAAAACATATACATATATGTGTGTGTGTGCTTCCCTAAAATCAAAAAGACTTGGTGAAAGATCTATATATATTTATCATGTAAGTATCCCTGGCCCTAAGCATGCACTGGGAATGCAGCAGGACACCAAAATCACACAACTAGCATGAGAACTAGACTAAAATAAGAACTCCAAACCCTAGAATTTACTTTTCTTTCCTGACTGCTTTTCGAAGCCTTACTGGGAAGATCTCATGTTTTTTCCTCTTTTAAAAAGCCACTAAATACAAGCTGATATTCTGCTCTTGCTTAACTGTTGTTTGAGAGTGAAGAGAAAAAAACCGGGCAATACTCAACAGCAATAGTCAGTCATGTTACACCAACTGCACCTCAGTCCTCATCTTTCAGGGTGTTGGCACCTTTGCAAATCTGAACTGTGTTTTATTCCATGTGCCTCAGTCCACACAACTGACTCTTCCTTCAGTAGGTGGAGAGAAAAATACAGTGAAAATTTTAACATTAAAGAAAACCACTGTGCCCAACAACCCTGCAGAGAAATGGATTGGATCAAAGCTGATAGCACTCAGGTCTCAATGCTCTTTAATTATAACTGTATAAGGTTTTCACAGATTCAAACCCCACCCAGCTGCAATGACATCTCTTGGTGAAGCAGAACTAATTTCTTTGGTTAGGATATTAAATGAGAAGCTAAGAAAACATCCTGTCAAACAAATTCCTTGTTACTAAAAAAATCCTGCAGCCAGCCATACAGATTAAATAGTAGAAAAGAAAACACGGGGGCATGTCAGCTACGCAAGGACTGCTCTGAGAGTTCTTGACAAGTAACAACAGCTTGTCCACTTGAAAACAAAGCTGCTGTGTTCACATGACTCCATTTCTTCAAGTTCAGGCAAAAAAAACCAGAGATGAAGATACTACAGGTCTACAGGAAATCAGCATTTGCAGAGGCACCCAGTTGTTAACCTTTGACTCCAGGTGGGTCTTAAAAGTCCTGACACTGTGCTTGCTGCTCACAGCTCTTCTTGGGTTTTAATACTCTTGATGCTCTTTCTTAGTGTCAAAACTACATGACACGCATTTTAGAGGAGGAGATGATGACCCTGAGGTGTCTGACTTGCCAGCTGTGACAATGCAAACAACCAGCAGATCCAGCATTTTGAAGGATGCAGTCAGGCCTCCAGCTCCTTCCACTAGATGATGCCTACAGTTTAATCCTCTGGGCTATCTTGCAAGTCATATTCTTCACTCAAAAATCACCGTGCAGAAAAGTACTCTGCTACCCTCTCCTCTGGACAGAAGCTCAGGCTGCAATCTCAGTGCTGACAGTGCCCGTGGATTAGGGTGATCGGCTTGTGTGCTGACTCACAATCAAGAAATGGCCTGAGCTCTAAGCACGCTATTTAGATAATGAAAGAAGAGAGATTCGATAGAGTCCTCAGCCAAAAGATGACTCACAGATCATCTGTAGTCCTTAATCATTCTGATTTAGGGAATAAGCAGATTTGGCCCCAAAGGAGTCCCTGAGGATGCTGGATGGTGACAGATAACCAAGTACCCCACATCCTGTTTGATTTATCCTCACTGCACTCTTGTAGGTCTGGTAGCTTGTCTGCAGTGTCAGAGTTCTATGTTCTTGCACATACTACTCAGTGTAAGCATAACTTACACAGCAGAGCAGGGGAAGGTGTACTCCTCTTCAGAAAAAAAAAAAAGCAGAGGAGAACATAGGGCTCCTCTCCACAGGTGCTTAGGAGGCTACTAGGTCATTAAATGCTCCAACTTTTGACAGCACTGTTAACGTATGTGGCATGGCAGTAGATAAGAGAAAAAATGTGGCTGCCTTCCCAGTGACCTCCTGAACTGACAGATAGGACAGCAGTTCATGGTTTCCTACTTTACTTTTCCTAACATGGGTGTTGGGGGTGGAGAGGGGGATGACCTTCCCAAATAGATCTGGAGATGTGAAGAACAACATTCTGAAAATAGTCAATACACAAAGGGTAGAGCCAGTCATCCCAAAAAAACCCCCAAGCTTTTCTTAATCTCCTACACATGGGCAGTCTGCATTCTGCTGTGATTCTCTGGCCAGAATTCTTCAGTCGTGGTCCTCTTAGATTACTCTGCAGAGCAGCATCATGCACCAGGCACCAGCACTGCCAGACAGTTGCTGTTTGACGCAGGCACCATGAGGAAGCTGGTGCAGGAGCTGCCATGTCCAGAAGACTCAGACTTTGGCAAGCTGGTCTCTATTAACTCCACATCTGCTGCAGGCAACAAGTCTTCCCTAGCTCCAGTTTCATCTCCAGATTTAAAGAAATAGGGTCCCTCACAGATCACGGTACCAGGGGTTTGATAAATACATAAAGTTGAAGAAAACTGAGAGAAGCACTTGCTGAAGAGGGCACACAAACATGTCATCGAAAATTCAACTATTTACATGCTGCTAAGAAGTCATTCCTTTCTCTGTGAAAAGCCAGGGGAAATGTGCTGGATTAACTTTTGGCATATAAATGCAATTTCAAAGAAAACTGGGTACTGAAAACTGCTCATTTTGCCTCCTTACCCTCAGACACCTGCCTAATGCAGCCATGAGGCTGTGCTGAGAGCCAGTGTTCCTCCATGACGGGAACAAGGGAGGTGAGGTTAGCAACAGCCTCTTTGGTTAACACAAGGGATGAAAAACCTAGGTGTCTAGGAGGTAAAACTCCCAAACTCTAACCCTCTACCCCTGTGATGAAACCCTTCAGGCAGGGTGCCAGGCCTTTCAGCCCCACTGCCAGGAAGCTGGGAAGTGATGCTAATAAGAAATTGCTTTTCAATAAAATCTCTTGGTAAAATTAGGACACTTCTGCAATTTTGCAGCAGATGCTGAGTCAGCAGCTGCACTGAGAACATCCTGACGGGAAATTTCTCCCCAGATCACTAGTGCCTCTGTAAATCCTAGACAATAAGCTGAGGAGACATGGAGATTTCTTTTAACACATTTTTAAGAGGCCACGTAAAAACAAGAAACTAAACCCCAGTGGGATTAGTGGTGCTCTAAAGAATGAGTTCATACTGTCTATGCTCCCAAATTAGACTGTTGCTTTAAGCACCACAGCTAACCTCATTACATATTCTTACAGCCATATGCTATTAATATCAGATGTGACTTCTTGCGCTTTTCCCAGTACAAGAATGCTCCTAGAAACCATTTAATTCCTTCTTAACGTGGCCAGTGTTAAGGGTGGTAAGGTACTCAGTGTCGTGGACTGATCAGGAACAGCAAAAAGGAAAGGAGATTAAGATACTGACATTCAATTTCCTCAAAACTAACGTGTGGCCAGCTGTGTCACTTACTTGTACCTAAACCAAACACTCTGAAAACAAGCAGGCAGCTGACTGTCACTGCAGTGCGTTTCCTTGGCAGTGAAACCTCCCAAGGAAGCTCTCCAGTTATCTCCAAGACTGGACCAAGGCTTAATTTAAAGCCAGTCATGCAACAAACTGGTTTGATAAGCAGGATTCTGAGCCATCTTTAATTTGGAGTTCATTAACTCTGAGTTCCTGCTGACAGAGTCATATACAAGATGCTCCCTGAACCTAACAAATAAGCTGCACAGCAAGAACTGTTCTGAAATACCAGACACGACATATGCAGGCTCTTGAGCAGCTGGACTCGGGTTTTGTTTCCTGAAGGGAGAGGCAAGGGCCTACCTGCTGATTCCAGTTAGAGGCACCATGCATTCTGTAGAGTTTCCTCCTCTGGAAGTTCAGCAGTGGCCTTGTTCGGGCACATGTGCTCATCATATTAGCCACGGAGAGAGATCTTAGTCTTGTCCTGTCTCTTCTTCTTTTCTTGATGTGCTGATGGTCCAGCACCCAGCTGCTTGAAGAGGATACCTCTCTGTTGTCTGAAGCTCTGCAGTTCCATGATTAATGGAGAAAAGAAAGAGAAAAAGTTAAATACACGCACAGGCCAAGATTTCATACACTGATCAGCAGTGGCTATCTCATTTTTAGACCATTTCATAAATACTACAGTGCTATAGCACTCTGTTTCAGGAAGCCACAGTGCTTTGTTTTCTCCTTGATTCATTCTACATCAGGTCACAACAGGAAGTTTATTGTCCTTGTTCACCTTTCTGCTCGCAGAAATAAATGTCAAATTGGAGATAAGCTCTTGAGGGCTAGGTTTTCCAAATTCATTGATCTCTGCTGTAACTTAAATGTCACTCTTACCTGCCTTTCCCCAATTGTATCCCTTTCAAATCCCCTTTAAGTCTTACAGCATCGTACCCCCACAATCTTACCCTCATGCATGCTTGGACTCAGCCATGATAACAGACACAGCACAACAACCTGGACCACTGACACCCATCTATACCCTGGTTGCTCTCCAGAGCAGGAAACATACAGTGAGTGTTCCAAACACCCTCCCACTTGGCTGGCAGAGACTCCATGGGAAGAACGCACTTTGCTTTTATAGGTATCATGATTGGATTTTGTTGCTGTAGCAACATCTGCCTGCAGGGCTGAAGGCTGCCTGCAAAAAGCACTCAAGTGTGCGTTTATTTTTATGATACTGAGGACCTTGACTGCAACCCTAAACTGCTTGAGAATTGCAAGTATACAAGATATTTTGGCCTTGGTTCATAACTGGTCAGCTCTCTGCACAGATGACTATTTCCCCTTATGAACTTCACCTGGTGATTCACAGTTGCATTAGTAAAGCTATAACACAGGATAAACCGTGAAAATTCATTTGTTGTGAGGCCATTTATCAATCCTATTGGACAAGTGATCTTCTTTTAACAGTGCATTTTTATTAAGTAGAACCCCTTGCTATGGAAGTGTAATTTAACACCATCTCATGCTGTGCTGCTGTGGTAACAAGGCCTTAAGGGGTTGAACTGGAGCTGTCCTGAAAACAAACAAAGCCAAGAAGCAACACACAGCCTCAACAAACAAAAGTGCTAATTAAAAGAGAGGTGGTACAAAGTAGTGAAGGAACATATTAGTAAGAGCCAAGAAAAAGCCCCAAATACCAAAGCGTGACATTCTTAATGTTGATGCTGTACATTTAAGGCTCGGGAAAGAAAGACTACATTTAAAGTCCATGCAAGAGGTCTCTTAAAATACTTCCTGAGAATTCTCAAAAACATTTTCTTTGTAATTATCTTCCTCAAAGCCAGATGGTGCCAAGCGCAACTTTAGACTTCCACATTCCACATTCCCTCTTTCATTAAAGATGAGAACAGAAAGCTCCTAAGTCTGGCTTCTAAACTTCTGTGGTGCCTGCCTTTGCTCCGGTGGTCTACCCAGGACTCTGATCCTCTCTCTTCAGTCTCTGACAGCTGCTGTATTTAGCCTGCACTGCTTCCAAGGAATTGCTCCTATGAACACTTACCCTCATAGTCTGGCTAATCTCAGTATCTAGATTTGACTGAGCACAGAAAAGCTACATTGGAAAAGGAAGCCACTTAATGAAACTAGACCTTGACAAACGGCAAGTCAAGGTCAGTCACATTTAATACATGGACTATTTTAACTTTCACACAAAGAACCTACAAGCAGTTTTCTCTTGAAAAAATAAAAAAAAATACCTTGCTTTCCACTTGATTTTATTTTCTACTTTGTCACAGCAGCAAGCTCTAGAAAGAGTGAGGGGACAGCAGCCAAGTTAACTGTAGTATGGAACTGTCTCAGTTCATGGCAAACAAAACTCCTACCAAAATGATCATCAAATTCCTGAAACACTAGCTGGCAAACATAACTCTGGCCTTGTACTGAAGACTGATGTGCTTCAAAATGAATGAAGCTGCCATAAAACTCAGACACAGGCCTGTGCTGAAGCATGGGTGATATTGCTATGTATTCTGCTGATCTAGTGAAGTCCAGTTCTTCACTTCTTCAATAATAAAGACGCACTGATCTGAACTAATCAGAAGTAGTGTGTTACCTACTGCGTCCTTCCACTGCTTTACAGATACATTCATCTTGCCAGTAACTAAACAGACTGTTACGTACCTGAAGGAGATGCCATTGACCAGCTGTCTGAGCCTACAGCTCTTGGATGAAAAAGATGAAGAAGGTGGAGACAGACTGGGTGGAGCAATTAGGCTGCTGATGATTTCACTCAGTTGTGCACTCTGGAAAAAAAATAAGAAAGAGAGAACGTAGTCAGACCTTTATCTGGACTCAAAAGCTTCAATGTCCTGGGGTTTTTTTGTTTTTCTACTTAGGACTGCAGTTATCATCACCACTATCACAATACTACTGATAAGATTTAGTTTCTTCCTGCGAATAATTGAGTGCGGCATTTTTCCTCTTTCACAATTATTATGTTTGAAGAGCCCAAAACCCAACACAGTCCTGAACAACCAGCCAAGGACATTGTTTACACATTGGACTAAGCAGTACACAAAGCGTGTTAGTGACTGAGGATTTTAACCAAAGGTTTTTCAAACACAAAGGAAACTAGAAGACTTTACAGCTGATGTTACAACAGCTGCAGCCCAGAGCCGTTTGCTGGCCCTTCAACAGGAAAAAATAATTCTGCTGTCTACTCTTTGTACATTTTGTTCGCTCCAAGTATTTTTTTTGTTAAAAGGATCCTCTTCATTGCTCACCACAGCCTGACCAAGGTGTTGTTAGAAAAGGAAGTGTAGCTAGAGGAGGACTATTGTAACTACACACAGACTGGCTAAAATCTTCTGGTATCCTCAAGATCAGCAGTGAGAAGCCCCCGTAACCAAGCCAAATCCCAGACTTTCAGAACAGCCCTGAAACAAAAGCAGCAAATTTGTTAAGACTAAGAATCACTCCTCATAAAGGCATGAATCGTGGACTGCCTCCAGATAACATTTCACAATGATTTTTTTGTTTTAAATGTCAAGCTGTAAAGGCTGTTCTGACAATAAATGTGATTTGCTTAGAGGAATCTGTGCTGTGCACAGAGCAGAACTTCAATGGCAAACTTCGTGTACAACACTTGATATTGCAGGATTTTCATTCAAAACTAAGTCTAATCCAAACAAAAACCACCAGAGGTTACCCACTAAAGTTTTCTTTGCATTTCGAGGCACTGTAACTTTGGCAGAAGGAGGCAGATAAAAGTATTCTCTGTTTAGTATAACTCCTGCATTTTCTGTTTGTGTTTGAGTGATGCAGTTGGGCAAAAATGTCACGTCAGAATAAAACACTTAGAGAAGGAAGTTACAGCACCATGACAGCAAGTGAATTACAAAAGATCTGGACAATGCAAACAAGATGCCAGTAAAATATTTAGCAGATTGATTTAAAAACCTCAGCAGAACCAATCCTGTAAAGAGCAAAGTCTTCCAGGGAATAGTGCAAGAAATGTGAGGTAATCTGTGAGATGTGTTAAATGAAGGGTACCTTCATTTCCAAGTAATTTTTGGAGCACCAAGGTTCTTTGGCCTCTCTTTGTAGCTATTTTGTGGCAATGGAACAAGCTACTACCACTTGAATTGTCTAATGTCTTACTGACAAGTTGGTTTCATGCTCCAAGTAAGCAGTCAAAAAGGAAGGGACCTCTGCCACAGTCTAAAAATGCTCTTTGGTTTATCTGGTGTATCTTAATGTCCTTTTTTCTTTGCTTTCTCACTCCTGTCATTGAGGATAAGACCTACCAGCAGAGGAAGCATTCTAAGAACAGTGAAGTATGACTATCAAATAAGTAAAGTTGGCACAGAGATTCAGGAGCAGACATTATCACCTAAAACTACATCTGCCCATCTTAAAACATGTGTCTATGACCAAGATGTTACATACAGCAGCAGGGATAAACTCATTCTGTGAACAAATTTCTTGTATCTCCTTCAGCACTGCGATCCTACCACATTCTTGAGGGACTTTCCAGCAAAAGTAAATTCTGCTGGGGTCTATCCCATGCTATTTCCTGGAATTAACCTTGGAAAAGACTGTTTTGAATAGCATAAACCAAAACTCAGAGCTATACCTACACTTTGCCTGTGCAGTACCTGGAATTGCTCAGCTCCAAACTGGTGCCCTATGATGCTGGAAAAGGCAGACCAATGATTATATTCTCTCGGGGCTTTTTCTCAATTCTGGTTTCAAGTGCAACACGCCTCCGTCATCAGCTGCAGTCTTTCATCTCACAGAACTATTTCCTGAAACAATCTGTGGCCACTCTCCACCGAGCCCAGCTCTAACAGAGAGGCAGGTTTGTGGACAGCTATTAGAAGCTGTTTTGTGGTCACTTTGATGGTAACAGAGCGGTAAGGCGGACATGTCAGAAATAAAAGGTTAATTTGTAAACCTGCTGTACAGTGTGGTTATTGAAGCCCTTCAATGCATCAGCGCCCGCTCTCGGCACTGCAAAATATCTCCCTTTTTGGAAGTCATCACCATGGAACCTGCCCTATTTCTGGAGTAAATCACTCGGCTCCATCGACCATTCAGTTCTTATTTTACTTTACCTGTTTTTCTATGTTTTGTAAAAGCAGGGTAGGACTGCTGGGTCGCATTTCAAAGTCATGCTCTGGCAAAGAATCCTGTCTCTCAATGGCAGCTTGCGAATTCCCTGTGGCGTTTAATAAAGCTTCTTGGTCTGTCAATTGTGTTTGCTTCTTCAAAATGTCTTTTGGAAATGGGAATTCTTCTAAGATCACCATCCCCTAGACAACAGCAATTGAACACAGTTGGTTGACAACGGATTAACCCTCCTAAATCAGTTTTAAGGGGCAGTAGAAGCTGGCACAGCCCCTTTAAATCCTCCCAGCAACTCTCTGAAGCACTTAAACTAGATGTGAAATACAGCTAAAATATAGGAACAGTCAGATTTTCATTAATGAAAAGCTGCAGAGCAATCACTCTGGTGTTACACCACCGCTTCAACATCTGTGCCAAAATTCAAATCAGAAACTCATAGTTACTAGAGCAACTACACGATCACTTGGCCACTGATTTAAAAAGAGATTTTTCTGTACAAAACAACCACTCTTTGATTTGAAGCTGCTTATAGTCTTTGCAGCCAATACAATCTGCAGAGACATTGTAAAGGGCTTTATTTTTCTTATTGCTATCCAGCTTCTAAGCTAAATATCAAGATGGTTATTTTTTTATGCAGCAGAGGAAAACAAAAAACAGTTACAATTTAATTTTTTTTAAGGTGAGCATTTTTAGAGTCTCAGGATTACAGAATGACTGCGGCAATCTCCATGCTTTTCAAGACAATGTGGTTTATCATGTAGAATGCCACTTAGTAAGATAAATATGACTTTATATGGTAGGGAAATTATCAGGGGAAGAATAACCCCATTGACTTTGCCACATGACAGATGAGAAAAATGAGAGTATCAAATACAATCCTAGGTCACATGTCGGTTGGTTTGTTTGAACAACTTCAAATGTTAAACAAAATAATAAGCAAAAATAACTTAGTGACAGCTCAAAGCAGTTCCTCAAATAGTACCTTCATTTGTGATTGTCTTGAGCAAATAAATGGAAAATGCTATCAAACCTATGCAGCCTTCTTCCAAAGAGAAAAGGGAAGAACTAACTTGCTTTTAAGTGCTCTTACTCACATATCAAGCAGATACTAAAAGAATGGGAGCATTCAATTATGGTTGCTACATTTTTTTCCTTCTAGTGAGAATACTCCATTAAACCCAAGCAAGACTGCAATCATGTGAACACAGCATTTCTGGAGGCAAGACAGGCATCAGCCAGGTTATGGCTGTGGAAAATAAAGCATCCTGTAGCTTTATTCACACCTGACTCCTGCCTCAGCAGTAACTTGCCCTACAACATGAAAGCAAGTCTCCAAGGGACTTCAGAGGGGAGACTAGGAAAAAAGTGTGAAATTGTCCTGCTCACACTGGGTCTCTAATGTATTCTGCTTTGAGTTCTAAACCGAAAGCTGAAATCAAAGTTGTTTTCTAAAAGCAAACACAGGTGCCTGAATACTTTGCTTTGGAGCAGTAGAGGGACACAAAGAGTCTAAACTACCCAGTCACTGATAGATTTTCCACATTCCTTATCAGGTAGCAGCTCATCATCTGTGCTTTTCCATTTTCAGCAGATGGAAGTCAGTCCAGACAGTCTCATTCCCCAATCTGTAGCCCCACAGCACTTACAAAACAGGAAACACGTTCAAGGAAACTAATTTTTAAGCGCCACCAGAGGAGGCTAAGCTAGCTGACCAGCTTTAGGTTCTTTAGATGCTTTCAGTAAAAGAATCATAGGTCACGATCACAGAGGAAGTAAAAAAAAAATAATCCACAGAAGCCTAAACCACAAATTCTGAAGTCAGAGGAATAAGAGGGCACACGGGAAAGTGGTGAAAAGAAGGGGGACACACTCTGCTTCCACAGAAATCGGGGGTGAGTGGGTGTGTGCGTGTTCAAGTTGCAGAATACTGCTGACCAAGCACAAATAGAGGAAAGCAGAAAAGGAAGGAGAAGATTGACGTTAGTATGTGAAGGGAGAGATGAAAGAGGCACAAAAGAGGAAGAGTAAAGAATTAAAAGACTAATAGTGACCATACAGGAATTACAAGTTACATGGGTGACAAGCAGAAGGTTTTGGCAATGAAGTCCCTTGTCTTCTTACCCTTCCTTCCTTACATGGATTATTTTGTTTTGCAAATACATATCGTTTCTAAACGGAAGGGTTCTCAAAGATCCAGAACAGCTACCTCTGTGTGCAGAGGTGGAGAAGACAGTGCAGTGGGTCAGGAAACTGCCCACAAGTTACCCATCTCCCTTCCTATTGTGTTCTCATGTTAGAGGAGTGGCATTGTGCTCAAAGTTATTGTTCACTGGCTATGAATCACATTTCTTTCCACTCAAAACACACAAATCCCACTCTGAGACCACTAAACACAGCATGCAAATTCTAATGACATTGTGTAACTACTCTGTGGCTCCTCTATCAGCCCCTGTGTCCTTCAGTAGTTGCTGCACTACAAACGCGTACACAAAACCCCTCATGGCAAGGAAATACGTGTCTGCCTTCAGATACTGGATACCACAGCTGGTAGAAAGGGCATGAAGTCTGCAAAAAGGAATGTCACTAAAGAACTCCAGCAGGAAGAGGACTAGGCTCAAAGCCAAAGTACCACCTAATGGGAAGAAAATGCATGACTGAAAGGATGTTCTTTCTCTTGTTTCTCCATTATTTATTTCTTAGTCATCTGCAGCTTACAAGAGCTCTGCCAGGGTGAAAGCTTTCTGGTGTAATAGTGCTCATGTACTTGGTAGGCTGGACAACACTAACACATGGGCATCCTCACTCTCCACCAAGATACCAAATCTTCACTTCTGTGGGAGCAGAGACAGAACACACCCTCAAACAAAGGCTATTCAATTGATTTTTGAAGAAAAAACTGACTGGGAAAAAGCTATGAGCAAGAGAGACAAAGATGGAAGTGAAAGCAAGGGCTTTGAGAGCAAAAGGAGAAGACAGAATAGCTTTTCCTTATGTGAGCAGAGGAAAACGCTTTCTATGCTGATTCCGCTCTCCTTCTGAATTCAGAAATTTAAGTCTCATACTGAGCCACATAAAGTCTGAACCATCTTCTGGCTCCTCTCCATCTGTGCTTATCTGAGCAGGATGCACAGAACAAGCTCCTCACAGGAGAGACAAAGAGGCCTCCTGTAAACCCCTCACTATCTCACCACCAGAGCTATCACAGGTTTTGGCTTCTTGCACATGAGAATGACCTGAGGAAGCCAGTAAATGGACAGGTAGATGATTAATGCTTAAGGAATGTGACTTTCCCACTGTCTAGCTAGTTTGCTTTACAGAAAGACTTAGCACATCAGTTACACACATTGGAATTTTAGTAATAATTAATCTTTGACCTGTTGGAAGTGCTGTACAATCATTAGCCAGGTAATCCTCAGAATAAACACACATAGTAAATAATGAAAAACCCACTCTGACATCCCACAACACAACAACAAACAACCCCACCTGAACACTGAAATCCTGCCTCTTCTATGGAGGGGAAAAACTAGTGAGATATATGCAGTAGCTTCTGCTGTGTCCCTCACAGCCACTACCTATCACAGACAGAAGGGGAGGGCTCTCCATGCCCAGCACTGTACTAGTGCCTCAGCTTTTAGCTCCTGATGTCTTTCTCATTAGCCTCTGTTTGCGTGGGCATGAAGACAAATCTAGGGCAAAACAAACAGCAGCAAAAACGACAAGAAACCAAATAAGCAGTACAAGAAACACTGTCAAAAGATGATGGAAAGAACTCATTTCTGAGCTTACAGACAATACCTTGGTGGCACGAATCTGCCTGTGAAGGTCAGTTAGTTGTTGGATTTTGTATTCTAGTTCTGAAATCTGGGCCTGAAGCCATGTCCAGCGGCTGCCAATTCTAGCTCTGTCTGCAAGCCACTTCCATTCAGAAGTGTATCTTCTGTGAAGACAAAATGTTGGTTAGTCCAAAAATAAAAAGATAACCACATTTGCACAAGAACATTTCTGACAGTTACTCTGCCTCATGTGGCAGGCATCTCGGTTGCTCTCACAAGAAATTTCATTATACCTCTAGCCAGTTGCACATCAGCCTACTTCTATAACTACACAACTTGCCCAAACCAGTACAGTCCACGTTCGCTGACTACTCCCAGGCTGCATTAGTACCATGAAACCACCAAACTCATCAGTTAGCGCAGATTACACATTTGTAAAGGATTCTAGTAACTCCACCAGCACAAATCCAAGTTCTTGTACCACAAACATTGTTAGCTAACACGTGGAATCTAATAAAACTCCATCTGGTACTGACCAGAACCAACCAGTCAGTTTAGATGTCTTGGGTTTGAGCTGTTTTACAAATAGAGCTGTGTCAGTACAGCACAGTGAGGTCACACTGCTGCTTACAAATAGATGGATTTTGTGATTAGCTTCAACTTTTATGCTGAATTCATCACCAGCAAACTTTACTCTGCGTATATATTGAATAAATCAATGGTATAATGGTACTACTCAACAAAGAATCTCAATATTCAGTAATTTTCAGCAGCAGACAACATGATACAGTATTTCAGTATACAAGTTCTACCAGTATACTACCATTATCAAGTCTCTTTAAATAAAGAGGATGATTTTTCCCCACTGAATGTGTCAGGTGGTTGGCCACAGCTAACTGAAAGAACTGTAAGAAGAAACTCAAACTTCTACTGGGAAAGAATTGTTTTTTTACTCAAATTACTGGCTGTAAACCCTGGATGACACTATCTCAGTTTTGCACAAGCAGAACATGTGATCCTCTGTTTCCCAGGCAATAAGGAGTACTGCAGGATCACAAAAGAGGTCAGAAAAAGCAGATGTCAGTGAATTGGCACAGGAACATCACACAAGCACAGAGGCTTATGTCAGCTACCTCAAGAACAAAACAAAGGTAACAGCTCACCCTGCACAAGATGCTAGACATCTCCTGCAGTAGTAAAGAACCACCAAATCTGAGCATCCCAATAATAGCTTCAAGGCAAAAATAACATAAATCGAAATCTTAGAACTTTCAGTCTACTTTACCTATCATAAACAGTAAGAATAGACACATTCCCCAGCAGGTTACCTCTAAGGTAGGTAAATTACCCTCATCATTTACAACCAGCTCAAATTTTCTCCTACACAGACAAAATGAACACGACATTAGACAGGAGACTGAAATGTTCTGTTTGAATCTAGGCCAGTAAAGAAAGAAACTCCAAGAACTCTGTTAACTATATACCACAACAAATTGTATTCTACTAGCGATTCTGTCCTATGAGAAAAAGTACATGCAGTCATCTTGTGAGTATCTGGTTTGCTGACAACCTTTTCTTGTTTCTCCTTGTTTTCCCATTATCACCAGCACAGAGTAAACAGCCCAGGCTACTTAAGCTTTAACTGAATCTTTTTACTGAAACCTTCTTTGGGTTTGTCAGCTTTTGCACCTTTGCCTTTCTGGAAGTCACAAAATACAATCTGAAGGAGAGGGGCAAGATCTGGATTCATAGCTCACCCAAGACAGAATTAATTAAATCCTCAGCAAAGTTACAATACAAGTTATTTTTTCAAAGATGGGCTGCAGGCTTTTTTTGTTTCTTAAAATGCAACAGTCAATCTCAAATTAATGGAATTTACTGTTACTGTATTATATATATTCCAAAGGCTTTAAAGCGTACCATGTAATTAACCTAACAGGATTTAATTACTGTGTAATAATGATGTCCTCAGGCTCCTCTGTAACAAAAGAGTTTCACCCTGAATGAAGCACAAACACTTCAAGCTCAGGTCAAAGGAATCAATTTTAGCACCTCTCTCCTGCCAGCCCAAGCTGCCCCATGCCCAGCTCCTGCATCAGTGCTTGGGCAGTCACATGATAACACTGATTCAAGAGCTGCTCATGGTTAATTTAACTGTAAATCTCCGCTTGGGATGATAAGGAGTACTGCAGAACACTCAATCAGTAGAGAAAGCTATTTTGAGGTGGCACCAGTGAATTAATTAGTAATAAATTAATCAATAATAAATCCAGGGAAGGAAGACAAGGCAAGAAACCCAATCACAAAGAGTTACAAAACTAACTGGGTTGTTACTAGAGGAAGAAGTCAGAGCAGGTGCTAAAGTCAAAGTCCCTGCTCTGGTTCTGTTGGGAATGAGACAAGAGAAACAGAAAGTTTCTGTCTGTCCCACTTCCTGCATGCTTCTCTTGAGAAGTGTCTTTAATGGAATTCTGTGCAGCATACACCCTCCAGAGGACTCTCCCACCTCTTCTCCTGTGGAGCAGCTCAGCGAAACCATGGTATGCATGCACAAGCTAGTAATGTTCGGTGCTGTGGTGCACAGAAATATTAAATTTGCTGCTCAAGTGATGACTGTAGATCTGCAGATGATCTCCAGCATTGATCTCCAGCTATCAGAATTGGAGTTGAACAAATCAACACTGTCCTAAGTAAAATATCTCGTCCAGATTTCCCTAGAAAAATATGCTGGAATTGCATTAAAGAGAAAATGTACTTCCAGAAGAGAGTGTGGCTTATATTTCTCCTGGTTTGGTTGGACTGCAGGAGGTCAATTGTGCACAACTTAAAAGAAAAAGAGGAAAGAAAGAAAAGCAGAACAACAAAGCAGCACCAAGGAACATAGACACAACTGCAGACGGTCCAAGGATGATCAAGAATACAACCAGGAAGCAGATGTTCAGGCTGTACCATGTCACCCCAAAGCAAGGAAAGGAATGCAGGAGAGGTAGTAAAAGCATTTCATCAAAGCTGTTTGCTCTTGCTGAGACTAAAGAGGCAAGTGAGGCGCCATAAATACTACACTGCTGTTGCCGTCACTGAACTGAGTAAACTGAGTCTGCCTCAACTGTGATGAGATTTAGCCATGATCTATGCATAGAGTATACAAGTGAACCCTTCTGCACTCCCACCTTCACCAAAAGAGAAAAGAACCAAGGACAAACCCTGATTGTGTGTAACCAAACCAACAATGCAGAACACAACAGGCCATGAGAAGGATTTCCAATGCCTGGAAATAATGTTGTTGCTGAGACTGATGTTTTCTCAATAACCTTTCCCAGGCAACCTACCCAAGAGAAAATTGCTGTGCTAGGCACACACTGATGGCCAAGCTTCGGGCCGGTGTGGAGAGGGGTTTGGTCTGGTCTTTTACAGGAGAGGAAAAGGGATGGAAATGAAAACTTTTAGGTATGTTTTGTATTTATAAGAAAACAAACCCAGAAGCATGAAAACAGTTCATAAATAATGAAAGAGAAACACAGTGGTGTTTAAAGTGCACAAAGAAATGCAGAACCTAGGATTGATAGTTTCTAGAAGAAGGCAGATGCAGGCAAATGCACAGGAGCAGAGTGGTTTAGTGGTTTAGGCAGCCCTCTGCCCAAGGCAAAGTTCTCTTGAAAATGAAAGGTCTTCCAGCCTCTTAGCTCCCCACAAGGGCAGAGTGTGCCCCTGCCATGACTCGTCTGCAGGGACAATGCCAGGATGCGTCCTACCCAACAGGAAAGGAGCTTGCAACAGATCCAGGAGGCAGGTTTGCCAACCCAAAACAGCCTCCTTCAAGAAGGTTTGTTTCAGAGAGCACCGATCTTTCTGAGTTATCCTGATGGTTCCTCTCCTCTTGCCGGGAATCTCTGTTACCAACCATGTGATAGCGAAGTATTTGGGAGCAAGAAGCAGTTCATAAACTACAGAGGGATTATCCTCGGGAAAAAGATCTCACTGTCTTCCTTGGCAGAAGTCACTGCAAACAATGGCAGAAGTTTAGCTTTTTGATTTAAGGACTCAGCGCCAGAACATAAAAATCCCAGGAAGTTCTCCAGATCTTTACATCCCACCCAGCTGTCATATGACTCACAATAAAATGCTTGTGACTTTAAACACTGACAGTAAATGAGAGATTCCCTACGAAATCCAGGAGGTGGTGTCACAGAGAACATCTAAACGAGGTGAATTGAGATATGCAGTGCATGTATTTTAGATAATCTTATCTGGATTTGACTCATGAGATAAAAATGCTCCCAACAAAAAGTTCCAACACTTGTAATGGCTGAGCAAACATGTCCAGCTATGAAATGACCCGTAAATGCTTTCCCAAGGACTAATTCTTCCAGCACACCTACTAAATGTTTGTTTTCAGTGAGAACTAACTTCACTTGCTGTTGAAATATTAATTCCCTTGGACCAGTTAACTGTTAAACCCATAATAACCACATAATTAAAAAAAGCAGCCAGTGCTATTTTATGAACTCAATCTCTTCAAGGCATTGCAGAGTGCAACAAGATTCAAACTCCACCAACACCACCCCACAGAACACTATTTTCTCTGACAGTTCACCAAAAATCAAACCCAGCTATGCCCTGAAAGAAACCACAATAATTAAGGGAAGATCTCAGGTACTCAAAATTCTACTGCAATCTCTGCAAAGCTTTGCAAAGACAACCTGGAGAAGCTCCAGGTTATTATTCTGGAGCCTTTCTCCAGCTCAACATTTCTGCTAAGTCATCAGGAATTTATGCAGAAACACCTCACGTGCCATGATTTTCTCTTGAAGAAAGAGTGGGGGAAAATACAATTAAGTAGCAATGGAGTAGAGATATTTAAATCTTCCACAAGACGGTGGGAAAGGGGAGAAGAAAACCAGTATGAAAGAATGCTGCATAAGAAAATTGGAAATATAAAAAGGGGAAGTCTCTGAGCTTGGATACCCCAGCAAAAGAGAAAATTTGTAAGAACTTCAAACCAGAGCTCTATGCACTCCCTCATCTGAGAAATCAGATCTTTCACACTGATAGGATGTCATAGCCAGTACCTGCCTGCAAAGAATCACACAGTTACTACAGGATTTATAGTGGAGCTGGAACTGTTATGTTGGTGCTGCATTGTTAACTCAAGGTAGAGCTCAAGAAAGTAAGTCCAAACTTAGCACTGTTGTCTGGTACAGTGCTGAACAGATACAATAGCTGGCGTTGCAACCTGGCAGATCTTTTTCATCTTCCGTTCTGTTTACGTAACTCTTCAGAGCTGTTAATGATAAAAGGCCAGATTGCTTGAGAGAGGTGGGGTTAGTTAGAATATTAACTGCCTGAGAAGTTAAAAGCTGCCCGAGGTAAAAAAACCAGTATCATTTCCTCTTTCAGTAAAACACAAAACACACTGCAAAATGTGGATCTGCCTTTTGTTATAAATAATTTTCAATTAATTTTGAATGTTTCAGCTTCTCCCACCAATCCTCAACATGCTGCAGAGTGACAAGGAACAGAGGCAGGTAGCGCTAATGTGCAAAGAAAAACTCTAGGAACATCATGGCTGCCTGGAAACAAGCTTGTTTTCTTGCCTCTCAATGGCCCAACATCAATAGAGTTAGCAACAAAACGCCGGCAACACAGGCCTAGAAATTCCCTGGAACCATTACACAACTGCCCTTGGAAAAGAAACCAGTGCTGTGTCTGGATCCCATACTTGGCAGAAGATAGGACCTACAATGTATTTAGACAGACATGTAGATGGAATGTTATTACAGCATGGGATGAAGGGCAGTTGATTATGTGATTACATCCAAATGTGGAGGTTCAGGTTTATTTTCTTTTCAGGACCAGAACCAGTAGTTAAAACTTGATTAAAAAAAAATAATTTCAATTCCCCAGCAGAAAACTTTTTCTAGGTCAAATGTCTGGATGAGAATAAAATCATTTACAGCTATTTAAATAAAAAAAAAAAGCTGAAGTTACATTCCTAACCCATATTTAGCAGTATGAATGAACGCCTGTTACAGGAGAGCACTCCTATTTTGGGAAGTCTTTGTGCACACTTTTTATTTCATGTGAAGAGGAAAGCATTTAAATGATTTCCTGTATCGGGGCCCACGTATGCTGAATTTCAAAGGTGCACTGGCTGCGTCCCTTTGAAGTAGATTCTCATGAAATCAGTGTCATCTATGAAGTGAAAAAACGTTGCCCTCGCTTTATGAGACATTCCCAAGGCAGCTCTTGCTGTTTGTAAACAAATATCTTCATTCAAACAAACACATTTCACGACTCAGCAAAAGGAAAAAAGTGAGCCAAGAGGCACTGATGAATCAGCAGCTGACACAGAGCACAAGAGTCTAGTGCTCTGCTACACGTGTCCAAGTATTACATTTTCTCTTCTATCAGACTGTTGACTGTGTATGAACTGTCATTCAGTAGAGCAATGCCAGGTTTGTATTAAATATGCACTTAACACCCGGCTATTGCTAAAGCTCCAAGCTCTGAGACTTCTTTGCAGGTTATAACTTGCCAACACTTCTGTCTTTCACTGCAACCTTTCGGCAGCTGCAAAAATATTAATGTAATTACAGGGTGGATATCAGGATCCTGGCTCCCCACAACATTACTCTGCTATTGTGAGAAGGAAGTCTTGCTCCCTACCAAATTATGATTATTCTAAAGAAAAGCACTCAACGCATATGGGACCCTACAGAAGTTGTAAATTCATCTTACGGAAATCCAACCACCAAATGTGTGTGGGGACCCTAAAGAAGTTGTAAATCCATTTTATGGAAATCTGACCAAGTGAGGTTAAATGTATTCTGAAATAATACACATGTCCCTAGAGTGAAACCAGAAAGTAATACAAATCTATCTTTCTTTCAGTTCCCAGTAACAATTCTCTTCCCACATCCCAGTGACAGCAGCCAAGGACTGAGCGAATGGAATCTGTGAAAACACAACGTGTAAAGCATTTGGAAATCAGCCTATTATTAGTACTTATGAATTTATACTTACTCAACAGCCCTAGCATTAATCTTTGATGCAAATAAGAGATTTCCTGGACTTACAAAGGTCTTAAAAACTGAAAACAACTGGGGGTTTGTGCTTAAGGAAAATTGACTTAGTCCTGGCAGACACCCTTCCCAAACCAGAATTCACTTCTCCTATCAGGTATCAGCAAAAATTACAGCTCAGAGTGGAAAATGAGGACCTGACCTTGCAAAAGCAAACAGCTTCCCCTTATAGTGTGGCTCACAGACACGCAATAAACCCTGCCCCTTAAGCAATGGTTTCTATAGTGAGGCCTGCAGGACTTGCCTTGATGTTGCTCAATTAGCTGTGAGGAAAAAACCGCTAGGAAAAATGGAAAATAAGCTAGAACAAACAGATTAGACCTGGAGATAGCAGTCGTAATATATTCTTCCTTCCTATTTTCTCTTTGCCTTACTGCTCCTCTCCATACCAAGTATTTGGACTAAAAGAAGATTCCCTTTCTTTTCTCTTTCCAACTAGTAGTCTAATAGGAAGAACCCCACCACCACCCCCCAAAAAAAAAAAAAAAGATTGAGCATCTCTTTGCATTCATTATAAAAGTTTCCAGGCACAATAAATCTTGTGGGCATGGAAAATTATAACAGTGCTTGTTCGTCACCCTTGAGGTTGCTGGAGGATAATTAGTAAAACATGTCTTTCAAATAAGAAAAAAAAAAAAAATCACACTGAGGGCTGCATTCAGTGTGAGGAAGACTGGGGAAACGGCACAGGATTTGTCATAAGTAGACAGAGCTACTTGTTTTGTAGAAAAATGTATAGCAAACAGCTTTTCTCTCTCTCATCAGTTAGGTTCAGGCTCTTCTACCTGATGGAAAAAGCTGCTGTGCCTTACAACAATTTGTTTCAGTGACAAATCTCATTCTGAAAGATTATATGCAGAGAAGGAAAGCTCTGGACCCTGCAACTTTAAAGGTTTCCTAAATAATCCCCTCCACACCAGCCTACTTTGTGATCTGCTGCAAACAAGCAGACCTTGTAACACATGAGAAACAGGCTCAACACACACAAGTAAGGATGTGAAAGTGACCTGGAAGGACAATACAGAGCTCCCAGAGCAGAGCTGTGCTGCTGAAAACCCTGTGGGCTCACATCCTTTTCCAGCTGTACTCCAGTTGTTCATGAAGGAGGCAATGTTCAGAAATACTGTGAATTGCCAGCTAGGATTGCCTTCACCTGCAGACCAAGGATCTTCCTTGTCTTGAGGACAGCATCAGGGATGAATAACCACCTAAGTATCTCATAACAGCTATTGGTATGGAAATAGGTGGGCAAAGACAATCCTGAACTTGAGACACAAAGTGTTGAGATACGGCTCAGAAAGGCCAATGTCAGCACTCACTGGGCAAAATTCTTCTAGGGATCATTAGGCTGAACAGGTTCAAACTGCTGAAAATAGCTCCAGTTTTTCTCTTGCCATGAAGAACTGGAGCCAGAATCAACTTGTCTCTCAAGATGGGACGCAAGAGTCTGTTGTCAGTGGCTGAGACACCTGCCGTAGACAGGGCAGGCACAAGGGAAAGCTGTGCTTCTTTCTCCACTAAACTCCTCCATAGACTGCCAGCAGCAGCAGTTTGGGGAATTCCTCAGCCAAAGGTGCTCTTTTTGTACTTGATAATCTTCTGTGGATTTTTTTTGTCAGCACAACAAAGCAAACCAAGTAAGCCTTAAGTGGAGAGATAACCTTAAGGAATTCAAAAGCCACAAGAAGAAATAAAGGTGAAGGACTGGTAGGCAGAGTTAGAAACATAATGTCCCTGGCAAGGAGAAAAAAGAAAACCTTCGCCTAGAATTCTGGTCCAAGTTTTTTTACACAGTCCACTACCCTTTGAGAATCAAAAGTTTCTCATCAGTTTTTCGGTTCCTGACATCACAAGATAAGAATCCTAGAGGCAGAGATGTTACTGGGAAGTTCAAACAGAAAGGCTAGGAGAAGAATACGGATTTTCCAGGAAGAGCCAAAAACAATTTCTTCATTAAAATAGTTCAAAAGGAGAAAAATTCTTCTGAAAACTCAAATAGTTCAGGCGCTCCTGACTTAGCTGGCAAGTGACTGTGCTTTGCCTGGCCCCAAGTACAGCATTTACCATTCTGACAATATGTAAAAGAAAAATCAATCCTCATTCTTACTCCCACGACTGATTTCCATAGCTATGATAATTTGTACTGAATGACCCCTCTCAATTCAAGCCAGCACCAGCTAATTGTATTTTCTTCTGGTTCTTCTGGAGAAGGATACTAGCAGCAGCGCTGCTAGCTCTACATACAGTGTCAGAACAACTCTGGTTCACTAAAAGTGAACATTTTTAAAGTTATAACTCAAAGAACCAAGATATTGGATGGCTTGACACATGCATCAGATAATTCTTACTCTTTATTTGAAGATGCTAACATTGCCCAACTCTTAGTCACTCTACAATAAAATAAATAAATATTTTTGTACTGGCAAACAACTATCAAGTGCAGCAGCACCCGAGTCTTGAATTAGGAGGACTAACATCATGCAGACTGATGTCATGCCACTCAAAATCTAACTCTCTGCAGTCTAGTAAAGCAACTGTTCCTTAAATGCTCTAATTATAAGTTCTTTTCTTCTGCATGGTCCCTGCCAAGCCCAGCTCACACAGGCTCATTTCAGTAGGCCCTTCTACTGGCAAATGCACACACAAAGAGAGAATCTGCAGGTCTAGACCCTTCCATCTGGATTTATAAGCACAAAGCACACAAGTCTAACAGGAATACAACACTTACGCTTCCACAGGTGATTTTACATGCTGTTCCTCACCATCTTCATCTGAGCTGCTACATGTAGCATCCGAGTCCAGATCCTTCTCCACGCGAGACAGCAGCCCACCAGCAAAAAGTGCAAAGCCTCGGATTTCACCTGGTGCAACACTACCTCCATTTTTTACGTCCGTACTTGAACTATTCTCCAAAGCAGTTATGTTGTGTTGTGGCCAACCTTCAGTGCACCTGTGGGGGCTACTGCTCAAAAACCTGGTTGGCTCATGGAAAACCTTCGTTCTTTGTAGCTGATGTTTTGTGAAGCCTTTCAGCTGCTGATCACAGTGTTTGATAATGTGCTTCGCCAGGAGCATCTGTAAACGTTTCTGAGTTCTTTTGGCACGGCTGATTTCCATTTGTTGCTTAGTGACACACTGGAGTGAGCGAGTGTACACCTCCTCCCGGGTGCAGCTCGAAATCCCTTCTGAAGGCCGGCAAAGAATTTGGTGTAATAAATCCCCTTTTACTGTTTCAGTGCAGGCTTCCAGAGCCCTACCCAAAAAAACATTCTTCTTGTACCATTTGCCATTTGAAAGCTGCATTTCTTCTGTGCTACTGGGTTCAGTTACATTTGAATCCAAAAGTCTCTGCCTTTCTGCCAAATCTGCAGATGTGGCCTCCATAAATGTTTCCCCTTTGACCTGCTCCTCAGGTTCCGAATGACTAATCTGACCAAGCACTGGGTCAGCACCGTTATGTAATGAATTTCTCATCCTGGAGCGGTCGGAAGCTCCTGCTCTCTTTTGCTTACCGCTTTTGCCGCTAAACGCAGAATTTGTACTCATTAACAAGACTGACTGATAGCGCTTGGAGGATGGTGGAGAACCAAACTGCTGCACACTGAAGATATCATTCCTGAGGTTGGGCTCAGCAGTGGGGAAGCCCAGGACTGAGCAAGTAATCTGTGCGATGGAGTCCTCTTTTGTCTTCTCTTCCACTGCTCTGGAACTTTCCATGCACAAAGCTGTATCAGACTCCATAGCTCTAGAGGACAAAGAAGGTGACAAGTGGATACCATGACCTTTTGTTGCTGCCTCTCTGAGGGCTGGTGTCATTATAGCTACGGTAGGTAGTTTACAGCAAACCTGAAAACAACATGGGCCATGTCAATTTTCTCATTTTCATGACACGGTACAAACAACAATGCTTACAGTTATTTCATTCTTTCAACATTTCAACAACATTCACTGATTGCAGAAAACAAGACATCTGCTCTGGGGATAAGTTACTTTTTGAGCTGGTTTGGGGTTTGTTCAAGCATTTATTGGTTTCTTGTACTAAAAAGAGCCAATATAAAAACTATCACAGAAGTGCAACTGCCCACTGCAAGAGCAGCAAAGCAGAGCAACCTAACACATGATGAAATGCTCTGAAATAAACCTGGAGACTCCATAGGGAGAAACTTCTTTAGTGTAAAACTATACACATTTGATTCATTCATTATAAACCTTCATAAACAATTTAAACTTACAGACAACTGTAAGTTCTAAATGTTTCCTTAAAAAATTTCCAGTGACTTTGTACAATATAAAATTGTTTCCTTTCACCAGTGGCTTGCTATAGCTGAGTCAAAAGGATCTCAAACTCTGGGAACCAAAAACAAGCATCAACTTCCACTGCTTCTTATCAGTATCTCTGCTGCCACCTCAGACAGTATCAGAGCAGGAGTCTGATACTGTACTTTGAGTTTCGATTAGCAGTTGGTTAAATAAACCCAACAAAAGATTTAACTGAATGTGGCCTGCAGAAGGCTGAAGGATAGGCTACTGTCTGCTCTTCATTAAGAAGCTGGAGAGCAAACCAGAAAGAGTGCAATAACAAAAGAGTGCAGCACAGTAACCGCACAGTAAATGACATGTTGAAGCAGAGCACTAGTTGAGAGTCATTTCCCATTGCCCTCCTTTTAACGTCTTCAGGTTCTTTGATCTCGGCAGCAACTGCCTCGCTCAGCAATTTTCAACTCACAGATCCCATAAGGGGTCAGTGATGCTGAGCCTGCCATGTATGGAACTTAAAACCAGCAAACTCCCTGTCTGAAGCCTTGGCTTGGTTATAACTACAGGTTTTATCTAGCACGTGCAACAGCTAAAGGGAATTGTGGGAACCCAAGGAGCTGAGTTCTCCTTTAACACCCTCCATATGCTTTATTAAACTTTCATTTCTTCATGTACACCTTGACCATGAGGTCCCAGCATCACAGGGACCAGATTTGGTGGTCCTAATGCAAATCCTAAATAACACTACTAAAATCCCCACAATTTTAACACTTATTAGCCCATAACTTCAGACAATGGAGGTATTCAGCACAAAGTCTTCCCCAGTGGACAGCTGGTTCTACTACTACTACAGAAATTCAGGAAAAGTCCATACATTTGCTGAAGCAAACAAGAAGTCTGGAGACATGTACTTAACACTTACGTGAAAATGGGGGCTACTCAGACAAATGGCAGCACAACATTTCAGAGCACTGTGTTTTAACTCAAGCATGTTCCCTCAAATACTTGCATACCCTTCTAGTTTTGTTTCAAATGTCCTGCAATGAATACAACCAGCAAATTCTTTTAAGGACTTTGGGGGACTTTTTCTTCCCCTCTTTTAAGGGAAAAAGGGGAAGATATCAAAGCATTCTCAAACTGAACCATAAACAATAAACTAAAGAGCAATGACAAGCCACTACCTAATGAGGAGTTCCTAACAGAAGGCACTGACTTAACAATATATTTAAAAAAAAAAAATTTAAAATGTTTCTGAAGACAGTAATTCTTCAGTCAACAACTAGACCAGGAGCAGACAAGTTTCACGAGATGCTTCTGTCCTGAAGACAGTCACACGATACATTTGAGGTCTGTTACTCTCATATCAGTGACATCAAAAAGCCTACAAAAGATTTGTAATCTTTTGTTTTCCTTGATAACTCCAAGGAGTTCATATACACACACAGAGAAAAGGAGTCACTGGTATCTGAGCAAAAGTCTCAGTTGCAAAAAAATTAAACCCAAACTGTGGTACAAGCACTGGGTTATCAAGAATGGTACCAGTTTCATTTTGACACATCTTATTTCATATTTGGCAGAAAACACTCCACTGTTACTGGAAGTGAGTTTCCAGAGCCAAAACTACTATCTTCTAGGGAGTAAAAAAAACCCCAAAATACAGAGGGAGGGAAGACAAGCACTGTAACATGGTGTTCAGGAAGTGTCTTTATTTTTGGTCTGGGAAATAAATGCTTTCTTGTAGTAGGTAAATCATTTCAAGGATTTTTTCCACTGTGCACTGCTTGAGGCTTCAAAGCCAGAACAACTGAAGTGCTACTAAACTGGCAAATGCTTTGCTCTGCTTGGAAGGCTAAAAAGTATCAGAAAAAGAAAAGCTGATGTAAATTCTGGGGAAGGAACAGCTACCAAGCAGGCACAGTACTGCAACTGATCCTTAAAGTCCTGACTTAACATTTCCATGTTGTGCCCTTCCCTGCCAGGTCTACCCCAAGGGAATTTTCTGACTCTCGAGACTTGTGTCTTCACGTTGGTAATCCGCAGCACTCCATTAAAATAAACACAACAAACCCAGCCACGGAGCTGCCTGCACACAGGATAGCATGCATTCCCTTCACCAGCTTTTATTTGTAGCCCTTTCACTTTTTGACTCTTTCCCCCCCCTTGCATAACACCATCGCTTTAGTTATGCAACACTGCAGACATGTTTTGTGGGGAGGATTGCTGTGTCTTTTACTGTGTTTCTCATTTTGATCAACAACACTAAACGTCCATCTACACAAGGTTTTATAAGGCTCCTCTGTTACTCTGTTCTCTTCTCTCTTTGTAAAGTCTTTCCTCATTCCAAACATTTCAAACTTCCTTGTTACTAGTGATGTCCCCAGAACCAAGACACTTGCTGTGTCTTGGTTATTTTGCTTCAAATCCAGGAGCCTTACAACCACCATTTCACATCAATGCAATTGTTTCCAGTTTGCTCTTAAGAGTGACAGTGTTTCACATCAGTCAACCTACAGTGTTTATTCCTGGTCTAGAAGGCATTCCAAAAGTAAAATCACTGGCAGCAGACAATGAAACACCTAAAATGAAGCTCGAGCGTGTTCAAAATTACTGTTTTCTAATGTGTTTTGAGCTGACAAAAGCTGCTTTAGTGCCTTTTGGAGAAAAGCTGCAGAAAGGAGATGGTAACGGCATGAGCAAGCCTGGTATCACCAACCAAACCTGGTTTCTTAACAGCTTTGTGTTGCTTGCCCTGTAATCCCTAGCTCCCCTTGGACAGCTTTCCCGATAATCTCTGGACAAAAATAAAACGGTGCTCTGGAAGATCTCAGCTATGCTGCTAGCACCAAGCTGTCTCTGACTAGCTTTTTTTTTTGCCTGGTGGGAGGCACCCACTTGGGTCTACTTCACCTAGCTCCGCCTGTTCTCACAAAACTTAGAGCATCATCAACATTTCTAATAGAGAGAAGAGCTGAACAGCATAATTGGCATTTTCTCATAGCATAGTTTGCAGCAATGACCTCAAAAAGAGATGTTGGTCCCATTGGGTATGCTCTGGTTGGCAGCATGAGCGAAAAAGGAAAGAAGACCCCACCTGGGACTAGGCTGTAAGAAAAAATAAAATCATCATAGTAGGCAGCTTTTGTTTTCAGTTCAAAAGCAGCTCAGTTACTCATGACAAGTATTTAAGCATTTTAGTATTTTGTTCTATTAATAGACTGGAAAAAAAAATTCCCAAACAGGATTATGCGGGGAGTCTCAGCTTTCAGCAGCACACACTGCGCAGACAGTGCTACACAGATAAAACTGCAGACTCCAGTATTTCGAACTCCTCAGAAGATAGGAGCACAAATTCTTCCTCTGAAAAAAAACAAAAAAACAACAAACCCAGCACCAAATAACCCAAACACAAACCACCCACCCATCCCCCCAAGATACAGGAGGAAATCTCAACAATTGAACAGGAGGAGATCTCAACATAAGCCAAAACATCCAGTTTTAATAATTGCAAAATATAATATCAAAACAGACATAATTCAAATAGAATTATTAGTATTCATTTATGATAAACTCCACGACTCATTAAAAACTCTGAACAGGGCTGTTTCTCTCCCAATTCATAATGGCTTCTCAATAAACTTGGAAATAATATATTATCACCATGCCATCAACTGCACCCCCCTCAGGCTGCAGCACATATCTTCTAATCCAGCACTCATGGTCCTTCTTTAACACATGCTAAAATTAAACATGTTGCGTACAATTAAACACATGGCAGGTGTCCCTGTAAGTAAGCTGCACCTCTGTCTCCCTAGTGTTTGTATTTGTAATATAACTATTTAGATCCGCGTCAACATTTCTGTTAACCTTTTCAATGTCAGTCTTTGAATCACACAATGGTTTAGGCTCCAACGGACCTCAAAAATCATCAATTTCCAAACCCCCTGCTGTGGACAGGCATGTCTTTCACCACACTGGATGAAAGCCTCATCCAATACTGACAGGGAGGGGATATCCACAACTTGCCAGGCCATAAAAGCCGGTCTTAAACAAGACTCACTGAGCTCTTAGACACTAAATAAGGTGACTGGGATTTAAACTCCTGAACACATCTAGACTAGAAGCTTTCATACCATGGGCCAGTAAGAGAGTCCTAAAGCACACAGTTCTCCGAGTTCGTACATCTACTAGCATTATAATCACACTGGATTTGTAGTATTCCCTTTTTATTTGGTTAAGCACAAAAAGGAAATATTTGCCTTTTGGCAAAAAGTCGATGTGAGTCACTTGGTCACTATTTTTCTTTCCTTGCAATGGCCACTCCACTAACTAAAAAGAAGCTGAAGCACCTCAGCACCAAATATCTCAAGATGTCACTACTACATCTTGTACTGGGAAGCTGATGCGCAAAGTGGATTAAAAGCCTCGCCAAGAGCTCAGAGAAATCCCTGCGAGGGCTGAGGACGCACCTGGAGCCGCGCCGGTGCCCAGAGCTCCGCTGTCTGCTTTACACAGCACCTGCCGGGGCATGGGGCAGCGCTGCGGGGCCTGCGGAGCCACCCTGGCCCGGCTCAGCGGAAGGCCTTTCGCTGCGCTGAGGACCAAACAGAAACAGATCAGATTTTACTATCAGTAATCAAAAACCGGTCGCGCGGGGTAGGGTCTGGCGCAGGGAAGCGCCGAGACCCTCACGGTAAGACGAAGGAACACAGCAGAGGGCGGGGAGGCCGCGGCGAGAGGGTGGGCGGGTGCGCGCAGGGAGCGTTCTCTTCCCGCCCCTGCCCGGCTCCGCCTCAGGCGCGGCGGGCCCGCC
>VZRI01010242.1:0-70216 GCA_013397515.1 Upupa epops | reverse complement strand
AGCGAGGGCCAATGCGCCGCGCCCGGGGCGGGGCTTAAGGAGAAGAGGGAGGCGGGGGTGGGGAGCGGCCGCCATTGGCCGCGGCCTGAGGCGGGGAGGGGCCTTCTGCTATGGGGCGCGGCGCGAAGGAGCCGGGGGTGCGTCCAGGGGCAGCCCGTACCCAGGTCCCTGTGAAGATAAACCCCCTCCTTTTTCATAAATAATTAAAAATAATACACAAACTCCACTTTTTAGTGTTTTAATTAGGGAACCTTCCCCAATAGCCTGTTTGCCTGCTCCGGTCCACCTCTGAGGGGAACACGGAGACAGCTGCTACTGAGTCCCTGTTTAGGGGACTTAGGGGACCCCTGTTTGGAGTCTGAAGGGGACACAGACTGCCGTGCGAGTGCATAGAAACGCTTTATTGTTATATTCATTTGAACAAAGTACTTAAAATAAGGCCTGGTGGGTTACATGTAAACAGAGGTCACAGCTGGGAAGTCCCTCCTGCAGGAGCCGAGTAGGTTGTAGTGGAAGTACAGCCAAAGTTTCATGTCCCTGCTCTGACACCGGGACTTGTCCAGGGGAAATACAAATTACAAGTTAAAGTAACATCTAGGTTTTGGTTATTTAAGAAAAGGTGGCTTGTGTGGAAATTCTGAAAAGTGAAGTGTGGATTCAGCAATAAAGGCATCAAGTCTGGAAGCATGATCTACCCCTAATAGTTCCAGACACAGATTGCCTTCACTAACAGAACTTCTGGAACCCAGAGAATTTCCACTTCAAGTTATCCACAGATTCAAAGAACCTTCGATTTAAATGTATTAGATATCCTGCACATTAGCACGTTATAACTTTATTTTCATAAGCATTGCTTGTTTGAAAGAATCTATACACCACATTTCTTTTACTTATATTCTGATGTCTGATTTTATGCCATGTATTAATATAAAAGGACTCTATAAAACTCCTGAGTAGAAAATAGCAGCCCTACTTGTCACTGACAATGTCTCTAGCAATAAGTTCCTTCATTATTTCATTGGTTCCACCATAGATGGGCTGGACACGGGCATCCACAAAAGCTCTGAGAAGAAAAACAACAAAACGAGGAAAAAAAGATTAAAACCTACTCTGAAGAGCTACACCATCAAAAAGAAAACCACCACAAGTTTTAACTTTCAAGTTTCAGCACTCCTTGCAGTACGCTGTTCCCATCTTTCAAAGCAGTTCACATTTTCAAGGAGGGTTTCAAGTACCTAAACCATTTTACCTTTCCAAGGTGCCCTGCCGAATCAGGCATTGGGTCACCATCTCAAAAAGAAGATCTATAAAATCAAATTCCTATTGCATTCCCCTCCCTGGTTCTTGTTCCCTTCTTGCATGACCTGAGCACTGACACAGGCCACTGGAGTCATGTTCGCCCACCAGAGCCATCCTGTTGCACAGCATACGCCTGCATGAACTGCAAGACCCAGGCTCCTCCTTGTTGTGAAAAAAACAACTCCGGCAGAGCCAAACTGATGGTTATCGTGGTAATTTGCTCCAGCGCTCTGGCCTGCCTGATCCTGTTGAGAGCAGCACTAATGGTGCTGTCATGACTTTGAGGTGGGTCTCAAAACACCTTGGGAGGAAAAGAAAGTGCCAAATGTTTTTGCATCAGCTGGCTACAGTCTTTGACTGGCACCTGGCACCAGCTCCAGCTCTATTTGGGCCAGCAGCTGAGATGCTGCATGAGGTCAAACCATTTCCATCATGCGGCTGGAAGCGGCCCCAGTAGAAGCCCAGTTGATGACAGCACACAGGACGGTGACTGCGTGCTCTCTTTATTATACAGAGCATAGCTCAGGAGTGAGGCAGTGTTCTCTGCAAACATGGGCAGTGTTGAACCACATGGATAAAACAACTGTGTACGGACAACTACTGCACACACAGATAAGCAGGGGCTTGAGGGCACCCTGAATGCAGCTGGCTGATCTTCCTATTTAGTAAGATAGGGTGCAGACCACTCACAAACCACACTCACTAAAAATGTGCATCAAGAAGTTACCTGATAGCAACATTTCATAGTCTTAACACATTTAGAGGAAATTCTAAACATACTCAACTAAAAAACATTGTTTTCTGCTGAAGTTAAGCCAACTGCAAAGCAGCCCTGGTTTTGCCATTTCTGCTGAGATTGCTCCCTCTTCTTTTTCCCCTAAATAGAAATGGTACTCAAGGCTGCTTAGTGTAGCAAATGACACGGACACAAGAGGAGTGCAGCACAGGAGAAAGGGACTTGGGGGTCTTGGTGGCCAGCATAATGACCATGACCAGTTATGTGCCCTTGTGGCCAAGAAGACCAATGGCATCCTGCAGTGGATTAGAAAGGGGGTGGTTAGGAGATAAAGAGATGTTCTCCTCCTCCTCTACTCTGCCCTGGTAAGACCACATCTGGAATATTGTGTCCAGTTCCAGAATGACACAGCACCATTTGACAGAGTCCAGTGCAGCGCCACAAGGATGATGGAGTGGAGCATCTCCCTGATGAGGAAACGCTGAGGGAGGTGGGTGTCTTTAAGTTGGAAAAAAGGAGACTGAGGGATGATCTCAATGTTTACAAATCTGGAAAGGGTGGGAGTGAGACAGAAGGAGCCAGGCTCTGCTCAGGGGCATCCAATGACAGGACAAGGGTCAACGGGTGTCAGCTGGAACAGAGGAGGTTCCACATAAATATTAGAAGAAACTTCTTCACAGTGAGGGTGACAGAGCACTGGAACAGGCTGCCCAGGTTAGTTGTGGAGTTTCCTTCTCTGGAGACGTTTAAAACCCACCTGGACATGTTTCTGTGCAACAGGATCTAGGGAATCCTGCTCTGGCAGGGGAAATGGACTGGATGATCTTTTAAGGTCCTTCCAATCCCTAATAGTTTGTGGTTCTGTGATTCATAGACAACAGACAAGGAAATGCACACAAAACCTCCATAACTATCGCTAAGTTCATCATGTGAGCAAATGACTGGGAATGGACAATTCTTCTTTCTATATATGAAGAAACAATTCCTGAGTAGCTGAGTGCAGCCAATCGTGCTCTTGGTTGGGTGTTATTTTGTGGTACAACACAAGATTTAGGCTGACCAACGTGTTTTCTTGCCTTCATGTGCTTAATTTCATCTAAAACATCCTGAGTATCTCCTCTCTTTCTCTATTTTCACATTGTTTCTCTGTTTTTTTTATTTTCCTCTAGGAGCACAACTCCTGTTTGGTGAAAAATAACAAATAATTGCTCAACAGCTTATGAACTATTTGGAGAATGAAAACAAAGCCCTCCCGCAGAACATCTGTACAGCCTTTCAATAAAGACGATGAGAAAATCAGCACTGACACGCAGACACAAAAGAAGTGCCTCATTTCACCGTGCTGCTAAATCTCTCATCATTCCAACGTGAAACATTACACTTACTTGGCAATTGGATACTCCCACATGTACCCCCATCCTCCATGCAGTTGCACACATTGAGTGGCTACGCTGTTCTGGAGATCTGAGCACCTTAAATGGACAATAAGGAATTTGTTTTGAGAAGGATGGTAATCTGTCCAGCAGTGCTTTACAGCATTAAGTGAGAGAGGCAAAAATCATACCCAAATGTTTAGCCCATACAACCAACCTTTGACATCGGCCACTAAAATACTTTATACTCTGAGGAACTTTGTGCCTTCCTTCACGACTGGCAAGTAATAAAATGCTGTTCAATGTAGTGTCTTAAAAATTTGTTTTCCTTATGGAAGAGCTTTAGGAGCAGGAAAGCATTGAAAACAAACAAATATGTTTACTTTCCTCACAGGCCAAGCAATGTCTTTTGTACAATAGGTTGATACAGACTCTTATCAAATTTGTTGGCTTTGTCAAAAATGTACTAGCAACACACCAGGATGCTCTCTGAGCCATAGCCATGACCTGGGGACAATTTATTTGCCTCAACTGCTCGCTGCAAAACACAGAGTTCCGAGCAATAAACTCAACTCACTGACTATACAAAAGGTTTGAAACACAATTAACTGGAGATGGTCTCCTAAAAATTTGGAAAGCAAAGTAGTTTTACATTTGAGCATTTTATAGACCACTTAAGATAGTTTTATGGAAGGGAATTACAGGGACTTCACTAGGGAAAGGGGAAATCCACAACAAACTGTGGTGCTACAGAACTGGGAGGGTGTGGGAGTCTCAAATGCCTTCTAGTTTTGGGAAATTCGTTGCGGAAGGCAGTTGACCTATCTGAGCTGGCACTGGTTGTTTCCTCCTCCAGCCAGAATGCTGCTGTGTGTGTATCTGGTACTTGTAGGTTATTGGTGCCAGGAGCAACACTTGATCCAAATCCTCCTCTTCCTTGTAAATATTCTCTCTGCTCATCTCCTCTGGAACGACTTTTAGATGTCTAGAATCTGTCAATTATTTGTTCATGCCTGACATGCTTTTTCCCTCTCCCTCATCTTTCCAAGCAAAATAATACTGCACAAAATCACATGCTTCTCACCCAGCTTTCTCTGGTACAGGGAGAAGCAGGAAGAGCTCTGGCCACTAATGAAAATCACTGTTTAGTTTCAATTACAGCAACAGTTGTAGCAAACTACTTCTTCCTCTAACCAGATCGCTTCAAAAACTATCTGGGCCAAACAGCTATTGCTAAGGAACAGAGACTAAAGAGGTATCGTGGGAGCTTCTAACAAACCTGTGCTTTGAAGAAAATACCCACAAACAACACCCACTGAAAACAAAGAAGAGCACCCAAAACCAGTTTGCCACAGCAAATGGGAAACAATCCCCCAAGTTAACCCTCCCAAATTAACTTCCTACATACCAGTATTTTGCCATAGAAGCTGTGGAGGAGTCCAGACGTTTATCCGCATGCAGCTGCAAGCAGTTGTCCAGAAAAGCTCGGCCTACACAAATCTGTGTTTTCATTTCTGCCAGCTTGTGCTGCACCGTCTTATTTTGGAAGTGGATCGAGGAGGCAGTGGAAAGAAAGAGCAGAAATAGAAGAGTTTGTAGAGAAGTAGGAAATGGAGAGTTTTTCACGTGGATTTCTGTTTTAAATCACCACTTCAAACAACTTTACTCCAGAAGACAGTTTATCTCCCATACAACTATGTCTTTATCAACCTTATTAGAGAAAATCTCTGCCCTTTACTTCTCAAGACCAACTGAAAACAGGACCCCAAAAGCCTCCATACAAACTCCTCAAGCACTGAGCAGGAAGCACTCAGTGTTCATTCTCAGCTCCCTCTTGTGGAAGAATGTTCTACTCTGAAGAGCCACTGATCTGCCCAATTAATAACACTACGTCATCTCTTAGATGTTTGTTCTGTTCTTCACGGTTTCAATCGTGAGCAAAACCACAGGAAACTGTAGACTATCAGGAAGTTCTTTACACCAAGTTCTGTCATGTTGAAAAAGAGCTTCTAGGTCGAAGAGATCAAACCCCATTGTTTATCTAAGGTTATGTAAAACCAGACCAGCATTCTTGCTTCCCTTGATAATAAATCTACTGAAGCAGTCTGCTGTATCAAAGATAAGATTTTATTTCAGTGACTTTACTGTGGCACAACTAAATGAATTGGGCAAGGCAGAGCTCTAATGAGATTATATGCACATTTTAGCCCCTAGCAACAAAAAGAAAAGTAAAAAGGTATCCAAGAATAGTTTATTTTGGTAAAACTCAAAGCTTTACGAAGTTTATTGACCAGCTGGTGGTTGGCAGTGGGCTGACCTAAAAACAGAGAGGATTTTGGAGGTCTGTGCAAACGAGTGACTACAATTAGGAAGCATCCATTACTCACATCAATCCAAAAGTTAAGATACATTGCTTTTGTGTTAAAGCTGCACACTGCATGTACTAAATTCCACCTGGAATTTTGGATTTCTGAACTGTAAAAACAGAGAAAGCTCATAATTTTCTGACAAGATACCTACCATTCTAGCCTCTAGAGAGTGCATCTCTGCTGCTATTTCCAACTAAAGATTTGACTTTGACAAAAGAAGTCTCACTTGTGTCATGTCACTCAATCACACAGGACCTTGGTCTGCTTCAGCCCTCCCAGCTCATGTGGTTTTCAGTAACATGACAACGCTGCAAAAAGCAATGTCTGGTTTATGCCTGCAGCTACAGAGCATAGACAGGAAATCCTCAAAACACAATTAACTACCGTTAGCGTTAGCCACGCTCAGAGAACGACCCAGCGCTTCTATACCAGTCCCTTGGACACCCAGCAAGCTGCTGCTCAAGCAATCTCATCGCAGTGCCCATAAAGTAGAACACAACAACAGACCAGCAATGAAACATGTGCAAAGAGAGCTCTGAAAGCAGCCTGGTGATTTTAATTCATTCACTATTCCACACAGACAGCAGATGTACAGCAAATGCATGCAGGAAGCTGTTAGATGAGTCACCTGGTTCAAACTCACCTGCAAGTGTGCAATTGTCTTCCCAAAAGCTTTTCTCTGCTTCACGTAATTCCTTGTTTCTTCAAACATGAATTCACAACTGGCGAGAGCCATATCAGCAATCAGCAGTCTCTCCTTTAGAAACACAAACAATGGGGTTGAATTAGTCCTATGTTTCTCCAGATCACAGGCACAACTGGAACACAGATGTTCTTTAAGGGACAAGGAGCATCACTGAAATTAACAAGAGGGACAAATGTCTTGATGCCTGAAGCTCTCTAGTCTTTTCTGGGGTAATGCTCCATCACAACAGTGAACCAAAAATAGTTACAAAATCAGCCACAGGACTTTTTCTGCCTGTAAAAGACTAAGGTGGAGTTTTCAAGACTAAGGCAGATCACTGTGACAACAGTTTTCTTCAGAAAAACACTCATGTTCCTCTTACCTGAGGAAGCTCTGCCATCAGATAGTAGAAGCCTTTGTTCTCCTGCCCAAGCAAGGCACTGGCTGGCAACCGCACATCTTCAAAAAACAGTTCTGCTGTGTCCTAAGAGGATTTAAAATGCAACGGTTTAGAAGACTGATGGTCTCATCAGTCCATTCCACTTCCTTCGCCCCATTTTTTTCTTGCTGTTGTAGATTTGAACTCATAAACTCTGGAGAACCCTCACAACCAAAATAATGCTATCTGGTTTGTCTTCTCCTCAAAGCCGCTCCAGCAAAGCAAGCAGCTAAGGGCTGAGTTACATTTTCCAATGTTCCATGACATCTCTGGGTTCCTGTTCTAGAAGCACTACTAAGGCTTTTTTTTTCCCCCCGAATACCTACTTAGAATTTGCTTTGATGAAACTTGTGTTCCTTACTACTCTGCCTTTCACTGGGCTCCTCTAAGAAGGATCTGACCCTACCATCTCTACAGACAACCATTAAGGTAGCTAAAGACACCAGTAAGATCCTTTCCTAGGCTTCTTACAGTGAAGAAGTCCAATTTCCTCAGCCTCTTTTGGCACATCAAACTCAGCACTCATATTTCACCTATCTATTTTTTGGGCTCCAAAGCCATTAAGCAAGTGCCACAGCTCCATCAGGCATGAAGAGCTTTCACACTTCTTCCACATCAGTTAGATGTTAGGGGCTACAGGAACTCACTTGAGCTTTCAGGCCAATTTTGTTGAGCTTGCGACCTTTGATGAAACCTTTTGTTCCATTTTCCACCAGGAAAAGGCTGATCCCGTGAGCAGGAGACCGAGCCTCCCGGTTTGTAACGGCAACCACGATCACGACGTCGCTCATCCAACCGTTGGTGATGAATACCTGTAAAAGGTAAACAAACACAACAACTTGGTATAAAGAAACGAGTTACATGGACTTGAGTTAGGAAAGATCATCAGGCGACAGAAAGAAATACTGCACTGATGCTTTCACAGGTGCAATCTATGTTTCCTCTTGAGGTCTATTTTTATTATGGCAGTGACAGAAGAGGTAAATGCTGCTAACTTTGCAACAGTGTGCCAGCACACGTAGAGCACTGAACACAGTTGTTTGGGGTTTTTGACCCTAATGTGACCAGTGGGCTCTAAAATGAGATTTCTGCAGCTTATAGCACTGTGGCCACACAAGTTTCTAAGCAGGCTGTGGAGGATTGCACAGTGGTAGTAGATATGTTTTGTTGTTCAACCACAGCATTAAAACCAGCTTGTACCCCACAGACTACTTCCTCCTTTCCTAAGGGAAAACAGGTCTTTTGATAAGGTTGCTTCAGAGAATAAGAACTTACTCAAACCCTTCCATCAATTGTAAACTGCCAGCAACAGAAAGATTTTAAGTCCTATAAAACAAAGGAACCAGGGAAAAACCCTGACAACATAACTCACGAAAACGCAGAGGTGAGAGGACTGGGGGGCGACAGCAAGGGTGGTGTAAATCCTTCGCTGTCCAAACATATTCAGTTCCCAAAGCCCATGAGTGGCATCTACGGGTGTTCCCTTACCTTGCTGCCATTAAGAATCCAGTCACTCCCATCTTTTTTTGCGTATGTTCGTACTCCCTGCAAGTCACTGAAAGAAAATCCAAACAGCCCTTCAAGAAATCATTCTGGAAGCTGAAATTTGTATCTTGAATTCTCCCTGGCTTAAAGTAAGGCAGCGGTTATCCCATGCAGGCACAAGCTCAGTGAAACAGCTTAGCGCATAACATGCAAACCACAAGAACATTGTGGAAAGGAATGATAAATCCACATGGTTGTTCAGTCTCCCTACCGAGGCACATAATTTTAGGGTAATCTATAATTAACAGTTGGTTTTGAGATACTCTCTCATTGAGGCTACTGTCCTATCATTAAGATAAGCACATAACAAGGAGGGTGAAGAATTTCTCCATTGAAAACATCATTTTAATTGTCAGCTTACCTGCCAGCCCCAGGTTCTGTCATGGCGATTGCTCCGATGCACTTCCCTGCAATCATTTGAGGGATAAAGTGTTTAATCTGTTCTTCGGAGCCGTAGTTTGCGATGTATGGCATGACTATATCTGAGTGAAGGCTGAATCCTGGGCCAGTGCAGTTAACATACATCCTTAGGAGAGGGGGAAACAGAAGAGAGTTCAAGCAGCTGGGATTTCTTAGTCTGGAGAGAAGACGACTACAAGGGGATTTAATCACTGTCTATAAATCCATGAGGGCTGGGTGTCAAGAAGGAAGAGACAATGTCCTCTCACTTGCACCCTGTGATAGGACAAGGGGCAATGGGTGTGAGAGCACAGGAAGTTCCATCTCAGTACAAGGAAGAACCTCTTTACTGTGAGAGTCACAGAGTATTGGATCAGGCTCCCCAGGGAGGTTGTGGAGTCTCCGGCTCTGGAGACTTTCAAGACCCATCTGGATGTGTTCCTATGCAACCTGCCCTAGACTCTATGGCCCTGCTTGAGCAGGGGGGTTGAACACAATGACCTCTGGCGGTCCCTTCCAACCCCTAATGATCCGTATTTGAATCATGCAGAATATCTGGAACAGGAGGGATTTTTCAGATGCTTAAACTACCGTTTTCACAGGGAACATAACAGCACCGTAGTCCCCTCGATTACATCCTCTTGCAGTCTCTAGTACTTACTGTTCCTCCCAGACCACAGCTGAAGAGAGAATATCTGCTCCAATGCCTCCATGTTTTTCAGCAATAGCAACACCCAGCAAACCCTGCTGTCCAGCCTTTTCCCAGAGCTCCCTGCTCACCTGTCCAGCCTTCTCCCACCTGCAAAACAAACACAAGCACAGTCACATTCTCTATCCCCCATGGGCTATTTGCTTTACTGCTTCATTCTGGAGCACCTACAGGCAGGTTCCAGGGCACAGAGAGACTTTCAGTGCCCCCGGCACACAATACGCAAGGTGAACAGAAACAACTACATCCTAGCTCAGAAGCAAGGAATTATTAACAGGCTTTCTGTGCCTCAAGCCTACAGATGGCATTAAAGGGGCATTGGGTGTGTAATAAGTTTAGACTCCCACTTCCAATGTAGAACCTGACATCTCCTTAAGCCTTGTTATGAAAGGCAGTGCTGGTTTGAGCACCAGACCAGGACTTAGGAGATTTAGCCACAACCATCTGGATAATTACAAGCAGGTCACTTATCTCCCCGACATTCCACCTTCCCCACGTACAAACAAGGTACAATATATTGGCTTCTTCAGGGTGAGATTTGAAGTCTAGCAACCCCTTCTCCTCACCATCATCCACAAGTGCATGTACTCACACCATGCTCATCTCCACATCATCCCAGACAATTTCAATACCATGCCTGAACCCTGATCATTGACCTGGAAGGTGTGAGAAGAGGATGGTGCGTAAGTCATCGAGGTGATACAAGTGTAACTTGTTCCCGTCTCTCTGGGAAATCGTGCTAACAAGCTGTCAAACAGGGCTTCCAGTAGCCTTAAGCAGAGCCATGGACTCTGCAAAAACCTGCACTACAAGTCCTCCTAGCTGAAGATGAGGAAGACCATCTGGTTTTGTAGACAGAACACAAATGCACACCAGAAAACTACTGTTGAGTCATGGCTTGAAGATGAAACAAGGCGCTGGCAAGAGCCCTGACGTCAGCTGTCTCTGCTCCAGAGCCACAACTCTCTGCCCACTCAGTTGTGCCATCAACTCTTTGTGGATTGACAGCCAGAGCTACATCAGAACATTCATCCTGGCTGCATGACTTAAAGTACTTCACTACCCACACGGGGTTTTTGCAGGGATGTTTTTCAAGTCTACACATTCTGCTCACATGTATGTTTTGAGTCCACTGATTTTCTTTTCCCAGCAATAACATGATAGGGTATCACTAAAATAAAGGTGAAGAAACACCTGCTCTTGTTCAATGGAAGCATGACACAACTGGGCAGCTTTGGACAAAAGACCATAAGGATTTCCACAGTGTGGGGGCGAGGGAAGATACAAACTTCAGCAACAATTTTTTTGCAATTTCCTCAGCAATATACAATCCAGTTTACAAAACCAGGTAATTATAAAATCTAGTGTGGTATAAGCGGGACACAACAGCAATGCTTTTTCAGGTGACATCAGTACAGGAGCATGGGAACTGACCTGCCTCCCTAAGCCGTTTTAAAATTGGGGAAGCAGAAGGTTGACTACATCTCTTACTCTGCATGATATGGTAGAACTTCCTCCTGGAAGAACTTCCTGGTGCTCTCCCTGAAGATATCATGGTCTGAAGAGAAGATCCTGCGGGTGCCTATATCGACCAAGCTCTTTGCAGAGGATGGCTCCAGGCGCTTCGTGCCATGCTGCTCTGTTTGCAGAGGACTGAAGAAGACAAGCAAAAGCATCCGTCATGAAGGCTCCATTTCAACTGACCTTTTGAGCAAGGGAACTTTCTTGTGGGCTTTCTCAAAAACCCTCAAATGGCAAATGCACAATGGTCAAAACTCACACACTCAAAATAAAAGAGAGTACAGCAGTGATTTGCATGCTTCAAGGGGTGTGCTGCACTCTGCATTATCCCATACATCTGCACAGTCCTCATCTTACAAGTCACACTTCCTAACTCCTTCTGGTTTTCTCAGCACTGGTATCCCAGCATAGCAACGGGGCACAGTCCCACAGATCTGAGTGGAGCCTGGGCTCTGGGCTTATTTATTTGCTCCGTTATGAAGTATTTATTTACTGCCACAAGAAGTTACTCACACGCTTCCTGGTGCGAAGGATTAGGTGCCCCTTGAGCACATGCTCTATTTATAGGACTACAGGGGGGAAATGAGCTGGTGCTACTTGCTCGTTGGGTGTTCTGTACCCTCAAAACCTTGGCTCCCTGTGCTTGGCACACAGGGTTTCTTCCAAAAGCTCCATCTTATTTTTCAAGCTGTTGAAGATTATCTACAGCAAAATTATTTACCTTTTGTTTAACTGGTACCCAGGAAAAGGCCAGGCTGTTCCTTGACACCCAGGAATGACAGAGGGGCCATGAGGAGGCTCCTATCTACATGTCCCCACAGACACGTCCTCCCTGAGCCCAGGGCACTGGGTGCCCGGGCAAGGATGGGTCAGGCCATCAGCTGCTGCCACGGGACTCAGCGTCCCTGGGCGAGGACAGGCAGTGGGGCAAAGGTCAGCATGTCATGGGGATGTACCTGGAGGGGTCCCAGAGCACAGCCAAGGAGGCAGGGGACAGTCAGGGCACTGCGACGTGGGGCACTGGCACCCACATATACACAAAGACATGCCTATACACACATACATGCCCATACATGCACATATATACATGCATATATATGCATATACTCATACACAGATATACAGATATACACATATATATATGCATATAGACACATATGTAGATATAAATCTACAAGCATATATGCGTAGATACATGCATATAAACAAATATATACACTTATATGCATACAGACATACATATACACGTGTATATATGCATATACATGCATTACACACACATATATACACATATACATGCATGTACACATCTATAGACACACATACACATATATATACACGCCTATAGACACATATTCAGACATACATATACAGCTGTGCCTACAGCCTTTCCATCACACATACTGAGCACATATACACATATATACATACATATATACCTACCTACATACATGTACACCTACATAGATACCTACCTATATATGTATATACTTACTACATGAGCCTACATATATATCTGCATACATACATGTACACCTACATAGATACCTACCTACAGCTATACGTACATACATAAAGCTACATTCATCTACACATATGAGCACACATAACACGTATAATCCCATGAACATACCCACATTCCCCCCTAAATGGGTGACTACACCCTCGCCAGGCGCAGGAGCAGAGCCCCCACCCCTCGAGCAGCCCGCGGGTCCCCCCCGGCTGCCTTTGCCGGCGCTGACCTGGCCTGTGCGGAGAAGGAGCGCACCAAACCGCGCAAACGGAGCAATCGCGCCGCCATCTTGCGCCGCAGCGGGACCGGGCAGGGAGGGGCGGCGCCGCCGTTAAGACTGGCCTCGACGACGGGACCCTCCCCGTGACGGGTCTGTGGGTTGGCCGCTGTCAGTGGGGTAGCGCCGGGCGTTTGTCGGGGCGGTTACTGACCGCCTCTGGGTTTCGTCAGTGAAGCGAAGCGGGAGGGGTTTTGCTGTCCGTCCCTGTGTCTATTCGGCTTCCCGCAGCAACAAATCCCTTCCAGTACAGCTGGACTACTATGAAACATTATTTTTATTATTGTTACTGTCCCAAACCAGCGCTGAAATCACGCAGAAGGAGGGAGCGGCAGCACCGCCACCTCACGCACACACATCCAGGGAAGCAGACGGATAGGCAACGCCCGGCAAGGCTGAAGGCGCCATTTTGGCGAAAGGGCGGGTGTCTTTGGCAGCTACCCGGCAGACCTGCTCTCCCTGTGGCGCTGGGGCTTCTGAGGTGCCTTGGCACTGACATTTTATTTCACTGCATTTTTGAGGGCTGTTTCCCTAAATAAGTTGGTTTATGATTGTTACGTGCAGGGGCTTTTCGCATAGCCCTGTAGGAAAAGCAGCATCGCTTAGGTTTGAAATGACTTAAGGTCATCAGCTCCATCCATTAACCCAGCTAGCCCAACCCATCGCTAAACCCTGTCCTTAAGCTCCAGATCTCCACAACTTTGTAAAACATCCATGGATGACGATTCAGACCCCTCCTTGGGTCACCCATTGTGTGAGGTTTTGAGCTGCAAAGGAGCATCCTACCCTGAGAAAGGAGCTTCTGCACAATTCGGTCGTCAGCAATCCCCCGCAACACAAAATGACTTCAAAACAGCTGTCACCAGCCCTCATGGCGATGAGGCTCTGGCTAAAGCCATCTACAGTTCCCATCAGAAAGGTTTTATGTGCTTTCGCTCGCCCTTCTGGGGCCCTTTCAAGCGCCGCCTCCTTGGAGCCACGAGACAGCATAGAAAGTGGAAATGGGATTTTTTCGTGCCTTGCTGTTTGTTGAGAAGTCAAACACAAAGCAAGAACCTAACAGCTCCGAGTGCAAAAAACACATGAGCCCACAAGGTAAATTTCCAAAACCTTGTCAGTTTAAAGCTAATACTTTACTGAGAGGTGAATTGCACACAATCTGTTGAGAAAATCCCTGTTTGGGTTGCTTCTGTATAGTGATTCATAGCCTACATGGGATTTTTGAACAAGTTGTTTTGATGAGTCCCATTTGAGATGATGTCTGAGATCCCTTCCGACCTCAGCTATGCTGGTGTTTAGCTATAGTGTTCCTACACCATAAACCAGGAGATGGCACTACAGGGATTCCTATAGACGGGCCGGCCTGAAAAGACCCTTAAAGACTCTCGGCGTGATTTCACTTGGACTCGCTAGCCATGCGGACACCTGTCTGTCCATCTGCAAATTACAGTCAAAAGCTCCCCTATTACAAACCAGCGTCCACATGAAAACCTGCTCTGTTTTTTTTTTTTTTTCATTTGGGAGTTTTATCCCTTATTAGGAGGGAATCAGGCAGTAACAGCTGAAAGGAAAAAAGTAAAATAGAGTTTGGTGGGAGTTACGGAATCTGGGTGAGATTTGGCTGTGCCTGTGAGGTTCCATCGGGGAGAGCCTCCAGAATAAGGCTCCACTGTCAGCCCTGCACCTTGGTCTGTTAGCCAGCAGAAAGCTGATAGAGATACTTGGGAATGCCCAGATTATCCAGTTTACAATCTTGGCAGCTTTGTTGCAGCAAGAAAATCTGATAGGGAATATCCCATCGCCCATGCACAGTATAAAGTGATAAGGGGTAGCTGAGAGGTAGTAGATCTTGCCTAGGCCACACAAAAGGTTTCAGATATCAGTTCCTGGGATGAGAAAATGTTTCAAACAGCCAGCAAACATACATACATTTTTCATACGTTTTCGAGGAGGGAAGAAGAAGACTGGTTGTAAGAGCAATGATTGGTTTTTGCCTCTGCTCGCTGAAAGGAAAACAGACTACTTTTCTTAGAGCAGGCAAATGATGCTTTACAGAGACATGGCATGGACAGGGTTAAATGTCAGTAGTATACCCCATCCTAGAGCAGGCTGCACCCAGGGAAGTGGTTCCTAAGGCAGTGGTAGAGTCCCCATCCCTGGAGGTGTTGGACAGACTGGCTGTGGCCCTTAGTGGCCAGTGTGGTGATGTTAGGTTCTGGGCTGGGCTGGATGAGCTCAGAGGGCTTTTCCAACCTCAGTAATTCTGTGTGATTCTCTATTCTTTGCTGTCTCTAAAGGAAATTTTAAAGGATTAGAGCAATCAAATCTCATCAAATGCATTTGTTCTGTCAAGTGTCACCTGCATCTTTCCACCTGCAGTCCTGAGCTGGGATATTGTTAGTCCTACTGCATCTGCAGCAACATCTGTTACTGCGGAGGACTGGTCTCCTCCAGGGCTGGGTGACTGTGGTTTGGTTTTCACAACAGAAAACTTAATGTGGAAAACTACCAGTTAATGCAGCCCATGGATGCAAATGTCTAGTCTTCCTCAGAGCTTTTCCTGTGCTATTGACATGTACTTGGCTTTTAAAAAAACTGTTGGTATTCAAGGTACAAATCTGAAGTGGGGGAGCTGCTGATAGTGTGTTTGGGACTGATCAGTCATTCAGGAGAGATCCTCTGACAGCCAGTAAACACCATGTACAAGGCCTGAAGGTGATTTCTGCCAGGTGGCTGTCGATGTATTTGGTTAAGAGAGACTCCTGTGGTTATGCGTGTTCCTCTGCCTTGCTGCATCTGATGGTGACACTGTGCAAAGCAGGATCTGCAGGGTCTGAGCACAGGGTTTGCATGCACAGTAGGGGACAGTGCTGACCCCTCTCACAAAGCACATTATCCCCTTTTAAGTCTTGGAGTCTGTGCTGCACACAGTGTGTCTAACTATTCACATCTGATATGAATAGCCTAGAGGTCTGGTTTCAGAGTAGGTTATTTAAAGCTTATGTGCTGTCTTCAGTCAAGAGGAACCCAGGTACCAGTTTAGCATGGCTGCCCATCAGGAGACCTGCATGTTCCCCACCCAGCTCGTCTATGTTGGCACTGTAGTGCAGGGCAAGCAGGACAAATGCAGAGATCTCAGCTTACTTTTCCCTTGAGATGTACCTCCCTTAGTGTGCCTTTGCATGAGGACCTGTAGCGTTAGTTATGGGGGTGCAAGCTGAGCTGAGCATGGTACAAATGGGTCTCCTTGTGGTATGGGCCCCTGGCAGCCAGCTCTCCTCCCTTCATCCTGGCAGAGCACTGCAATCATTCTCATGCTGTCTGACCACGTGTCATATATAGGCACACTGCTTCCAAGAGAGCCACCTCCTTCAGCACATGGTATCAGAGAGATGCCATGACCCTACAAGACGTGTGTGTGAAGTCCATGACACTGGCTGTCAGCAGGGAAGAGGGATGTTGGAGCCAAGCGCATGAGTCCCATGAGCTGAGAACATGACAGGGCACATGATCTCTCTCCATTGGATGTGATTTTGTTTTCCCCCTGGTCTTTTAACCTGAGACTTTGAACTATCATGGTCAAAAAGAGTTGTTAGTCTAGGATCCTGGGTTGAAATCCGTTGCTGGCATGGTTTTGTCTGTGAATGTTGTACTCAGCGGCTCAGCAGTCTGTGTTCCCTTTGGCATGTGGCATGGGGACTCTCAAAGATAGTTTCTCAAAGGTAATACAGATCAACCCTCGTGAACTACTTTTTCTTTGTAACTGCCAAGTAACTGTGATGCTAGTGCTTCCAAATCCTAAACTCTGTAGTTTTCTGCTTTTCCAGCATAGTTTTTTTCAGTGTGCAGAATCCTACATATTGTTTGAATTAACATCACCATGGGTTGGATGCAGTAGTGGTAATGAGTGGCTCAGCTCATTTTCAGCTGTTTCCATCCTAACTCAGCTGTTAACCAAAACCATTCTCACTAATTCAGAGTTGGTATTGGGAAAGGAGCTTAAGAGTTCTGGCTTTCAGCTCGTGGTATAAACTGATTCCCTGCTTTGTGCTACTGAGACCCAGAACAGCTGATCAGCTGTGGCTCTCCTCACTCATCCAGGCAAAGAGGAGAGATTTCTTACCCCATTTTAGAAGGAGCTAAGAGAAGTTTATCACTGACCTCAGCAGGAGTGGTATAATGGTAGCCGGTAGTGAACTGAGCCAGTTACTAGGTTTAATCTGCACCAGGGAAGGAAGGATTACTTTAACAACACTTTGCTGCTTTCACCAGCCTGAACTATCCTTGCACAGGTATGGGAGCTAGGCTCAGAGGATGTAGAAGCGTTTGCTGGGAGGGGTGTGGTAGCACCTCAGTGATATATGAGGTTGTGTTGCGTTGATAGGGCTGTGTTCTGAGCTTGTGAAATGTTGGCTTGTCTTCATCAAGTGGCTTCAGCACCAGCAAACTTGCCAAGAAAGCAGATAAGTCTTGCTCTTCTGCAGTTGTGTTTGGAGTATGTATGGTGTGGCCTACATGGGTGATTAATCACTAGGTTTTATTTCATCAGGCATGTGCAAGAGGTATAGCAGTAACACCAGCCCTTGCTCAGAGAATAAGGTCCATCCTCATGTGGTGTTGGAATGAACCAGAGGAAATTTCCTGATAAAGGCAGAGGAGTTTTACTTGTCTCCTGAAAAGAAACTCAGGTTTTCAGATCCATAGAAGTGTTACAGGTGAGGAACTCTGAACCAAAGCTGCTTCTAAGACTAAACAGGTGGATAATAAGCACTGTCATTTGCATTGAGGAGAACCTCTTAAAAAATAGTGGTGTTCAGTATAGAGTGGAGGAAAAATGGATCCATTTCTGTCTCGAAAAGAGCTGCCAAACCACCTGGACAGCTGATATTTGGAGAGGTAAAACAGAAAGCTCATCATGCTTTTGTGCCTTTTACTTGGTGGAGCTGAGAAGTGTGGTAGCTTAAAGGCTAGAGGGTAAAATGCTCATCCCTAAATTCCCCTTGGGCACCAGGAGGATGTGGCCTGTTGACTTGTGCATTGTTTTGTTGTTACTTAATTGATTTCCAGCTTAAGAAGAGCATGGGAAGCAATTAATCCCTCTTACCTAGGAGAAGGCGCAGGCTTCTCACCATTGCCAGGGCTGTTGGGATTCAATGATACATGTGTTCGCTTGAGCCCTGGGAAGAGGTTAACAGGGGTTGAGAGCCTGGAAAACAGAGCTTCCCCTCAGAGAAGATATACTTAACAAGTCCTGGATACCAGCAACTCTGGAAAACAGTCTAGAAACATTGCTTGTTCTCCACACTGTGCCGCACTTTAACGGTGGGATAAACAGCAACATCTTTTTAAGGCCTTATCTGTTGTAATTACTTGTAAAGCTGTAAAACTGACTCGCTGAGTACTCTGTAGCCTCTCTCCGAGCATTTAATACTGTGTAGTGTCCCCAGACAAACTGAGCTTACGCAGGGTGGGCGATGGTTACATTATGACTAGCTAATTAGTTGTAGGAAACTAAATACCACCTCACTGTAGCTTTGGGCGGAGCTGATCACTGTTGTGCAGCTTTGGAACACATGTAGAGGGTGTGACATGAAGGAAACATCCTTTGAGGCTTTTTGTGATAAGCAAGTTTAACTTTGGAGGTTGTGAACTCCGTGTTGTACTGACTGACCTTCCTACAAGCCACCTGACTGTGGGGTTGCCTTCGGATTTTCTTTTGCTTTGCATCCTGCTGTGAAAAGTTAAGCGTGGCTGTGCTGTAGAGATTTTCCAACAGGAACTCATGCAACTGTGCCAGTTCCTGAAAGGGCTTTGAGTGAAATAATGCTTTGATTCTGAAACTACTTTGATTTTCCTTTTAATTTGCCTTATCACAAGGCTCCTTCCCTGCAGTACAAGTGTTGGATGTGAACTGTGAATGGAGCATCACTCTCCCCAGACTTGGTGGTTGGCTTCAATACCTGAGACTTGGATTTCCCCAGATGTAACCCATTGTGTGTTTTGTTTCTTCACCTTCTCACTTCTAAGCCTGCTTCACGATTTCATGGCAACCATGAGAAAGAGGTCCACTACTCTTATTTCACGTGATGCTTGGAGCCTGCTTGTGTTCTCTTGGTCCTTGTAGCAGAGCCCTGGAAGAATAACCTTAAGTGTGGCTAGACTCTTCCTCACATCTACTTCTCTTAAGGATCTGCCTCCATGGAAGATAGGAAGCACAGTCCTCCTTGGTATACTCAAAAGAGGCTGGAAGTTTTTCAGACCTAGACAGAGAACAACACCAGGAAGAAAAGCTCCATGGGCTATGGGGAACACAACTGGAATGGACTGTCCAGGGCAATGGTGGGATCCACATTGCTGGAGGTGTTTAAGGACTGGACTGGGTGAGTTCAGAGGTCTTTTCCAGTCTCAATAATTCTGTGGTTCCATCCTTGGGCTTGGTATCCATCTCTCCTGAGCCTTCCTGACCCTCCCACCATGGTTTTCAGGGTCACCTGCTGCTCAGTGCTGGTCTCCGTGTCCCATGCTGCATACCAAGCACCAGTGCTGTGTGGTTTGACCTTTCTCTGGGGGTTTAGCCCTGCTCCCCAGGAGTTAAGCTGCATTCACCAGTGGAAAGTATGTTCATTAACAATGTTCTATTTAAAATACAAATCAAATGTAAGGACAGCAAGAGGTGTCAGATGACAGGGACTGAGAAGTGCTTGTTCCATTCAGAATCTGAGCAGAGGCAGGGCAGCCTTTCCCAACTGCCAGTTCTTGGCTTTAGTGTGTTTCTCAATTTAAAACCCAAAACCATTCAGCCTTCAAAACCTTTTGTTCCTATGGTTCGAAAAGAAATTTAAGAAAAAGTTGGTTGCAAATGTTCCAGGGAGGTTGTGGCTGCTCCATCCCTGGAAGTGTCCAACGCCAGGTTGGATGTGGCTCTGGGTAACCTGCTGTTGTGAGAGCTGTCGCTGCCCATGACAGGGGGTTGAGACTAAATGATCTCTGAGCTGCCTTCTAACCCAACCAGTTCTATGATTTGCTGAAAAAGGTGCCTATAAAATGAGTTTGACATTCATTATAAATTACTGAATTATTAAAGATCACTCCAAACTGGTTTTGTGTTTTAAGAACATGAACATCCTTTCAGATGTTTATGTCTCTACATTTTGCTAAAACCATTAGGTGACATCCAGATCCACTCCTTGCATACCTCTAGGAAATACTTGGATACCTACTCTAGCAGCAAAGGATATTTTCCATCTGAAAAAAAGAATTTCTGCTTTATATGTTGAGGAGTGGGAGCATTTCCTTGATTCTTTGCAACTATATTTGAAAAATACTGCAGATATCTTCACTACCTAACTGTGTTTGTTGTTGTTGCCTCTTTAGGATGAGATTCAATAACACCTTCCTCTATTTTTGCTTCCTTCTATCAAGGGTTTTCCTTACTGTGCATATAGCAACCACAACTCCCTGTAAAGTGCCTGCTGGCACAAGTCTCTCTCTGGGCAGGGTATAATCCAGAGCTTCATTTGGCCCTGTCTGCCAGCATGGTGAGGATTTAACTCGGAAGGGTTTTTCTGGGAAGCCTCAGAGAGGAGGCAGCTGCTGTTTGAAGGGCTGTGGTTCAGCCTGGTGCCAGCTGCCCCCACTGTGCCCTGCCGCACCTGTTGGTACTTGAATTATGGTCATTTCATGCACTGTAACTTAATACGATGAAGTTGGATTTTAATAGAACAAGCTCACACTTGGATGGCAACTAAGACAGTTTCATAAACACTAAAGGAAAATGGAGAAACTGTGTTTACGAGCATGGATATGCAGGTGACAATCCAGCTGGCAGAGCTGTTTTTCCACCACTGTTGCTACAGAGAAGGTACTTGGTCTCCTCTTGCCATAGCTAGTGACTTGATGGCCCCAGGGCTTGCTTCCAGACACGGAGCTTTTAAGAGTGGTTGATACCTCTGTTTACTTTTCCCAGTTGTCCTCAAAGCTATAAATACAGGCAGTAGCTAGGATCCTTCCTACAGGGCTGTTGCATTATTACAGAGGGGATTTTACTGGGAAGAATGGGTCTGTGTGACTCCCACCTCTGACACCAGTGCTGCCCTGGATGTTTTGAGGCCAAGGCAGGTGCCACCTTGGAAGCAGTTCCAACACCAGCTACCAGGTCTTCTTCTCCTAGAAATATTTAAATGTTCATATAGGTGGTAGTTACCTTATTACTACTTCTTCCAGTTCCCAAAAAAATCATTCCAATGAAGTAGAGTGATCTCCTGGAGATGTCTATTTTGTTTTTATTTCTCTCATGCAACTTTATTTTTGTGAAATACAATGTACAGAGAAAATAAATTCATTGCTAGTGCTGCATTGAGCGTTGTCAGATAGCTTTGGGAGTGTGTGTGTGTGGGGGGGGGTGTGCAGAAAATAACCACACTTTCTAGCGACAAAGTGGCCACAGGAATTTATTTGCTCTTATTTTTTGTTCCAAGAGATTACATTGGTTTGATGCAAACAACATGGAGAGATATGTTTGGAGTGGAAAGATGCTGGATGGTGGCAGCCTTGGTGAAAGTTCCAGGATATTAAAATGAAAACCGTGGTGGGGTTGGTGTTCATCATCCAGCTCTACACAGTTTCCATGTTGATGGTGACAGACTGAGCAAGAATTCTGGGCAGATCTGGTCTTTCTTAGTTGGACTTGTTCTGGGAAGGAATGGGAGAGTTGCACTTATAAGCAGTGTTGGCTGAACAGATGCTTGCATCATGGCAACCTGAGCCTTTGCTGTCTGGTTTGAGGTGTGTGGTGTTTCACACAGCAGCTGAGCAAGTTGTCTTTCCTGGGAGAGAAAAACTAACAGTTCCAATAAGCCAGCAGACCCATCTGCAGGTGAGGGTCAGGCTCTTCTCCTAGGCAGCTAGCATCAGGACAAGAGGGCAGGACCTGAAGCTGCCAGGGGAGGGTTAGGTTGGATGTTAGGAAGCCCTTCCTCATGGAAAGGGTGATCAGACCCTAGAACGGATTTCACAGGGCAGTGGTAGAGTCCCCATCCCTGGAGGTGTTTAGGAAGAGACTGGCTGTGGCCCTTAGCGCCCTGGTCTCACTGCTGTGGTGATGTTAAGTCACGGGCACAGATGAGCTGATGACTCAGCAGTCGTCTGAATGAGCCTAGAGGACTTTTCCAGCCTCAATAAATCTGTGATTCTGTAATTCTTTTTGCATTTAAAGAGAGCTGTTGGGTTTTTCTGTAGGCAAAACAGCAGCATATCAGGATTGTGGGGTTATTAGTTTGGCTTTTTTCCCCTACTTGTAGAAGAACTGTCTGGCTGCTTTGAAGCCCTCGTTTGGCTGTTTATAGTGGTTGTTAGAATCTCTTTCTCAGATAATTTTTTTGAAGAGCTGTTCTCAGTAGGTCACACAAACATTGAAGCTAGTCTTTACTACAAATTGTCAGAAGGTGTTGCTTTCATTTCCTTCTTTCAATATAAGAAAAGGATCTCAAAGCACTTACAGGATTAATGTCCTGGCCTCAAATAAATGGAGCATTTCTTTTCTGTGTGTTTTTGAAAAAGCCACTGAACGCCATTACCAGCCAGTTAACAATGGAGAGATGGGCATGTAGAAGACTTGAGGTATAGCAAACTCTCTTAGGTGTGTGCAAATGAGAGGAACGTACCGTGTTATCTGAGGAAATCCACTTAGACAGACAAGATGTGCTTTACAAATGCTGTGGAGAAATGCAGATAAGCTAGTTAGGAGGGGCAGCAAACATTACTGTAGGAAATACATTCAAAAGATAACAGCTGGCATTAAACCCATGTGTTCCTGAACAGATTTGACCCAGTGATGTGACAGAAAGTTCTGTGTGATGTTGGACAAGTCAAATTATCTTCCTGCTAAGCTGAACTATATGACATGGTGCATGTTGCCTGTGGGGTTGGTTCCCATCACTGTGACTGCTCTACAGAAAGTTAGTCCAGAGGCAATGACTGAAGAGTCTCTGCTGTGGCTCAGTCTAGTGGTAGGACTGCAGGACAAACATGTGACAGTCCTTTCAACCTATCTCAACTGTGGCTCTGTCTAAGAGACTTGCTCCAGAAGCTAAAAGTCAGCTGCAATGAACCTCTGCAAGAGAACAACTGTGGGATGAGAGGATGCTCAACTCTTGCACCTACCCTCATAGTTGATGCAGCCGTTGGAGTCTTCCTGACCTTTCATGAGTTCATCTACTTCCTCTTCTGTCATCTTCTCACCTGCAGAGTGTAAGGAGCTCAGTTAGTTTTTCCAGACACACAGCTGAATCTGCACCCTTCAGCTTTTCCAAGGTCTTTCCTTATCTTCTGAGCTAGCTCATCTATAGATCTTCTCATTACTGAGCTTTATCAACTGTACCTTTCTTTAGCAGGTCTGTGTGTGCATAAAGACACAGGGATTTGGGAATTCGTACAGATCTGAGAAACTGTGAAGCAAGTCCTCTGCCTTTGCCCCTGTGCATTTTGTCACTGAGGTGCTCAGCCTTGCCTCTTTATTCCTCTTAATACTTACTCTAAATTTAGAACCAATAAACTGAAGTCTTTGCTGTGGGCTTTCTGCTGAGTTCTGTATTTGCTTTCCTGGTGGATTCTCACTTAGGAAGCCCTGAGTCTTGTCTGACTTTGTGGCCTCCTGCCTCTCCCAACTGGTTACACAGTCTTTCTTCCCTCTCTCATGCCTTCAAACACCAGTGATTTTTGAAGTACTCCCAGATTGTAGTCCCTTACCCAGAGTAGCCAGTACATGACGGAGTTCAGCCCCCATGACTGTGCCGTTGCCTTCTTTGTCAAAGACGCGCAGACCTTCAACAAAGTCCTCGTAGGTACCCTGCTCCTTGTTGTTAGCAGCTGCCTGCAGCATGGGAAGGAACTCTTCAAAGGTAATTTTCTTGGCATTCATCTCTGGAAAGAAAGCACTGGTTGCTACGTGCTGAATGCTTTTGTGTGTTCTTTTGGGATATTCCCCCTGAAATGCAGGAGAGCCTCCACCTGATTTGCTCTGTTCTAGCCTTTGCTCTAATCTTTGCCTCAGGATTTGACAGTTTCTTTGCAGAATCTGGATTATCTCTTACTGTGGGAGTCAGTTTCACCTATTTACCCTCCATTCTCCTCTCACATAACTTTATCTGTTTCTGTGCACCTTATTGTTTGGAAGTTAAACTTGCTGTATGAGAGGATTTTGAGAGTGGGGTGGAGACTACAAAAAAGCAGAAACCTTTGACTGTTTATGTTGCCTAATGACAGTTCCCCTGAAGAAGGGCCCAAGAGAGCCTGTAGGCTACTTACCCTCTTTGCTGGGGTTGCCCAGGATCTTGTTGACCTCAGCATTTGTTGGGTTCTGCCCCAGCGCCCGGATGATATCGCCAACCTGGCTCAGCGTGATCTTGGCATCGCCAGTCCTGTCGAAGAGGAGGAAGGCCTCCTTGAATTCTGCAAGGGAAAAGCAGCAGTTAAATTTGAGCCAGACAGTTCCCTATTGACCAAGGTGTGATCCAGTTGTCTCCTGGCACCATTCCACCAAGTCTGGTGGAGTAGCCAAGGGAATATTTAGCCCACGATCCCAAGAAAAACTCCTCACCTCTGACATTTTGGTTTCACTATTTTTAAACTATTGTTTCTACCTTTCATAGCTTTCCTGGCTCTAATAGCCATCAATAGTTTTGTGATTGATCCCATAGTTATTTCAAGCATGGAGAAAGATGAGAACTGCTGTTCCACAACCGGCTTCTTTACGTGACCTAGCAGCAGAAGGTAAGAGTGTTGTTATCCATTCCGTCTTCTCTCACCAGAGAACAGGGACTCCTCTGTCACAGCAACCAGCAAGGAGAAAAATCCACCTACTGCCATGGGTGCCACTTGCAATCCCAGTTACACAGTACTAATGGGGAACTTGAAGGTGAATTTCAAATGGTTCTACTCTTGCTTTCCCTTTAAAGTTGTCTTACAGTGATATTTCTACCCTTCCCTTCTCTGCCCTTTGCAGTTTATCTCTGCTTCTTTCAGGCATCATCTGGCTTTTTTGGTGGCAGTACTGGTATAGTGCCTTGTTCCAGTGCATTCACAGTGTGTAAGCCTTGAGACTTTGCTCCTGCCAGCACTGTCTCGGGGATCAATGTTCACTTATTTCACTCTTGCTGCTGACCACAGACTTGATGCAGACATTTTCCTACAGAAGTTAGTGCAGACTGTTTTCACTGCATTGCCAGTCTTCATCTTCTGTTGTGAAGTTCTGCATTAATAATTTTCACTGTTTTTCAAGGTTTTTAGCCTCTGCAGTGAGCAAAGATTTTTTTTCTTAAAAGGGAAGGGGACAGAAGTCGAGGATCTAGCTAGAAAATCAGTGTTGAATTTCACACTTCAAGAGCATCTTCGCCTGTACTGTTAATCTTTTCTGCAGTGTCTGACGGTGCTGGTTGGGCTCCAAGTGAATTCAATGAAATGCCTTCCCCTTGGCCATGATGCTCTGTGTTTCACAGCTCAGTCTACATGGGATGCTCTTTGTGCCTTGCGACAGATTTAAGCACTATAAACTGTATTTCAAATCATGTCTTCATTCATCTTGTGCTGGGGACATGTGACAAAGAAGGTATTTAGGTTCTCACCTCAGCCATCCATATACTGCCTTCATCAAGGAGTTGCTGGCTTCTAGTAAAATTGCTGATACAGGATGTCGAACTGGTAGGCTGCCATTTAATTTAGTTGCAACTCATCCTCTTGCTGTCTGATGTGAGACCTATAACTCTCTCCCCTTAGAGGCCTTACAGACCTGAGCAGAGCTTCTCTCACAATATCCCAACTTGCTACAGTCCCTGCTGTAGTAGCTGAAGTCAATACAGTGGTGGTGATTTATACTGTATGATGTGATCTTTCATCTGGAACGTTAATGACACTCAGCCAGAGCATGTTATCAAACAATGCCAGTGCACTATCAGCGAAGCTGTCGGCAGAGTTTGTCTGTCCAGTAAATTCCATGAAGTCTTATGTTTGCTGGGTTCTTAATGCTACTCCCCAGCTCAAAGAGCCAAGGCCTGATTGTATTAGTGCCTGAGACATAAACTTCACTGCAGGATTTCTCTTTTGAGTCTTGCTGGTCTGGTTTTAATATAGCTACCCCTAGTTTATGCCTCTGTGGGAACAGGCATGCCTAAAATCGCCCTCTGAGGAGGGAGGGTGCTTCCCAGCTGTTGGTGTGCCAGCCTGTGTGCGTACAAATAGCTACTGGGGGTGGGACACCTCTGTGCCTGGGATATTCTCCCCCTCTCAAGTGGCTTTTAATTGTTCTGCTGCTTGGTTCAGTCATCACAGCATTACAGTTGCTGGATGATCTGAAATAGGGAGGGAAGCTGGAAGAAATATTTAGCTTTGTTACACATGCCAGCAGCTTTGAACTGATGGCACTGTTCCTTAATACTTTCCACCCTGACCCCCCAACCCTTTTGTAAAAGTTTTGGGATTAAAAAGTGGGCTAGAGTGCAAATGAATGTGACCGGGAGTGTTTGGACTGCAGGAAGAGAAATGTTTGCAGTCTCATTAGTTGAACTACGCTTCTCCTTATGGTTTTGAAGGTGTAACCCACAGGCTGGTGCTGAAGTTTAGGGCTCTTTAAGTACTGCTTTCCAGCTATTCCTTTCCTCTAGACCCCTGGGATCTTCCATTCTAAATGTTTTGTTCACAGTGAGAAGTCTATATCTGCTGCTTTTAAAAAAAACTACATTACTGTTACACCCAAAATGCATCCCCTTAGGGTATTTAAACCACTCCAACTTACATTCCCAGAGTCTCAGTGGGGATTTTTGTTCATGCCACATTTTTTTTAATCAATTCATTCCAGCAGATTGAAAAAAACCCCAAGTTTGGAAGTTGCTGGTGACTACTGAAGCAGAGAGAACAGCAAGATGCTCAAGGATTGTGGCATATCCAGACTGTCGTGTTTATAATCTCCAGTTTACACTATTTGCTTACTAGCTAATTCTTTCTATGCCTCAGGAATGTAGCTACATTGAAAGAACTTTTGTTTCTCCCCTTGCACTGACACCTCTGGACAAAAGCAACACATAGGCCTCTTGCTTCTTCTGTTCATGTAAAATCACAGTGTCACTGCAGTTACATGAACTTTTCAGCTTGCTCCCTCCTGTTGTTGTCCCTCATCTGCCTGTTTCCCCTAGGACTTGAAAAGGCAAGACTTGTTCTCAGCATCTCTGTATCCTGTGACAGGCCCATGGAGGAGCACAACTGAGAAGCCTTCAGCAGGTAGAGATGCTAACACCAGTGTTTCTTCTTTGTATCGGGGCATCAGCTTCTCTGCTTGGGCAGCACATAAGCACCCAGATGAATTACGTGTAAGTCTACGTGTTGAGCATAAGTCAGCACCACTTCTCTGCAGCCAAGAGTGCACATCCCTTTACAAAGGTTAACATGTTAGCCTGTAGCTCCTCGCTGACCCCACAAATATGTATAACACATTGGCTTGCTTGTAACTTACCATCTTGTTGCTCCTTGGAGAACTCGATCTGTTGGAAGGAAATCAATCACAAAAAATAGCTTAGGAAGGGGGGGGGGGCTGGGGGAAGAACCTGTTTCTTTTCTAAAGCATCCATCTCAATTCGTGAGTCATCTTCCAAAAGAGCAAAGCCGTGGTCTGTTGAACGCGCAGCAGTAATGCAGGTAGCAAAAGAGCTGTTAAGACTAGTGAATATTTGTTGTTCCTGAGCCGTTATGTCCCCCTGCCACCCCCACCTTCTGCCTGTTGTTAAAGTTTAAATTTCATTTCACTTACCACTAATTTGATCGGGAGTGAAGGACTGGAGATGGGAAGAAAAAGAGAGAAAAAGAGAACTAGTACTGCTGAAATGCACTGAGAGAAAGCCAACAGAACAACATAGCCGAGCGCTCTCATGTCTGACTTGACTAACATAATTGGGCCGTGGCAACCTGAAGGTCAAAATACATCCCCAAATCTATTAAGTCTCCTCAGTCACTAACGTACCATCACATCATTTCCTGCTTTAATGGCAACCTGTTGTATTAAGACCATTTGAAGTCAGACTGCTCAACAAGCAGCTTTTCTTTAACATATACATTAAACTGATCCCTTCAGGTATGTTCCACATACAATTTTTTAACAGCCTGTGGTTTCACCAAGCACTCAACTATCTTCTCATATAAAAATACTGCTGTTTTCCTTTGCTGCTTTAGCAGGTTGCACCCTATTTAACGAACAAACCACAGCAAACTGTCACGCTTCTGCCTGTGGTTGCAGGAGCCATCGAGTCTACCATTGCCTGCTGCAGGACTTGAGGCTAACTGGAAAATCTCACATGCTCCTGTAGGTTTGAGGAAAGCCAAGAAATCCCATACTGTCTTTCCACCCCACTAGAACTAACTTGAGCAAGAAGCCCCATTTACTTCTGGAAGCTGTGCTGGCTCCCTGCGAATCTTTAGCTTTCCAGTGGACCCACCATGGTTGAAAGTTGGAAAAAGCAGAGCAGCAGACGGGCAGGAGGGATTAGCTGAGAGGTCTCGAGTGGTCCTGCTTTCCTGGCCTTTCCACCCCTTATTTATGTGGCAGTGCTGACGGCATTGCTTGGATTAGGTGTCAGAAGGAAACGGTCCCTCCCCTTGGCGAGTTCTTTAACTTTCTTAGGGCAAAGTGACAGGAGGCTCCATGTCTTGATGGACATCTTATGACGGCTATTTTTAGGAGGCTGAAGAGGGGCAGGGAGTGGCAAGCAGTAAGTCTGACCTATGTCAGCACTTTCTGGGTCCACACTGTCAAGAGGGGATACTTCTTGTGCAGACCTACCAGAGCTTCCTTTTAGGGCAGAGTTCCATTTCCCAGTATGCTGTAAAGGCCCTGAGCCTTGAGGGTGAGAGGTGCCATGTGTTTGCCCTGCTAGCAGATTTTGCTTGTGGCTTTCAGGTTGTGTTAGCTGCAACTGGATGGGCCACCTACCTTTGCTGGGCTACGCCCAACCCACTGTATGGATAATACAGCACTAGCTGAGTGGTGTTGCTGCTGCCACACAGCGGGATTTGGTTATTGGTCCTGAGAAGAAGATGAAATCATTGATACAGGTGGTGTTAGACTGTGAAGATTTTCCTCTGCACTGGTCACATTTCCATTTGGAGGAAATTCCATTCCAAAAGGAGGAGCTGCTGAGATTTTGGTGATGTGGGGGCAAGGGAGAAGATGGGATAGAAGCTAAGACACCCCCTCCCTGTAAGAGGCTTTGAACTGGAAGAATGACCATTCCTGGTGGGGAAAGGGGTATTTGCTTTTTGGGTTGAGAGTGGAGAGGTCCTGGTGGGATTAGAAGTGGAGGGCTGCTAGGTGGATTGCAGGTGGTAGAGGTTACAGTTTATTCCATAGCAAAGATCCTCCAAGCATCCTCCAAGCCCAGGTCAACTCTGCAAACAGAGGCTTTGAGATCTCACAAAACTTGAAAACTTTGCTCCAAACTTCTTCCTTTCCCTGTCACCTCAACTGGGTCAACAGCATCATGGAGCCAAGGTGGGAATGGCTGTGTGACTTCAACAGGCTCCCTGTTACAAATTCCAGTCCCTTCTCTAATTTCTGTTGATTGTTCCCATGATGAGTGCTCACAGCTTCTGATGGCAAAATGCACTCACGGAGGGACATTTCCTCTGCTGCTCATTTTGTTACCCTGAAGGTGAGCATAACCTTTGTGAATGTCTCCTCAGTACATTGAGGGCCATGGGAGAATGAATCACATCTGAAGAGACTTCACCTTTGGAGATGCTTCATTTGGGCTTTCTTTACATGGAACAATCAAAACAGGTCAAAATATCTGGCTGGATTGGAGACCTTAAAACTGGAAAATGTTCTGACCCAACTGATGGCTTACATTTTGGGAGAAATGTATACAGAGTGTAAAAAAATGGGGGTTTCTGCTATTGGTAATGAGTTACCCATGGTGTGTTCAGGACAAGGTGTAGCTGCAATTACATAGAAAAGGGGTGATGCTTTAGTCTGAAGTAGCTAACAAAGATTTATCACAGTGGCAGCTTCCTCATTAGTACGGTCTGGGACTGGAGCTCGCTGGGGAGAAAGCTAATAGAGATCTTGGCCATCAGTCCCAACACATTAATAGAGGAGTTTTCTAAAGGCTTTGGAAGAACTGAAACACTGCCTGGGTCAATGCGGTATGTTGTCTTTTGTGGACTTTTCCTGCTGTCCTTAGCCTCTTCCCAGTGCTGCCAACTGGGAAATGTTCCCCTGAAAATGGTATTTAAAACCAAACAACTTCTAAAGGATAAACTTAAGTTAATGTTCTTAATTTCTTTTTCTGACTTCCAGATAAGCTTTGTGGTTGGCTACAGCAAAACTCATCCCAAAAGGCTTCATGTGCCAGCAGAAAATAATTGGGTGCAGGAGGTGGATACCCGGCTTAGCTGTCTGGCTGTTGCAAGCTGAAGGTGTAACTTGCTTTGAGTGAGGGCATCTCTACATGACCCCTGTATAGGAAATATTTCAAACAGTCCTTAGGAGGTGATAAAGGTAAGATTTCTGCCTCTGTAGGGAATGTCCAAGAAGTGAAAGGAAGTGTTTTGCTGTGCCCTGATATTATTTCTGTGCCTGGCAGTGCTCTCTGCATTGTCAGAGGACATGATGAGGTTCAGGGTTGTAGGGAAGATGTTGGAATTTCAGGAAGCTTGGGTTCAAAAAATGAATGTTGTTCCCTCTTAGCAGAAATAACAGAAAGCTGAAGGAACTGCTAGACACTGAAAGACCAGAAATCTCTATATTTCTTCGACTTGTCTTAGCCCTTATTTATGGTCTAAGTTGTTACCCAGAGGGTTACCTGTGCCCAAGAAAAAGGCAGCATGTGGTGGGGTTTTATATTTGGTTGTTTGGTTTTTAAGACCCCTGGTTCATGGGCCTTAGGGCTCTGACCTTTGCAGATTTGGACAGCGTGAAAAGTCCTGGGAAAAAGAAGCTGCTGGATGTTGAAGCACTGAGCTGCTCCATCTGCTTGTTACCTTCTGGGTGATTTACAGGTAAAGGGATCATTTTAGGATTTCATTTGAGATATTTCCAGGTTCTGTCTCTGTAGAAGAGACTGAGAACATACCAGATGCCTTGCAAAAACAGAGTCTTCTAGGATGCTCACTGCATATTTAGCCTTCTGACAAGGAATTAGGGAGAATTATTTCTCTCTTTTAATTTTTGGGTGGAGATAAACAAGGATTGTTCCCACACCAGTTGATATATCTGCTCGTGGAAATACAGCTGGAAAAATCAAACCAACTGTTGTTAATACAGGAGAGCACACAGGCTGTGTGAGATACCCTGAGGTTTGCAAGGATGGTTCAAAATCTTTTAATGGACACCACTGCAAATGAGCTGGATTTTTTTGCAAATTCCATTTTGTTTATTTTGAAAGCTTTTAGCTTAGCAGTTGCTTTGCAGTTGTGCAAAACACTTGTGGGTGAGCTCTTCTGAGCTGTCTGGCAATGAGACATGCTGCGCCTGTGCTGCTGATCACCCCATTCTGAAGGGTTTGCCTTAGCTCCATGGGGAAAGTGTGTACAGTCCTGCTCATTTGGAAAAGGGTCTCTTTTCCAATTGCTCTATTTCTGTGTGAGAGCGTGTTGTCGAGAGGTTGTGGGGGGAAACAGGAACCCAGCTCACAGGGATTTGTTGTTTTAATGTGCCTCCCTGTGGCGATGTTAAGAGTATTATCATCATTTCAACTATTGCTGTTTGACCTTTAAGTGCTATGTAGCAAGCCAGTCAGCTCAAAGGGCTTTATGGCATTGGGTCTAAGATGGAATTAAGCCTCAGTGAAGTGGGGCAAGTTTCCAGCTTGGTTATTTCAGCTCTCCTTACAGTTTCTTGCTTGACTTGTCATTGGCTAAATTAGTCGCCTTCTTGTTGCCTTATGTAAGATAAACTCAAATATCTTGTTGCTGTCTGTTACTAAGGGGCTTAAACCAGTATTTGAGAAAGAAATACTACTTGGATTGATTAGCTGATGGGAAAAAGACTGCCTCACCACTGCTGTTAGCAGTTGAAATGTTATTCTCTGTAATTTGCTTTAAATTCCACTGCTTCTACTAAAGTTTGTCACTCACCACAGCCTCAAAAAGCTATTTTTAATTGCTGCCACAGCTGTGGTCCTGTAAAAAATCAGTATTTTCCAAATACTTGTTCAGGTAGGAGATGTGAAACACATCTACTAAAGCATGTGAGCAGTCCCTGCTTCTAAGAGACTCTTGGCTTAGCAGTACTTAGGAAGAAAAGGAACCCATGTTCTTCTGAAAACACTTTAAAGAAAACTAAGTGGTGGATTTTCTGTTTTCTTTCCCTTCTGGTTTTCAAATGTCCTGATGGGATGTCTTAGTGGGTAGCTCATGTTCCAGTTACCTGTTCTGGGACACCCTTATATCACACATTTACCCACGCAGGGATTTAGGAGCTTCCAGCAGTGTTGGTCTGGGAAAAGATTGGGCTGGGCTGCTCTGCTTAGTGATGGATTTGTCTTGGTGGTCACAGGAGCTGCTCCGAATGGTGCTATTTAAGTACCTTTTCATGCCTTAAGGATAGGTTGTATTATGCTTGTCCCCTTCCTACCTGAAAGGGCACTCGTGACCTTGTCCAGCAGGTGCATCAGTCCCAGGAAACATTTAAGAAGTCCTTGCTAGAGCTGAGTAAAGTGGATTCTGAAGACCTGTGCCAAAAACTTCAGGCCAAAACCTGCCAGTTCCTAAGAAAGCCCTTAGCACTATGAGCGAGGCTATCACTAACGTTCTTGTCTCACTGTGCAGCTTCATGAGGAGTTTGGCTGCAGTGGAAGAGCCCTGCAAGTGCTTCAGCTGACATTTGCAGTCTGGCTTGCCCTCCAGCTCAGCATCTTTCTGTCAGTGCATTTTAGTGAATTTCTCTCTCTCTGGTTATATCCAATGCAGGGGCTGCTCAGAGATGACCTACTTGAGTGTAGTGAATGCAATAAGAATTAAGGACATTTGGAGAAATATTTACTGGAGAAACCTTAACAGTTCTGTATTTGAAACAAAAAGATCACACAGGTTTGTTTCCATGCAGCAGACATCCTCATGCATCATACAGCTACACAAGGCCTTTGTAAGTCTTTCCTAGTTGACACCTTTAAGTTATTTCCCCCCTAAAGGTAGAGTTAGCTTATTTGCGCTAGGGCATGGCATGGACTTCAGTCTTGAAAACACCAGTGTGGGAAGCCTCACGTACCAAATAACATTGCTTACCCCATAGTTACTTGCAGGAATTGCGATTCCAGTCTGTTTTCTACTTGAGAAATGATTGAAGTGTATCCTCCAAGTAAAGGGCCAGGTGCCACACCAGATCAGGCAGCACTTGTTGAGCCTGGACATCCACAGAGCAGAAACCTCTGAAGCTCTGCACTTAGCATTTCCAGAACCGCTGTGGTTAGTGCTGTGAGCTTAAGCTTGGCCCAAGGACTGGTTGCACATGTTGGAAAGAGCTTTTAGATTTCCAGTATCAAAACAACATTCTTCCTGTTGGTGACAGTTAAACCAATTTGGGCAATGAATAGTTTATCTCTTTCCCACTGCCTCAATTGCAGAACCAAGCATGAGACACCCTCACCATCAATGTCTCATCCCTCTTATTGTAGACATAGACATGTAGTGGTGCTGTTTGTCAGTTTGGTGTTCACCCAGCCTTGTGTGGGAGAAGGAAGCCAACAGAACAGATCAGACAACCTGTCTTTTGAGCACTGTCCTTGGCCAGGTCTAACTATAATTCTTGGGGCTCACTTCAGAAAATGACCCACATTATCCTTTTGCTTTTGGTCCTGGTGGTAACTCAGCTGCATCCCTCACCCTGTTCTTCTCAGTTGTGGTTCCTGTTACTCAGTTTTATAGTCAATAGATGGTGCTCAAAAATAGAAAAATCCCATATCCACTGCTGTTAGCACTAGCAAATCACCAACTATTTGCTTTAAGTTTGTTAATTTAAAGTGGTGGTCAAAAGACCTGAAGAAGATGAAAGGAGGCCTGTCACAACCTGATATGGCAGTGGGCAATTTTGGAGTGCTTGTTGTGCAAGAACCCGTCTTTAGATCTGTTATTGGGACAAGCTTAGACAAAACAAGCCTAACTTTCAAGAGTGCACCCCAAAAATCTCAGGAAACTGCATTCCCTGCACATGGGCCAAGCATTGTGTCTGAGATGAGGGACACCATCAAAACAATTGCTTGTAAACCACCTTCCCATTTGCTTTGACCGGTATTATGGCCTCTGCAACCAATTCAAAATGAAGTGCCCTGCCAAACGTGACTTACTTGGCTGCTCTAGACCCTTATTGGGCAGCTCTTCCCTCACCCACTCCAGTCTGAGATTGGCAAACAGGAACAGGATTACCCACATCCTGCTGTCTGTGTTGTGGAAGCATTGTTTGTTTTACTAGCCCAGGTTTTTCCCCATGTCAGAGATAAAAATATTTGATCTGATATTGTCTTTCCAAATAAAGAGCCTTTATGGAGACTTTCTTCCCTTATCAGTCTGAACATGACAAAAGCCAGAGTGTCCTGTCTACGCTACCAGTATAGATTTCAGGCTGTTACAGAGAGCTGTCTCATGCTGCAGCCTGCTTTCTTGACTGATAATATACTTCTAAGTCTATTTATGTAAAGATAGATTAGCTATGATCATGGCATTGAATATTCTATTTTCTCCTAATGAACTGGACACAGAAAGCTATCAAATCCTATTAAATTACTGAATAGGAAATCTAGCTTGTGCTCCCCTTTATTTCTGCAGCTGTGAAGTCTAATCTAATTCTGAATACTCCCAAGCACAGTGGGCTCTTTGTGTATCCCCTACTACAGTTACTCCAAGTATTGCAACATGTCCTTTCCCCCCCCACCTCCCTCTTCCTTGTGGATTCACTTTCAGTCTTAAGAGAAGTTACATAAAGATACTGGCTGCTGATTGTGAAAATAAACTCTATGAAATGAGTAGTAATCTTGGGACTGTGTGCATTGAGACACCCAAAACACAGTTCATCCTGAGATGAAAATGAGTGGGTCCTAAGGACAGTCTTTGTACTCCTTCTTTTCTCCATAATAGGCATGATGCCTTATGTAGAACTTAGCAAATTGGTCCTGGCACCAATCAGCTCCTCAGGTAGGTGGAGAGTAACTATTTATAGTTCTATCCGGAGAAACTGCTCTGCCTCTTTATCAATTTAACTGTTTAACCTGAAGCTCTGCTTTCCTAAGTAATGTATTTCCCTACATGGAGGAGTTTTCTCTGAAGGGCCAAGGCCACCATCGGTGCTGTTGGTCAGCATGAAAAGTCTAGAACAGTGTGAGAGTCAGAAGGGAACCTCCAACAGACTCTTTGTTTGCAGCAAATTGCAGTTTTTGAGCAAATACATAAAGGTGAGACTGCTTCCATCTGTGGTTTTCCAGCTCACGGCCTCTGTCAATGTTTGAGGTACAACGCAAATGGAAAGGAAAGAGATGGAACTTCCCAACCCTGCTTTGTTCTGAGTCTCATTTGCTCTGTTTCTGCCTTTAAAGACAAGCAGTGCTCATCCCTGACACATGGCTAGAGGGCCATCAGGTGACTGCAAAAAAGTTGGAAAGGAGTTTGAGAAGAATCTGCAAAATAAGGTTTGTTTTGAGTGCAGCTCTAGGGGAGAACTTTGCCTTTCCAGTGTCAGTAACCCTTTCATGTCCTCATGCACCTACTTTAGGGGTTTTTGAGGTGGTTTGGCTTTTCTTTTCTTCAAAATTTAGCTTCACTGAACAGGTCAGGCTGATACTGATTTGGTAAAAGTTTGTGAGGGCCACACTCAGATACTTTTGAAATGCCCAGGCTTCACTCCAGTTGTTAAACCATGCACCAAGCCTTCCCCCCTCCAGCAGCCAAACCAGCCAAAAGCTCAGACAGGTCAACAAATGCCCCGACCAAGGTTCCTCATTCATTTCACTGCAGTCTCCAAACCGGAACCGAACACACGCAACGTTTCCCCTCAGGTCTCAGCTGGGACTCTACTAGCTCTCCCCTTTGGGTCCACGTTCAGCACACGTTAGTTCCTTTACCTTGATGCTTTTGAGATCGATTGCGGGTTCTTTGGGTTTAGCTGGTGCGGCTGGTGCTGGTGCTGGTGCGGGTGCGGGTGCTGGTGCTGCAGCTGCTGGCTTCTTTACGTCCTTCTTTGGTGCCATTTTGTGTTGCTTAAATTTGAAAGCAAAGTGCCCTCTCAAAAAAATAGAACCAAAACCCAAAACCTTAAAAGTGATTCCAGGGAGAGAAGTGGTCAGAATGAGCTACAACCTGTGCCCTGGAGGTGGACCCGATGTGTTAAACTATAAGGGCATATATATATTTCACTTAGTACCTTGTACAGTCCTGACACATGCAGCTGGATTGGACAGCTTGCTAATCAAGGGGGATGTCATTCCAGCTCGAGCTATAAATGGAATATAAGAGTTCAGGGCTTCAGAAGATCAAGGGACTTCAGTGACTTTCCCCCCCTCTTTAAAACCCCCAGCCACCTTCCCTGTAATTTTCTTTAGCATGGATAAAGGAGAGGGAAACAGGACAGACCCTGTTTCAGGTCTGCCACTGACTTTCAGGCATGGATTGAACAGTCTTTTTCTCATCAGAATTTCAGTGTTGCTTAAGTAATAAATCTTATTTCTTTCCTTCCCTCCCCTTTTCCCCCATGCCTATGTAGCACTCCAGGAGGATTTGGTTTCATGGAGGAATTTTGACTTTCAAGGGCTGGGAAGATCCTCAATTTCCACCCTCATTTGCCACTCTCCCTACAACCCCTCACTCCTCCTCTGCTTCCTTCTTTTACAGGGAAGTTTTGATCAAGCAAAGGCTCTGCATGTTTAAAAATAAAGCAGACGAATATGGAAAACACTGCAGTACCTTTGGCCAAGGCCAGACCCCGAGTGTCTTTCAGCTGTTCTTACTATTCCCTTCTATCATGCTAAGACTGCGTTTAAAATCCAAGTTTGCTTCCTTTAATCTTTTCCCTTTGATGTTCTTTTTCTTCCCCTGGGGATAAGCAGTGCCCCGATGGAATGGAGATCAGCTAGATGTTATGTTTTCCCACAAACAGTTTTCCTTGTTAACATATTTATGACTGGAAACCAGCCATCAGGCAATGGAGACATTTCTGTTTTTACCTTGTTCACCTGCCCATCCTGCATCTCTTGTTTCTCTTTCCACCCCCTTGGTCTCCTGATGGACCTCCCCAGGAGACACAGCTTCCAATGCATTAGATCAGCCTCTAACTGTTTCAGACTTGATGCTTCCCTGGGTATGTACAGCTGCAATTTTATGCAGAAAAATCTAGAACTGCTGCTGAATCCTTCCCCATCCAGCAGTGTCGCTCTCATTGACTCTCCAGACACCTGACGTTCTGTGGTAGCAAGTGGAAGGCTTGTGATAGGTCTGTACTTCTCTCTTCTAAACAATACTGTGCAGTGTTCTGCAATGGGCAATGTAGAGCCTGGACAGACTTTTTGCATCCTGAGTCTGGCAGGAGCTCCGAGCATGTGCATTTCAGATTACCCTGCTTTAAAGGAAGGTCAGCTCCCAGCAATGCACCCAAACAAAGGGATGCAGGATAGCTAAAGGCAGTTTCATGCAAGAAAACCTAAGCTTAGAGCTGCTCTTTGCTATAGCCTGTAACCTTGAGTAAGAAAGATGGTTTGAAAGTTGGGTCATCTCTAGTGATGCTGATCTCTTACACTGCGCAAACTAAAGTTCAGCCAAATCCACTGGTCAAAGTGGATCCTGGAGGTGGGTGGAAATAAGCCTAAATAAGTTTCATACATCTCCACTCCTATGTGAATGTGAAGCAATTGCAAGGAAGAATCAGCAATGACTTCATAATAATGATTTATTTGCAGTTTGCAGTGAAATATATCTGGGCACCACCACCAGTAGAACACCTCCCTTATTCATTAATGACTTGGATGAGGGATTGGTTTGCTGATGACACAAAGCTGAGTGGTGTCGCCGACACCCCACCAGACTGTGCTGCCATTCAACGAGACCTGGACAGGCTGGAGAGCTGGGCAGAGAGAAATGGAATGAGGTACAACAAGGGTCAGTGTAGAGTCTTGCATCTGGGCAAGAACAACCCCGGGTACCAGTATAGGTTGGGGACTGACCTGTTGGACAGCAGTGTAGGAGAAAGGGACCTGGGGGTCCTAGTGAACAGCAAGATGACTATGAGCCAGCAATGTGCTCTTGTGGCCAAGAGGGCCAACGGCATCCCTGGGGAGGATCAGAAGGGGGGTGGTTAGCAGATCAAGGGAGATTCTCCTCTCCCTTTACACTGCACTNATTAATGTCTATAAATATGTGAGGGGTGGGTGTCAGGAGGATGGAGCTGGCTGTTCTCAAGGTCATCTGGTGACAGGACAATGGGCAATGGGTGCAAGCTGGAACAGAGGAGGTTTCATATAAATATCAGCAGGAACTTCTTCCCAGTGAGGGTAACGGAGCATTGGAACAGGCTGCCCAGGGGGGGTGTGGAGACTCCTTCTCTGGAGATGTTCAAGTCCCAACTGGATCTGTTCCTGTGCGAGTTGGTCAAAGTGATCCTGCTGCGGCAGGAGGATTGGCCTAGATGATCTTTTGGTGTCCCTTCCGGTTCGTTATGATTCTATGAGTGCTGGCCTGCCTGATAGCACAAATGCTCCTGAACATGCTTCATGTTGCCACAGATGGAGCTTTTGGGAAGACAAACAGTTGAGGAGGAGGATGGTTACTCCTTATTTCAGTTGCTGAGTTGGGGATTTTGATCCAGTAGGTTTTCTGGGCCTGGGACCAGACACCATGATGGGTGTGTCCCAGGACATCTCTGGGACTGTGATGTCTCTGACCCTAGGGAGCAACTTTATCCCAGGTGCTGCAGAGGAAATCCATCCTTTTGCTCCCACATGAGAGCTGCTGTCCACAGGCCTTGGGCAGTATCGTGTCATCTCTCCTCAGGCTGCAGAGCTGGCTCTGGGAGCTGCAGCAGAAAGAAAATTTCCTCCTGGGTGCTTACTCTGCACAGAGTTTCCAGAGAGTTGGCTTAGGAGGCCTCAGAGGAAGAGATCCTTTTAGAGCAAGGTCATGCTAATTTATGTGGTGGTACTCTGTGACCAGAAGGATCCCTGTGTTCCTGCTTCAAACTGAGCTTCCTTGCTTTGTTTTGTGAAATCACTGGCTGGTTTATCAGTCCAGGACACCTGATCAAGCCCTGGGAGAAGTGCTGGTGACTCAGAAGGCTCTGCTGGGAGTTGCTTTCAGGCAAGGTGCATGACACTGAGAAGACAGACAGTGTTCTAAATCTCTGAGGTCAGCCAACCCTATTGCAGTCTCTCCTGTCTCCTGTCTCATGTATTCTTGTCTCATATCACTTCAGCTGTCTGTTCTCTCTTGCGTGTGGTCGGACACCTGTTGTAGTTAGGCACTTGCCGTGCTCCTTCCTGAAGGTTGGGTGGCTGCAATGTCAGCAGGAAAAACTGCAAGTGTAGGGCAGCGTTTGGCAAGCAGCAAGCTTTGAGGAAGCCCGCAATGGCCTGGAGATGTGCCCCGGCCACCCTCTTTATTCAGCCCAGAAGTGAGAAGTGATCCCATTATCCAGAGTTCCAAGAAGTACAGGGAAGTTCATGGAGAAGCCTTCTCAGTATATACAAAGGAAGACCAGTGACTGAGATTCAAACATCACGTGATGTTTTTTCCAACACCAGTTGGATTGTGAGACTTGTTGATGGGGGACTGTTTGAGGCCAAGGATCTACTAGGATGCAAGCTGTGCAGACAGCTATGAGAGTATCAGAGTTACTCTGATTTGTAACAAATTGGGAAGGAATATATGATCCACTTCACTCTGCTTGGGCAGGTTTTGAGCTGGTAAAGACTGACTGCATTTCTCCACCCCAAGATGCTGCAGAGATCCTTACCCCTCTCTTAATCAGGAGACTTTGGCCATAAGAGAGATTACAGCTTCTGGTTTGATTCTCACACTTTTCACCACAGGCATAGATTACCCAGTCAGGGTTCTGCTGCCAAAAAACACAATCTTCAAGTCAGGCTGCAGTTGCTAACTGTGCAACAAGGTGCCTAATTAATCTACTAATGATTGGGCTGTGCTTCTGCTCCCAGTTTGCAGAGCTTTTCTTTCAACACAGAGAAGCAAAGCCACTTGCTATCCAAGATGCTCATTGCTGCAGGGCACCCTGATAAGCTGTGGGAGCCTGTGCACAACACAGTGAAGCCCAGTAAAGAGTCAGGTCGGTGTGATTCATTGATCTGGGTCCTAAGCAGGTGCCCTTTTCTTGGGGGTGCACGACACTGTGTGGGAATAGACCTGGAGGTGACAGAGCAGGCATGTCACCAGCACACAGGCAGGGCTGGCACCATGGGGTTTGCACGTGGTGGGAAATAGGACAATGATGGGTGGACAGGTGCTGGGGACTGTGTTAGATGGTGGCACCAAGGCTGTGTTACATGACAAGTGAAGGGCTTTGCTGTCTCAAGGGAGGCAACAGGTATTGTGGAGGAAGGAATTGTTTCTTGGTTCCTTTGAGTGCTGTGTAAGTGTCTCTAGACTGAGCACATCCAGGGGCACGCAGCACAGTGGGGCAGAGAGGGCTGAAGCTGAGCTGTGCTGGAGGAGCAGGCAGAGGAATGGGGATCTCAAGAAAGGGAAAGAAGGCACCAACTGGCACTCCGCATATAGCCCCCGGCTGACTTAGCACTTGCACCACATTGCCCTCCCGTTCAAGGTTTTCTAATTCTGTCGCAGACGATGTCAGCGTCCCTCAGCAACTGGCAGTGAGACATACAAGGCATTCTTTGCAGAGCATCTCCATCACCCCTCCACATTGCTCTGGGAGGGCTGATGAGGGGACATAGTGGCTTCCTGAAGGTGTTCCGGCTTCTCAGATCTTGCCTCGGGAGCTGCCTTCAGTTTGTGTTCAGGCAGCACTGCCATTACCTGAGGAGCAAACTGTGGCACCCAAGGGCTCTTTGCAGTTGTCTCCCCCCTGTCCTGTGAAACGTCTTTTTTTGTGTCTCTGTTTTCTCTGCACGAGCATCACTTTATAGATCACTGAGCAACCAGGCTCTGAAATGCAAGTGCCTGGCTTAAATGTCACTCACATCTGTGTAAGGAGGGCTGCGCTAAACGACGTTGGCAGGGGCTGGGTTGAATCTCACCAAGCAGGACTTTTGACTACTGGAAGTGCTGGTTGAGGGGCACAGAGGGGTGCTGTGTAGTTTTAAGCGCGAAGATTAGGTGCTGGACAGTGTGGCAGGGGTGTTCAGTTGCTGCTCAATTAAAGTGAACTGTATCTTTGTCAAATCCCACTGTCATCTACTAGGAGATCAAGTGACTTAGGACTCAGAAAGGGTGTTAAAAGATAGCTAAGTACATGGCACAGAGCCCCCATATTCCTGTGTTGCCTGCAGGGTCTCCTGTCACTTACCAGGCACCAACCCCTTGTCTTTCACTCATTTCCTTTGTCTCAGTTGTGCTAATAAGTGCTCCAGAAGGCCACAGTGGCTGGTGGGATAAGTTACCAGGCTTAACTTGTTGTGGGTTAAGTTTTGTTTATTCCTCTTAGGAGTGGTCTGGGCTTGAAACCTCTCAAACCTCAGAGGTTGTGTCTGTTTTCAGGAAGCCTAGTGTTGTCAGAATCTAAACCTCTTTTGCTCTCTGCCCATTAAGTACATCTTGATAACTGTGGGTGTGAAGCAAAGACTTGTTCTCTGTTGTCACTGAAATCCTGCCGCTGCCAAGAGTGTGATCTGCACTTGCTGAAGTCTCGCTCAATGCTCAGATGCTCCCCAAGGCGTTGGCTGCACCAGAACCCCCTGTTCTCTAACTGCATGGGTGAGTTTCACTGTTGTGTGAGGATGTATGTGGTACATAGTAGCTCCATTATAACCAAACCTTGAGACAGCCCAGTAAGAGCAAAGCTGAAGGAAGCAATTTTCCTGCTGTTTCTTTGTCTAGCAGTAGTGTGGATTTATGGAGCCTCTTTAGGTTTCAAACAATACATGTATGGTTGGAATTATATCCCTGAGGAGGGGTAGAGGGTATAACTGCGCTGTGGTATGATCAGTCGTATCGTGCCTATCTCAGCAAAGTGTTTTAAAAATCCAGTTAGCTTCTCAAGTATTTTAACCCCTGATAAAGAGACCCACACAGACATCTTCAATATAATCTGTTTTGTGGTGCAGAATAAGTTGTTGTGCTTTCTGATAGCACCATGTCCTGTTATCCCAACAGCCTATGGACAGAGAAGTGTCCTCCAAGCAGCATGCAGGGCCTGTCAGTGTTTCCTTGTGCTTCTCTTGTCAGTCAGGGGCAAAGAGCATCCCTTCAGGAATGTCACAAGATCTTGTGGGTGCCTTTAATGCTTTTACTAGGAGAGGGGAGATGCAGCAACCAGTTGCGGTGATCCAGATGGACAAAGCACACAGTGAGGAGGCAGGAGGATCTGGCCAAGCTACTTAGCCATAGTGGAGGTTGGCCTTTTGTGCTGTGCTTAAAGCACCTCTGTTCCCTCTGCATATGAGAACAAAATCATGTGAAATCCTCCCATTGAAGCTGCTTGTGGGTGCAGACCTGGTTTGTGGAGAGCAGTGATGTCTCCATGTGCACCATCTCTCCTCCAGGATCTGTCAAGCAGCCTTGCTGACTATCTTTAAATAACTCACTGCTGCCTCACCCCTTATTTAGCTGTAGGGAGGCGAGCGGCACCATGATGCTCAGCAATGTCATTTTGCTGCTTCTGTGACCTATGAGATCAGAGGTGGCTCACAGGAGAAACAGTGACTTGCACAGAAGGTGCTGTTTGGTCCAGGACCTGGAAATCCTGCAGGGCTGGATGAGATGCTGGAGGACAAGGACCCCCTGAGCGGTTCACTGGATGTGGGGGGGTGACTGAGCACCTGAAACACCCCGGGGAAGTGGCCTCTGCCTCCAAATGCAGCTCTTCTAGCTGAACTTAAAGTTGCTGTTTCATGTGAGGTGAACTTACACGGTGGGATCTGGGCAAGGCTTCCATTTTAGCCACTTGAGCTTGAGCAGCCGACCCCAAAGGTTTTTCTCCTGCTTGTTAAACTTGTGTGCAGGTCAGTGGCTCTGCAATCCGAGCTGCCTTCAGAGCTGCCAGCACCAGGCCGATGACATACCTCCCCAAGACTGTTACCCCCGAAGGCAGCTGAGGAATGATGGTTATTTTTATGGAATACTTTTGCCCCAAACTCATCTTTCCCAAGCAGCTCTGTTACGCTGGTAGAACCATGGTCTGTGGACATGCAGCTGTGACTCCTAACCCTGCTTCTTAGGTTGTTTCTACCATCTTCCTTGACAAAACACTGGTGGAGCTGCACACCAAGTGCTAAAGCTGATTTGGAGGAACCTGTGTAGCAAGGACAGCTCAAGTGAGTGGTTGCTCACAGTTCAAGTGAGAGGACACTCAAGAGAGTGATTGATGTGGTGCAACAAGTCTTGTCATTTGTGGTTGTTAAATGTGATTATTCACAACCTGAAGCCTGGGCACTTGTGATTAACCAACGGACTATAGCTTATTTCTCTTTCCTACCTGGTTTAACCCTCAGAATATCATGCTGGTACAAACCTTTTGCACTGACAATTCAAGTGAAGTGAATATTTGGAAAATCAATAGATTCAGTGAAGACTTTAACCAAAGAATATAAAATGTTCCGTAAAAATAGCAGTGGGTTAGAAATCCCTGTGCGCATTTTGTACGGGGCTTTATTTGCCATACTCTTTCTACAGCATTATCCATGGAGACGTTCATTGTGAGGTCTGAGGCTTGAGGCTGGAATGTTATTTTTGTGCTGGCTGCACCCAGAGTTAGGGCTACCTCACTCCCATCTGTCCTTTGTAGGATTTGGAATCAATTGAGACCCTGTCTCTTAAAATTATCATATAATCATAGAATCTCTGGACAGTGTCAGCTGGAAGAGACCTTCAAGACCATTGAGTTCAACCTTTTCCTAGCCCTATCAGCACCACTAAGCCCCCTCCACCAACACAACATCTATCCTTCTCTTAAACACCTGCAGGGACTCAAGCCCCTCCTTGGGAATTTATGCTTTTTAGAGCATCCCTGCAGAGATTTCTCCAAGGAAGCTTCCAGTGTGGATGCTGCTCATCCTGGTAGCACATTTTCTCCTCTACCTGAGGGTGGGGAATGCTGAAGCGCCCCTTGCCCCCACTGCCAGCATTTCTAAGTTAGCAAATCTCTGCTTTCCTCCACTTCCCAATTACCTTGACAAGTGAGTTTTGTGCACCAGTCCTGTCCCTTGAAAGGCAAGGAGAACCCCTAAGCTGTAGTGAGGTGGTGAACCCTCATTTTTGTGGGCTGCCCCCTCACTGGGATGAGAGGAACTGTGTGTTTGCAGCCATGACTCAGGATCAGGCAGCCCAAGAGATCAGCCCAGCAGAAGGTGACAGCAGCAGCAGCTCCTGGGATACGATGACATCTGCCAGGAGGAACATGCTGCTGGCACCTTCAAAGGCTGCGTGTACTCTTCCCCTCTGTGTGCTCTGATGTAGCCCTGCTTTCCCCAGCAGCCTTTGCTCAGTGATGAGGATGTTGATGATTTATTAGCTAAGGAGTTCCATAGTCACAGCTGATTTTCAGGGACTGAGCTGGGTTTATCACTGTTTAGAACAAAACTGATGCAGTCACGTAGCCTCCTTCCATGGGTTTTGAAGGTACACATCTAACAAATTGAAGTGCCTCGACTCGCTTCACTTTGCAAATCCATTGCTGGGGGTGGGTTTCTAATGAGCAAGCAATAGCCAAGTCTTGATGTCTCTGGGGCCACAGGAACATGCAGTGCATTGGGTGTTCCGTGTTGCATGGTTAGGGTTCAAATTAAGGAGAAAAGGAACTTGTTTCAAGACTAGAAGAGACTCCTGGAGTACTCTTTATTAAAATACTCTTGTCTCAAACTTCCGAAGGCTGGAGCTTTTCACTTCCCACTGCAAACTGCCAGCTGCAGTTTTCTGCATTGTCGTGTAAACCTGTGCCCACAGATTGCTCCCAGCCCTGTCTCACAGCTAAAGGTTACATCCAGCAAACATACATCAGAAGCTAGCAGGGCTCTCAGGGTGCCTGGTCTGCTCTAGAATAGGTGGCTGAGAGCTCCTGGCTGGTATTAAAAGCTCTGACAGTCTTGCACAGCTACTGTGGCAGGGTCTGTGGCAACTCTGCTTCCACAGGGACATATTACCTTTGCAGTGGCTAAGTAGAGCACCTCATACTCTGTGTGTGTTTCCTCCTTTCTGATATTTGCCTGTCCCAAATCAAGGCAGTGGGAACTGAGTGCTGATGTCTCTGTGCCTTGGTTTTACAAGGCAGTGATTCAACCCCCGAGCGTAGGGAACCCTGAGTTCCATTCAGTGGAAGGACAAGAGGTTGCTGGAGTGAATGAATGATTATTGCTGATGAAAACCAGGGATTTGGAGCTGCTGGTAGTGTGAAGTTAATGAAAGAGAGAGGTAAAGATAATGGAAGATGATAGCCTTTTTTTAAAAGGATCTGTGTGCTCTCAAACCTCAGACACATTTGTGCTCGTTTGGGATCCCTACATCAGGCTCATCCCCATAGGATTGGAAAGCAAGGGGGTATGTGTGCAGCCCTGCTGGAACTGGGCTCTGGGTGGTATAAACAACTTGTAGTTGATCCTCTGTAGTGATGAACTCCCAAATGCTTCCACTGGCAACTTCCCACTTCTGGTCCAGAGCCCAGCTTCTGGCAGATGAATTTGTCAGGCTTGCAGATCCTAAGTGCAGCAGGTTGGTGGGGCAGTGAGCCCTGCTCTGAGGACTGCTGGGCTGTTCCTTGCTGTGCCTTTCACCTAGCTACAACCTGTCCCCCCAGCTGGAAATTGTCCTTCCCACAGCAAATGAGCCATGGAACCCTAACAAGGGTGTCCCTGCATGTAGGATATTGTCCTGTCTGATGTCTCTGGTTTATGGTGACCTGTTTTTATCTGATTTTGGTTTTACAGTGGACACTTAGACTTTGTTTCCTGAGGTCTCATTTTTCAGCCATTTGTAGAAAATCCACCAAGCCCTCCCTATCTGCTCCTGGGAGCATCAGCATAGAAGAGTCACATCCCAGCCAAGTGTTACAGCACTGCCTCAAAACCCCTTCTGGGAATAGGGGAAACCCCTGCAGCTATCGGAGGCAGGGAAGCTCTTCGGCACTGATGTGGTCTCCCCTTCACCAGTGAGGACTTGCTATAATAAACCTCCGCCAAATGGTGGAAATATGATGGGCTTTTCAGTCTGCTTGGAGCCAACAGCCAGTATGTGGAACATTTGCTCCTGCCCTGCGTGCAGCTGCACACTATGGTGAAACTATTTATGGGCCAGGCTCCAGAGGGATTTATGGAGGACAGAGAGGATTTGGTTACTGCCTGCAATCACTGCAAATGCTGCAGCAAACTGCAGCAGCCACAAAACGAGCTGTTTGCAAGGGCTCCCTGATGTGTGTCCTGCCAGCAAGAAATTCCTCAGCCGTGAGGAGACAGAGTGAAATGGCTCCCCACTGCCCAGCTCTTTTTTCCCTTCCTAAAGCTTTCAAGTTGGTTCTGGTGCTAACGCTGTGCCACTTTCTCCACTGGCTGTCTTTCTTGCTGCAGAAGAAGAAGAGCACTGTGCTGTCACCCACAGGCTTCAAGGGCAGCCATTCATTTCAGCATCTATGGCACACTTGGGAATAAAATTGCTGTTTTTCACCCTATGGAGAAGGAGCAGGAATGTTGTGTCAGAGGTGCAGGGTGGCTGCAGGGTGTCCTGTCCAGCACGCAGAATGGAAAATCCAAGTGGCTCCTGTGCTTCCGGAGCTGAGCGCTGCATGAAAAAGAGCTTGGACCTCTCCTTTCTGCTGGCAACTTTTGGTGTCTGGGTTGCTCAAATATTGGGAGTGAGGATATTCTAGGGTGGTCCTAGGCTGTGCTTGAACACATTGTCCCCATGAGAAGCAGGGAGGGTGCCCAGTTCCTTGTGCTAAGCTGCTTTTGCCTTCCTCCCTCATTTCCTTTGGAAATTTTTCCTCCTCTTGCTGTGGGGCAGTGAACTGGGTTTGTGAAACCATCCCAAGTGAAAGCTACCACCCTTCTTACTCCCAGGGGACAGCATGGAGACAGAAACAAGTGGAGGTGAGAGGTAAAGGAGAAGGGTCTTGAGGTAGTTCTGCTGTAGGGGCCAGCAGCAGGGACCAGCATGCTGGGGGGAAAGCTGACTCAAGCCACACTTGGGAACACAGAACCTGGTGGGTGAAGTAATAGCAGGGTTCTGTCTCTAATCTAGAGCTGTACTGAGAGCTCTTCAGCTCTGCTTTTCCGCCACAGCTTCTGAGGGAGCAGTTTTGCTTCTGTACCAGCCAAACTGTGGATGCAAAGATGTGACGGTGCATTTTGGGTCTGCGAGCTTCTGTGCACTGCACTGGGCCAGGCAGGCAGAGGTGTTTGTCATCAGCTTTTGAATGGGGTGCTCACCAGGAGGGTGAGCCCTGCTCATCCCCAGGCACCAAACAACTCATTCCCAGTAGTTCCAGCATGACCATAGGCACAATGAAGCACTCCTCTCTTCTCTGGGCTTGCAAAGCGTCACCTGAGCCAAGAAACAGTCACGGCATCCTTCATCCTTGCTCTGGAGCTGGGGAGGAGCTGTCTCAAGCCCCAACAGTATGAAGTTATATTCAAGAGGAATGTTGTATATGTGTTTGTGTTAGAGGGCTCAAGTGTCTGTATGGAGCTTGTGGTAAGGGAGTGTTTGATACATATCCTGAATGATAGGAGGGTTTGCTTGTTCTTTCCAAAAGCAAAAAAACCACCCCAAACAACACAAACTGATTTTCAGATCTTACTGAGATCCTTTCATTATGATCCCAAGCCTTGCTGTTGACCTGTGGCAGCTGGTGAGGACGGAGACTGTTTGCTCTCTGGTTCCTGGGAGCAGCTCAGGGCAGAATGCTAAGATTCACATGAGCCGGCAGAGTTGCCACCCAGCCCATGGAGCACTGCTGTAGAAAACCTGTGTGGCCAACAAGCAAGAGTTTTCCTCCTCTGTGGACACTTGTGGAAAAGCTTGGGTGGCTTCAGACAGGACTAAGCTTTTCTGGTTGGGATTGTGTGAAGGTGTGTCTGACTCTCTTAGAGATCATGCACTTCCAAAGGGATTCATCCATGTGAGTTTTTGGTTGGAGTGGGTTTCCTGGAACTACACCAGCTCAGGACTTAGCAGCTGAGGGCGTGGGCATAGGCTTGGCAGTGTGGTAGCCGCTGCTGCTCTTGGACTGCATTGCCACCTGCTGGGGCATGCATCCCTTACTGAGGCCACCTCCACCCATTCCTCCTTCTCTGTTGGATTTTGTCCTCACTCTTCACCCCACTGTGAGCCGAGATTCACTGGTCTGCGTACTGGCATTCAGTTCATGTTTCTTTCTTGAGTAGAGCTAAAGGGACACGGGACACTGTGGCCAAAGGGCCCTTTAGGGCAGGAAGGTGGGAGGAATGAGTAGTTTTTACACTGGGAGGACCACCAATGAGAAAGTTCAATCTCCTGCAGCAAATGAACTATGTGTGCTGTGGAGCAGGACTTGTGGTCTTACTGGGACCAGCCACATTCCCCTGGGTGGTACCAGTAGTAAAACCCACTTGGATTTGGCCAAAGCAGTAATTACACTTTAGTGTAAACACAAGATAGAAGGGGAAAGCTGAGATACCAGAGCACTGCCAGGGACAAACATAACTGGCACCAAGAACTGTTGATGAAGTCTCTCTCTGGTTGCTTGCTGAAGTAGAAGCAGTTGCACATTTTCAGGCTTCACCTTTCTCCTGCTCCCTGTACTTGGAAGGGAGCAGGGTAGACATGAGCAATACCACATCTGTGTGAGGAAGGATGGGCAATGGAGAAACTGCACTATGCTGCTTTGCCATCTGATTGCTGGGTCCCCTTCCTGAAGAGCTTTACCACAAACCTGGACAGAAATGGAGCATAGAAAACCAGGCTGGCCAGGGCCTCAAGGAAATGGGTGCACAATTGTGCTGCAGGGCAGAACCACACAGCAGGCAAAAATAACCCAAAAGTTGTTCATTTCAGCATTTTTATTAGACAGAGCTCCACCTGACAGCTGTACATCAGGCCTGGACAGTTCCCTGGCCAGCACATAATCCTTGCTGCAGCCACAACATCAGACTGTGTGAACCATCGCCCAGGAGAAGCCCAGGTTCAGAGCAGTGTCTTACCCTGCCACTGCACCAGTCAAGCTGGAGGGGACTTACAGCAGAACTAGCTGAGTAGCCAAATCCTGCTCTCAAGGTTGTCCATTCCAGTTGCCTCCCCATGTTGTTTAGGCCCTGTTGATGCTACAGGATAACCACTGCTGAGTCTGCCTGAGCTTTACAGGGCCAGGTCCCTGGTTGCTGCAAATTAGCGTCACACTAGCTTAGGACATCAAAACAGATTTACCCTTCACAAGTACCTGCTCTGCTTGACAGCTCAAAACTATTTAACCTAGGGCAGATTTTCCAGTGAGGCTGACGTGGAGCTGCACATCTAACCACAACGAGGAGGAACGAGGCAAACCTGTGGCTCGAATGCTCCAGGTCTGGGGAAAGCTTATAAAACCAAGTGTGTAAACAGCACCTGTACAGGGACTAAGTTAAATGCAGACAGAGCTCAGTGCAATAGAGTTCTTTTGCCATGCTGCTGCTGGCACCACCCAACACCTACAATAATCAAACACAACATTATGTAAAGACTGCAAGAGACCAGCTCAGCTACACAGCGCCTTTCCTTTAGAGCAGACAGGTGGAAACACACAGGACAAGGCTTTGACATGTCAGTTCCAACTGTGTCCCCACCACCTGACATAACAGAACAGATATAAGACTCCTCATCCATTAAGTTTACTTCATGTGCTGCAACCCAGCTGCTGAACTGCCTGCTCCCTGGCTGCTCAGAAAGAAAAAACTAAAAAGCACCTTTCAGGGCACTGTTTGTTCTTTTTCATCTTCTCTTTTCTTTCCAAAGGCAGTAAAATTCCTGCAACTACTAGGTAGTACATAAAAAGAAAACAATGGCCAAAAGTTGCATTCCATAGAGAACTCTGTCCCAGGAAATAGGATACAGAAAATAACCAAATCTCTACAGCTCACAAAATACTGTATATCTTCTCCCTGCTCCCACCCACCTCCCTGCCTTCTGAAGAGACCTCAGCAAAACTGGCCTTCTGGCTTTTACACTGAAGTAACGCAATGGTTAGAAATGAGAGAGAACCCAGCACGCCCCTGCAGGATGGATTTACGATCAGTTAGGTGAACAGCGATGACTCTGGAAGCTTTTCCAGGTGTGGAAGGACTCAGGCAGGAAACTGCCAAGCTCCAAATTAGAGTTCAAATGCAGGGAACTTGGCCTTGGTTGGCACCAGCAGATCAGCAAGAAAGTAAACTGTTCCAGCCATTCCTGAGGACAAGAAAATACACTGTGCTTCAGCAAGATCCCCTTTGGGCATCCAGGGTACTTATTATCATCTGGCAGAAAATGGGTCAGGAAGACAGAAGAAAACCCTGTTGAGGTTACCTTCAAAGAGAGAGAATGGCGTGTCTGGAGTCCGGCACCCATGCTGGCCATAGCTCAAGCACCACTCTGCAAACTGAGAACAGAGGAACAAAAAGGGTTCATGTTCTGTTAAAGACAGATCTTAAAATATAAGTACCACCCTCATCCTCACATTATTCCTCCTACACAGGCTGTCAGGCAGCGACTGTGCTGCTAGAGGAGCTGCACCTCTGCCACACTAAAAACTGGGTTGCAGCGGTAAAGGTGGTGAGGTAAAAGAAGTGACAGATCCTCTCTCCCTTCTTCACCCAGACTCTCACCTTGCAGGCCCTGTACAGGTACTTCATGTTCTGTGTGAGGTTGTACAGCGCTAGAAAGCTGTAAGCGTTGCCAGCTGTCCCATGGCACAGTCCATAGCCTTTCTTCAGCAGTCCATGCTGCCAGATCACTTCTGCACACTGCAGGGCATCATTTAGATACTGCTGTTCCCCAAATACCTGCAAAGACAAGCAATGTTCCCCTGGCTGAAGCACTGTCTCCACACAAAGAGCATTCTTGGCTGAAGGGAGTGTGTTTGGGTGATAAACTTCTCTCCTGCTGACCTTAATGTCCATAGTATCCTGGCTTGTATCAGGAATAGTGTGGCCAGCAGGACTAGGGACATAGTTATCCCCCTGGACTGGGCACTGTGGGCAGTTCTGGGACCCTCATTTCAAGAAAGAGATTGAGGGGCTGGAGTGGGTCCAGAGGAGCAACAAATCTGAGGAAGGGACTGGAAGGAAAGTCTGATGAGGAGAGGCTGAAGAAGCTGGGGACTCAGGGGGGACCTTCTCCCTCTCTGCAACTCCCTGAAAGGAGGTTGTAGTCAGGTGGCAGTCAGGCTCTTCTCCCAGGCAACTAGGGACAGGATAAGAGAGCAGGGCCTGCCTGAAGCTGCCAGGAGAGGGTTAGGTTGGATGTTAGGAAGCCCTTCCTCAAGGAAAGGGTAATCAGACCCTGCAATGAACTGCCCAGGGCAGTAGTGGAGTCCTCATCCCTGGAGGTGTTTAAAGGACAGCCTGGCTGTGACCCTTAGTGCCCTGGTCCAGCTGATGTGGTGATGTTACATTACGGGCTGTGCTGGATAAGCTCAGGGGGCTTATCCAGCCTCAGTAACTCTGTGATTCTGTGAGTTTGGTGTCCAGTGCAAAGGAGGATAGATTTTACATGATGAATGGGGCTGTATGACCATGACTTCACACACAACTATTTGCCACCACCAGTCACCTGCCCCAGGACACTCCACACAGCTGATGGGTATTTCCAGTAACACTTTTTTAGAGACTGATGTCTGTATCAGTCAGTGTCCCCTGGGGGCAATTTTACAGTAACAAGCCATCCTACTCTCAGGCAGGCAGGTCTCAACAAAGTCCATGACTACATTCCATGTTTAGAGGGTCCTCAAAGGGTCTCTGCAAGCTTTCTGGTACCTTGTAGGCCTGGATAAGCATGTAGATTACACCGGGTGCCCCATGGCACCAATGGACAAGTAGGTCTCTTGTGTCATCGATGCATGGAGGGTAGTTGCCAGAGGGGAACTTGAGCTGGCAGACGTAGTCCACACTGGGCTTGACTATGTTGTGCAGTTTGACTTGGCTCACACCGAGGCCAGGCTGAGGGAAAGAAAGTGCCAAGTCAGAAGCAATGCCAATCACAGCCATGTGCCCTCTTGCTCCTTGGCTCCAGCTTTTCACACATCCCAAATCCCCACCTGGCCCCAGGCTGCCCTTAGACAGGGACCTGCTTCCAGTCACACCCTTGTGTCCTCAGGAACAAAGAGCCAAGCAAGCAAGGAGCAGGATGAGGAGCAGGAATAGTTCCAGGTACCCAGAGCTAGGTAAAGAGAAGAACAGTCTGAAGCCACTGTTTAAGGGTGAATCCCAGAAGTGATTCCAGTCACCCAGCACACTCCAACTCTGAGCCACTATGCCAGCCCTGCCGCATTTCCACAGATGTCTCTGGAGAACTGTGAGCAGGTGACTCTGGTGTCCTCTTCCAGTACCAGTGCCCTGCAGGAGGCCGGCACTGTTCTAATTTCCTATGGAAGGCTGCTGCGAGCACTCTCATCTAAGAATCATGCTGTTCCCAAGTGGATAACTTGAAAATTAAAAATCATTACTTGTGCTGTAGAGCCATTAGAGAGAAAATCCAGTGTTCTCCTCCCTACTGCTGACCTCCCCCAAGGCATCTGTGCATCATGCTCTGCTGGTCTGGGCTCCTTGTACTTTTGCAACAGAGAAACATGAAGCCCAGGCAGGATTTTATGCAAGTCTTAACATTTACAATGATTTAAAACATGGGGCTGGGAAGAAGCTCAGCGTTTCAGTGCAGGTCTGGGCTCACAGCATGCTGCCACTTCCCCATTTCCAATCTGGTCTATAATCAGCTCACATCCTCCTCTTGCCAAATACCCTCCTGCTTCAAAGCCACCTGCCCCACAGACACTGCTGAGCCTCTACTTGAGGTTTGAGCCAGGAGGCTCCAAATACTTGAAACCTTTCCTGCCACCTGCTGCAAGAGACAGGTCTACTCAAGGCATCGGCTATTCCTGTGACCACTGCCCTGCAAAAATCACCTCTGCTGCTCAGTCCTTGGTGCTGTGACAACACAACATTATATACTGCTGCTGTTTTCCTCACAGCTTAAGCACATTTCTGCACACAGTGTCCCATGCTGGGGAGTTATCAGCCTCAGCTCGTAGCTGGGCAAGGGAGTATTTCCAGTACTCTCACAAACATCAAAGCAAAGAGGCGCTTACATCCCAACCTCTTAGCTCACCCTACCCACTTCAGGCACTGGAACTCAGCTGCTTCGTCCAGGTCCCACCTCTTTCCCACACAGATCCAAGCCTTGATCTTGAATCAAAGGAGTTTCCTCCTGTGAACATTCTCTCTTTCACCAGGCTTTCTTACTCCAGATTCTCTCTGTCATGGTCATGCTCCAAGTAGCCACCTCAAAATGCAGGAAGCCCACATACTCCAACAAATGGGAATCCTTTAGAGGCATCAACACAAGAAGGGGAAGCTCAAATGCAGCTGACCTACAGCCCTCCATTATACATGTAACTACTGGTGTAATACAGGGTCTGTTTCTCTACAGATCAACACAGAGGTGGAAAACTCAACCTCATGAACTTGGAGAGGACCTTCAAAAATGGAGATGCATGATCAAACACAGGAGTAAGTCCATCTGACAGGGATCTTGCCTAGCTTGTCATCACCAAGAGCCACTTCAAACACTCCTTGCTCAAAGAATCATGGGACAGCTAGTGATAGCCTCTCCATCACTTCTTACCTGCATGAGATAGTAGTAAATCCCAGCCAGGCCATGGGCTGCCCCTACATAGTACTCCTGGTAATACTCATACATCAGGGGGCTCTTGGCTGTGAAGTTCCTCCTCTTGGACAAACTCTCTCCTGAGGCTAAAACCGCTTCACAGACCTATATGTGGGAACAGATGGGGTGAAGGAAATGCTGCTGTCTTGGCCACAGCAGATGACAGACTGAACAAGCCAGCTTTCTGCCTAAGCAGAGGGAGAAGCAGGGCTGAGGCAGTAACACCTATGCCAGCTGGTACTGCCTGTGAGTTTATAGGATAGGGTGGCCCTGGGGCACTCTGGAAGAAGAGCAGCAGGGACACTGTCATGTGGTTTCCGTGCTGTTGCCAGAGTTCTCCTAGCCAGCATAGATTTTTACCTGCCAAATGATCAACTGTAAGGGAAGAGACAGCTACCAAATGAGCAGAAGTCACAGTACCTGCTGGATGAGACTTTGTGGAATCTTTTCCCCTCCAAGGTGCTTGTTGACAAAGAGCAGTGCATAGAGGTAGCCCATGCGCCCGTACAGCAGCTCGTCTGGTGCTCGTGGGTCAGCCTTGTGCAGATGGAGCAAGCTACAGAAGAAAAGTCACACAGAGGAGATAAGTGGATACTCAAAAACAGGTAACCAAGCAGTGAGACTGCAGCCCAAAGGCACAGTTTGTTCCAAGGTTACTGCCCTGTGATGCCACAGGCAATGCAGACCCTCTGCCAAAAATTCTTCTTGCCAAACTAAACTGGTGTCTGTTTCAGGAGGCTGCTCAAGGACCGTTGGTGTTATGTGGGAAGATCCTATCCCTGACGTTCTGAAGCCTTGTCAGAGAAGCCCCTTTCTCTCTTGTGTCTGCAAGCAGCTACGTTGTCCATAGAGAATGAGGTGCTTCCACAAGGTAAAGCTCTAGGTAAGAGGTGGGAAGAAGCAACTGGCAATACTGCTTGGCATTGGGCATCTGTGGCTTCTCTGGGGAGTGCTGAGCAGAGGTGAGAACAGCTCAGCAGGCTGTGAGGACTAAGGGCTGCTTGTGGTACAGCCCCACACTTTAGTCCCCAAGTTAAGAGATGTCTGCAGAAGTCAGATACCTTCTTGGACATTTTTCTGTTGTGATGGAGCAAAGTCACTGACACTCCCATGGTGCCGCTAGGGACTGGTGCTTTCTAGCCTTGTTTTCTCAGGATGTGATTCTTCCTTTACTTTGCCTCTCTTCACATGTGCAGCAAGGTTGGATGTCCTTCCCTGTCAGAGCAACAGGCAGGGATGTGATAGGGTTTGGCTCTGGTTTGCAGTTTGTCCCTGAGACAGCAATCTGAGAAACACCATTGTGTCTAAAATACCAGCAGAAGCAGCTCTGAAGCTGCTTCCCACTGCGGCTGCAACCAGGATGAGCAGAAAAGGTGCCCTGGCAGCCTCTGCTCCTGGGTACAACAAAATGTTGCAAAGGAAAGACACAACCAAATGTCTGAAATACCCCCAGAGCAGAAAGAGTATGCTAGGTTGTGGCTCTCCACAGCAGGAAACCCTCCCCTGGCACTGGACTCCCAAGTGAACAGCAATAAACAGAGTCTCTAGGTGTACCGGCCCCATCTCCTCACACAGCACTCTTGATGTGCATCGCTGCCTCTCCAGGGTATAAAAACATATTTAACGGTTATGAACTCACTCAGGCAAAAGCAAGGAGCTAAGAAAAAGTCAGCTTGTGTCTCCTGCACTGCAGGTAAAACCTGACTGATGGGCCCTCTCCTTAGGCTCTGCGAACATGAGGTGCATTAGAAGACAGAGAAAATAGAGAAAGGCGCTGATTCTCCACAGCTGGAAGAGAAGTGCACTATGAATGCCCCTGTGCTGCAGAATACAGCTCTGTAACTAACCAGCACGTGTGAAAACCACTCATGGGTTTTGATTAAGGCAGTTATTTCTCAAAGAAATACCCTATCTTTAAAAGTAGCGGGGCCAGGCTAACTGTTCTGGGAACTGGCCACAGAGGACCTGTTCCTCAGACAAAGCCTCATCAGTCTGTTTCCCTCTTTGAAGGCCTATGAAGAAACCAGTTCCCAAGGCTGCCTTTACTGTGCCATTAGATGGCAGTGCAGAATTAATCACCACTTGCCACTCACCTACAGAACTATGGGCAGAACAGGAGGGACCCTGGGAAGGGAGAGCTACAGCAAGAAAACACGAATTAGGGCTTCTTCACAGCTTGGGTCCAATGAACTGACCATCACAGGCCAGTACTGCTTGCCTCACAGGAAACTAGGGACAGTATAAGAGGGCTGGGCCTGAAGCTGCCAAGGGAGGATTAGGTTGGATGTTACGAAGCCCTTCCTCACAGAAAGGGTGATCAGACACTGGAATGGACTCATCAGGGAGGTGGCGAAGATGTTGAAGGACAGACTGGCTGTGGCCCTTAGTGCCCTGGTCTGGCCCATGTGTAGCCTGGGCTGAATGAGCTCAGAGGGTTTTTGCAGCCTCAATAACTCTAATTCTGTGACAAATTAGTTCCCTTTTTGTTAGCAAACGAGTCACTGGAGTGAGATTCACCAATCTCTCAGTACTAGCCAAAGCGTAACCCACTGCTGACTTAAAAAGCAGAGCAGTATCCTCAGACTGGCTGTTACCTAGAGAAAGCAGAAGCTATTTGTAGTTCAGAGAGTGCTGAACCACATGAGCACCTCTGCTTCCTACCCATGGCTTTCTTAATTGATGTTATGCATTGCTGGCTCAGAGCTGTTGAAGGGCACACAGTGTTCTGAGGTGTCAGGGGTTTGCCTCTGCTTTGTGCTGACCACATGGAAATGGAAACTCTCTACAGGGCTGGTTCTCACCTTCTCAGATCCGATGTCCCTTACACAAACGAAGCTGGAAACCGCATCTCCTTAACTTTCATCCTTCCTCTGCCACACACTGAGCTGACTGTGCCACTGCTTGTTTGTCCTTGCCTTAAGTACCCAATAAAAATACATTTGAATCCAGTTGAGGAAAGGCAGGAAATAGAACTAAATGAATCATAGGCAGCTGCATTCAGCAGTTGGAAGGGAAGTGTCAATCTCAGCTCTAAATCAGAACTACCCAACACAAAGTGGAAGTGAGTGACAAAATTATTCTCATAACTCAACCACATTTCTGCTGCTCATCAGAGCGTCTGTAAAGCTAAATTTAAGTGTTCTGAAAAAAAACCCACCAAATCTCCTGTCGTGTGGGGATAGGTTTTGTCAATGTTGGCAGTTTTTTGTTCTTCCTGTGTTTATCAGAATTATTTTTAAGATGTCAAGAGCAGTTGAACAGTATCATTGCTCCTCACCCACAGGCTGCCAGGCAAGTATGTTTGTCCTTATGCTCTTCCCTTCCCCACTACCAGTTTGTGCTGCCTTGCAAAGTTGCTGGATTCCCTCACGTAAGACTACAACCCAGTGTGTTCAGGTTTGGTGGGTGAGTGGCTGGTTCAAGCCCACACCAGCTCTGTGAGTGAGAGGAACAGTAGCTCAAAGGCGCAACCAAGTGTCTTACCGCGTGATACACTCTTCACACTGCTTCTGGTCCTGCAGTTTGTGGTAGATGACAGCAGCAACTGCCAGGGGCCCCGCATCTCCACATAGAAAAGTGATGGATCGCCTCGTCAGGCAGCTCAGGCTCTTCTTCATGTACTTGTGGGCCGCCTGAAGGTAGGCTGGATCACCATACACATTGTGCAGGTGCAGATACAGCAAAGCAATGCCTGCAAAAGGAACACTGAGAGTGCACCCACCAGAAAGGTTAACCCATCCCACAACTCAGTATTGTGATTGTGGTGATGTCAGGTCAGAGGTTGGACGTAATGATCTTAGAGCTCTTTAGCAGCCTCAGTAATTTTGTGATTCTGTGACCTTCCAGTCCCTGAATGGGGCAACAAGAAGGCTGCAGGGGGGCTGTTTACAAAGGCCTGGAGTGATAGGACAAGGGGCAATGGTTTCACATTAGAGAAGGGCAGACTGAAACGAGCTGTCAGGAAATTCTTTAGCAGGAGAGGGGCTGAACACTGGAACAGGTTGCCCAGGTAGGGAGTTCAGGCCCCATCCTTGGAAATACGCAAGGTGAGTCTGGACAAGGCTCTGGGCAACCTGATGTAGTTGATGATGTTCCTGCTCACTGCAGGGGGCTTGAACTAGATGCCCTTTGGAGGTTCCTTCCAACTCAGGCCATTCTCTGATTTCTAATTCAATCCCTAAGCCACAACCCCATGCTGCTCCCAGCCTTAGTTTTAGCCCAGCACGTCTATTTAGCACATCCTTTCTCCCCATGATCCCACCTACACAGCTACCTCAGCATCCTCATCCTTTGCCTGGACAGGGTCCTGCTTCCAGCTCCAAAACTGGCAGGCAGGGTATCAAACCCCATTTGGTCTCTAGACTCTGTTGCAGAGTCTTAATTAAAACCCTGTTGAACTAGATGCCCTTTGGAGGTCCCTTCCAAACCGGGCCACTTTCTGATTCTATGACATGCAGTGTCTACTTTAGTGAGCCTCAAAGCCTGACCCTCAGCCTCATCTAGGGCACAAGCCTTCTAGACAGGCTCCTCAGACCCATCCAGGGGCATAACCCATTGCTGCAGAACTCTCAGCTTCTCTTTCTGCCTTGTGACCTCCTGGTAATTCATGGATGCTGTTCTTGAGTAGACTGTGAGTGAAGACAAACAGTACCCTCTGACCCAGGAGGTGCTGGAGGACAGTAGAGCTTCTGATACAGGTTAAATAAAATATTAGTGCTGTAAGACAAAAGACCTATACAAACCCACCTCAATCTGTCTGCTGTGCCTAGGACTGCTGCTAAACAGTACTGAAAAAAAAAATCCCACCTGGGCAAGATGGTACTCAGGGCAGAGCAGTGCTGGACTGTTATCCCATCCCAGTCATTTTCCCCAGGCTATGGTACTGAGGACAAGCGCCATCTCAATTCACACAGGTCATCTCCAAAGTGTGGTGCCACAGATAATTTCCTTCCACAGGTCTACTAAGGACAGTGTTCCATTTCCTGCTGAAGCTCATTACTTTGTCCCCTCTTTAAGCAGCTCACTGCGGGTATTTCCAGAGAGAGCTCAGGTGTTCAGTGCCAGCACTCAAGGCTGTAAGGATGTGGGTCCAAAGCCCTTCTTCAAAGGGTTCCTCTTCCAGCTTGCAAGTAACAAGTGACACTCCCTGAGATAGCACCTCATGCATCTTCTGGACTCATAACAGGTCTGAGAGCTGTCTGAGCCCAACTTGCACTCTGATCTCCTCTAACAGCCAATTGCTGGCTGTAAGTAGCCTCTATTCCTACCCTGATTATGTGCATAACCACCATGAGAAGACTCCTGTTAGGATTGAATACTTAGTGAACATCTCAGCACTGCTGACTTCTTTGCCCCCAACCCCTTAAAACACTTCTTAGCCCCTTCCTCTTTGGAAAAGACTCCAAAAAAAGAGATTGATCCATACTAAAGGACAGAAGAGATGAGTTGCTTCCCCAAATAATTTATCGTTCCTCCTTTAAAACCCAAACGCCTTCCCAACTGAATCTAAAGCCAAGCAGGAGGCAAAAATCAATTCTGCCCGTGTCTCACAAAGCCTTTTTATTTATAGTCTTCAGGAGGACATTAAACAGCATCTCTCTCCTCCTGCCATCCCACACAAGCAGTCAAGCAGCAGTGCTCTACATGAGCTTTGCTGCTGCCTGTCTCTGACCACGTGAGGCTGCGTAACCCTGCAAGGCTGTGTGACTGTGCCTGGTGGCTGAGCAGGAGCCCAACTGCAACATGGTCCTCCCACAAAGGATACTAGGCTGTCACAAGAGATATTTTGTCCTAATTTGGACCACTTCCAGTAGTAAAGAGCTCAGAGAGGTCATGCTGACCCAGGCAAATAAGTCAGCCAGCAGCCTCGAAGCAGATGTCAAACACAGAGGTGAGGAGTGGAAACCTATTTCTGCCCATAATGATGAAGACTTATAGGTTATAGTGAGAAACCTGGTGTCATTATAAAGCTGCAGAGCTTCACCACCCAGCTCAAAGGACAATATGGGCCACTCACTTCAAGAAAGAGATTGAGGAGCAGGTCCAGAGGAGCAACAATGCTGCAAAAGGGACTGGAGGGAAAGTCTGATGAGGAGAGGCTGAGGGAGCTTGGAGGAGTCTCAGAGGGGTCCTTCTCTCCCTCTAAAACTCCCTGAAGGGTGGTAGAAGTCAGGTGGGGGTTGGGCTCTTCTCCCAGGCAACTAGAGCCAAGATGAAAGGGCAGGGCCTGAAGCTGCCAGGGCAGGGTTAGGTTGGATGTTAGGAAACCCTTTCTCACAGAAAGGGGGATCAAAGCCTGGAATGGGCTGCCCAGGGCAGTGATGGAGTCTCCATCCCTGGAGGTGTTTAGGGACTGACTGGCTGTAGCCTGTAGTACTCTGGTCTGGCTCATGTGGTGATGTTAGGTCCTAGACTGGGCTGGTTGAGCTCAGAGGGCTTTTCCAGCCTCAGCAATTCTCAATAATCTTCCTTTGGGTGCAGATGTGTGGGAGGTCAGGCATGCCCAAGTCATACTGAACAGGACAGTGAGACACCTCTGCAAGTTCTACCCTGTCTGGGGAGCCACCAAGTGCTTCCTACTACATTTTGCAGCCTGCCTTCCTGTGGGACACAGGGCATTTCTCTGCTGTCTTCTGCAGCCTTAGAACTTGGGTCACAGAGCTCCCTTTGTTTAAAAAGCAAGACTTCTCTTGGACAAGACAAACTGAAGGAAAAAAACCATTCCATCTCAAACTGAAACTACCCATCACCCCAGCATAGAATCCTACCACAGCTTAGCAGGGGTCTGTGGATATGATCTGATGTAAGCGCTAGAAAGTAAAGCCAGCTTCAAATTTACATCCCACTGGTCTGAGTCATGTCCAAATTCTATCTCCAGGAATAGAGATTCCACAAGAACACCCAACACTTGGCAGAAATGTGGTCCATGTGGGTGACACAAGGATCTCTATTCTTTCTTTTCAAATGCAGCCTTAGTCCCTGCTTTTGCAAGGATTATCTGTGGATTTCTGCTTTACCAAGCAGACCTCTCCTCAGGAGATGCAAGTTCTCCAGGTTCTGAGGTTGAAGCTAAAAAAAAGCATGACAGCCTTTTTTCCCAGCAACTTTCCTGAATTGGTATGGCCAGAGTTTCCATCCATTCTTACACGGCAGAGTCCTTCCACAGATCAGCCCTGCTCATCTCTGCTCACCACAATGCCTCAAAGATCCTCGAATTCCAACACCACAACTGTGACATTGCTAGAACAAGAGGTGACAGGAGTGAATGGCATCTCATTCCAGTCCCTCTCTAGTGACTCTGCTCTGAGTCAAAAGAGTCTTTGTGGAGTAAGAAACTACACACACACACGCCTTCCTTGGCATCCTCATGCTACTCTGTTTAAAAATGGATGAGGCACTTGTCCTTCTGCCAAGTCTTGAGCTGCTGCAGATTCATAATTGGCTTACGGCCGTTTACCTTCCCTCACTCAACACCACAGTACCAGGGAAGCAGATTCAGACCACTAAAGCAGCTGGAGCTAACTGCCTAGAAGGCTGAGTCAGGTCTACACCCAGGCACATACCAGGTGCTGCCTATAGGATCCTGATTTCTGTGGGGAACTGAACGAGACCATAACAAGCCGATTCAAACATGTTCTGAGAACATTCAGCCCTGCGCTGGATAATCTCGATCCAAAGAGGGCTTTCAATGCTTCTGAGCTGAAAATCCAAGTCGTGCCTTCCCTCTGCTCTGGCTTCATGTGCCAAGAAGCCGTGGCGGGAGGAACAGGGCTCTGTCAAGTGCGTTGGGAACTAAAAAGACCCCCAGAGTGTACTGCTGGCATACACTGTGTGCTACTGGGTGTAATGCAGCACACTCAAGTACCTCACAGTTCACATGGGGTTTGCACTCAGACCCACACTTCACACAGCTCTTACTAGTGGCCACAGGAGTGTGGGTTGATCTCAGGTTGCAATGATTTACATGAGGAGATACTCAACAATCCTTTTCTACATAAACAATTACAGGAGAAAGCCCAATTAATTTTGTCTCAAGATACCAGCAGTGAACAACTTATTACAGCCAGGATTTGAAAAGCAGGGAGGGTGACAAAGACACAGTGGTATACCCACAAACTTCATTTAGCCGGTGTTGACCTCCAGGAAACCCATCCATGGGCTTTTTCACATCCTACAGGACAAGAGGAGAAGGCCATGTGCCCAAGGAAGCATGAGTTCTTGGAGGAAAAGACAAGACAAACTCCCATCCAAATAAAAACAAGCTGAACTGTTGTCATCATGTTCCACAGCATCCAAGCACACGCCAGCCACAGCCATCCTGTAATGTAAAGCACTGCTGTTTAGAATTGTGGCACAGAACCTTGCAGCAGGTAAGATGAGTTTCAGCCACCCTGGGGTCCCTCCCAAGAGCCTAACATGGGGTGCAGGAGGCTGGAAAGGTGACAAAGCACCTGGCAGCCACCAAGGATGAGATGGCAGAGAAAAAAAGGTGTATTGTGTCCTGTCCTCCCTGGCTCCAACAGTAACAATGGGGAAGGGAAGGCAGGGCTTGCTCCCAAGGAAGGAAAAGCAGGTTGAACATGCACAGCAGGAGAAGGACAAGTTCCTGGAAGCATTGCACACAACAGTTAGTGTGAGGAAGGCTTCTATCCTTCATTAATTGCATTTCTGCTCCTTGCAGCGAGTGCTGGGGCAGCACTCCTAGCTAAGCGGAGGGACACTATATGGGAAGCAGGAATGGAGTGACAATGTCACTGGATGAAATCCAACCCAAGCAGACAAGACAGACAATATCTCAGGCCATGTGCAAGGTGTCCCTGCAGGTAAGTGACCAACCACATACATCTGCCTGCTCCACATGCACCCAATTTACCTGTCATCATCCCTGCTGGGCCAGATTTGGGGCCAGGCCCTGTGAAGGCTCTACATTTGCTCTCCAACACTGCTGTCTTTCTGTCTTGCTTAAATCTGGCACTATTAGCCAAGAGCAGACCCAACCCTGACTCACAACACTACAAGCTGAATCCTGCCAAGAGCTGGGAGTCCTGAGAAAAAGCAGGAAAACATGCAGAATCAGCACTGTTCCTGACATGGCACCACTGTGGTAACAGTGTTATCCCACAGTCTGGGTTCTGTGCTCCAGTGTAATACCCAGTACACACCCAGAGCCAAGGAATTCTTTCTGGGCAGGTTTGCACACAGCTGGGAGCTCAGTCCCCACCCACAATGCAAGCTCAGGGAAGTGTGAAATCATTTATTCATTTATTATCATATTATCATGGCCCGAGTTGGAAGGGACCTCCAAAGGGCATCTAGTCCAAGCCCCCTGCAGTGAGCAGGGACATCCTCAACCACATCAGGTTGCCCAGAGTCTTGTCCAGACTCCCCTTGCATATTTCCAGGGATGGGGCCTGAACTCCCTCCCTGGGCAACCTGTTGCAGTGTTCAGCCCTTCTCCTGCTAAAGAACTCCTTCCTGACAGCCCGTTTCAATTTGCCCTTCTCTAACGTGAAAGCTTGAATATATTAGGTAATAGAGCCATTATTTAGCAAGTTTCTACTGGTGATCACAATATCAGTTCCAAAGTTAATCAGCTAAATAATTTAATGGACTTGATGATCTTAAGTGGTGCTTCCCAACCACAACCACGCTATGATTCAAGCAGTGATGGACCGTTTTTCCACTCTGCATGCTCAGGAGAGTGAAACTCACCAGGGCCTGGGTATGTGGGACCTGTGGGGGATGTTTAGCAACGAAGGGCACTGTAAATTCCCTCACCGACCCCATCCTGGTGAAGCCTGGGGCCTCCTGGCTCGGAGGATGCCACTGTCTGGGCGAGGTTTGGTGTCCTTCAGCCGTGCAGCTCAGCACACCCCCTTCAGGGCCACCCCGGGCTGTGTGCGGGACCCACCTGCCCAGCCGGTGTAGGCGGTGCAGTCCTGCGGGTCGGCCGCCCTCACGCCCCGCTCCACCTGCTGCACCAGCTCCCGCACCTTGTTGTTCAGCCGCTGCGAGAACTCGGGGCTCAGCTGCAGACACAGGAACCCGCCTCGAACCCTGCACCGGCACCAGCATCCAATACCGGCATCGGCCTCCAGGGCCGGTATCAACCCCCCGCATCGGCACTGGCCTCCCGAGCCAGCACCAGCATCCAGGGCCCGTATCATCCTCCCACACTACCACCAGCATTCACGGCCGGCACCAGCCTCCCGAGCCGGCACCGGCCTCCATCGCCCGAATGCGTCTCCCGCTTCGCTGCGTCCCCACCCCCGTCCCGTCCCGTCCCGCTGCCTCCTGGGCTCGTCCCCGTCCCCGTCCCCATCGCAGCTCCCACTCACCCTGCCGGCGTTGTCGAAGTAGCCAGTAGCCAAGGACCGGTCGTAGTCCGGGTAGGGGTTAGGCAGGGCCCGCTGCGCCATCATGGTGCTGCCGGAAGTGGCCGCGGGCGGGAACGGGCCTTGCGCCCCTCCCCCTGGGCCGGGGGAGGGCACAGTCGGCGCCGGGGTGACGGGGAGCGGGTTCAGGGCTCTCGGGGTAGTGCGTGCTGACCGTGTGCCGGGTAGGGGGGCCTGTGGAGTTTGGGGTCCAATAGGACCTGACTGTGCGGTGTAGGGGGCTGTGTTATGGTGTAAGGCCACTCTGCAGCTGTTTCTGTGGGGTGTAAGAAACAGTGAGATTTAGAGCTCATTGCAGCCGGCACTATGGGACGTAGAGAGGCCTGTGGGTTTGAGGCCCCTTGCAGCTGGCTCTTTGGCGTTTATGGGCATTATAGAGTCTACAGGTTGTGTGGGGTTTGCGCTGTAGGATTTAGAGTCTCTTAGAGCTGGTTTTAGGGGGTTTATGAGCACTATAGAGTCTATGGGTTGTGTGGTATAAAGCCCCTTAATGCTGCCCCTGTGGGGATTAGGGAGCTCTGTGGGGTTTGGGTCCCTTTACAGCTGGCCTTGTGGGGTTTATATGGAGTGGCTTTGTAGGGCTTGCAGGCCTTTTAGGGGTTGGGTCCTCTTGCAACTAGTCCTGAGACTTTGAGACATCGTGAGGATGGGCACCGTAGGGCTGTTTGGTCCCAGCTGCCAAAGGGGGGCCCAGAGGGGTCAGTCTAAGGAGTATATGTTGAATCCTGCTTCAGGCTGAGCCTGGATAGGGTACAGAAAGAAGCTTTTCCTCACCATGTCCTGCTGCATTTCACCTGTAACGGCTAAGGTATGTTGTCCTGGTGAGCCTAGGCAGCTATGAAAGCCAGCCATCCTGTGGTGGGACTGCTACAGTGAATCAGCTGGGTGGCTTTAGAAGAAGCAGCTGCTCTAAGAATTTACATTGAGAACACTTGTGTCTGCTGTGTTGTGCTTGGCACAGTTGTATTGTGATGGGATTTTGCTTTTCTGTTCAATCTTGGTTATAATCTGTTAAATCAGAGCACAAAGGAAAGGAAAATGTGTTGAAGGAGATGGCAAGAAACAATCAGGACAGAGGGAATCCCAGTTGGTCTTGCTTTCAGTCCTTTCTCACTTGGCAACTCATTCAGTGGATTTCAGTCATGTCAACCTCACCTGGCATTTGAGGCAGGGTCGTGGGCTTGGCAGCTTTAGTATTTAGAGAGGCAGCTCTAGTGTCAGCGAAAATTAAGTGGGTCTTCTGCTTACAGCCAGGCTCATGGCCCTGTATTAGGGTTTTCCTTTCCATTTACAGCTCTAAACAGTACTTGCTGCCCTCCTTCTCCCTGGCACAGGTCAGAGTCAACTTCCAGCACAAAGTGGCTTCAGAGTCCTCCCTTTTCTTTGGTTCCTCCCATTTATTTTATTTCTTTTTTTCTAGATCACTTGAAACCAGCAATGCTTCTCCCAAGTTACCCTGCCTGTTCTCCTCACCAGCCCTGCCAAGGAGCTGCATTTCAGTAGACCTGGGTAAAACCAGGTTACCTCATTGTGGCTGTTACCCAGAGCCCTTGTGAGCTGACTGCACACCTGGTTCATCTTTACTAACCTGCCCATGCAGAATAGGGAATGGAAGAAGAAAGTGAGCTTGAGGGAGAAGCTGCCCCTGTGTACTCATTGCCTTCCCAGTCACTTGGGGGTGTTCAGGGGTTGGGAGACTTTTTTGTTGGCTCTGTCTGAACTGAATTCACTGAAAAAAACCCAGTAATCCAAACAAATCAGTGTGGGACACATCTAGAGATGAATGTTGTGTGCAAGCAGCTAGCAGAGTAGGCAGAGAAAATGGTGAGAAAACAGCCCCCAGCAGCCTTCTTGGCCACCCATCATCTGTTTTTGAAGTGACTTTCTGTCAGTGATTGCAAAAACAGTGTGAAATCTCTGTGCCTGTGAGGAAAGGACAATGTGTAATGTTTTCTGTTCCCCAGCACGGTCTGAAGGACAAATCCTTAGCAAATTGTAACAGTGGAGGGGTCCTGGCTGTTGGTGGGTTGTACTTATTGGTAGCATGTCTGTGGCTCCTGTGGTTATGTGGAGAAAAATGAGGCTTCATGCTCTTCCCTGAAAAAAACCTCAGGATGTCTGGTTGTCTGCTGCTTCCTAGTTCCAGTGAGGAGGCAAATCCCCAAATCTCTTCCAGGTGTTACATCTGCCTGCAGCCCTCTTGATGACCTGCCTCAGGACTTAGTGAAACTCTCCTGAGGGGAGGTGTCTCCTCCTGGGTTCACTATCTTTCACGGGTGTTTGGCATCTGTCAGCTCTGCAATCTTGCCTCCTGCTGCTGTCCAAGCAGAAGATGCAGATCTGGACTTGTGAGTAGCCTTTCCAAAATGATGGTTTGGCTTCTCCCCCCTCCATGGCCTCCTCTTGGGGTTGGATTGACCTCAGAGAGTGGCCTGCATGCTGTGAACCAGATGGGCTTGGCTCAGCAATCCCGTAATAATGTGAGAGGTGCTCGTTCTGCCTTTGCAACTGCTTGTGGTGAGCAAGGACAAGGTGTCCTTCATGGCCTCGTTGGGGAGGTATGTGTGTGAGGTCTCCACAGACCATGGAACAACCTTGCTGTGTGTAAGAATCTCTTGCACAACTGTCCAGGTAAAGCAAAACCTCCCAGAGAGGTTTCATCTGTTGGAGCATCACCCCAGGGGGTTGTCATCTTGTCTTCTCAGAGCCACTGCAATACCGGCTTTAGGGGACGGATAAGGGATCTTATCCCAGTGGTGGCATTTCTCTCTTCAGCTCTGCTTTGGTTTTTTTTTCTCTGATGGTTTCTTTACATTTAGGCTTTAGGCAGTACAGAGTAAAAGCAAAAAGCTCTGCATACCTGTTTGTTAGCCTCCCTCACATGGCATTTATTTGGTAGTGGTGTGGCTAAAGATGCTGCTACATGTTGAGGAATGATGTCCAGAGCATCCTAAGTTCTAGGAAAGCCCAAAGCTGTCGTTTTCCTCTTAAAATAACAATGTTGGCTATCAGATAGCAGCAATAGTTCTGGAAACTTTGCTGTTCTTCAGTATCAGAGTCACAATTCACTGTGTCTGTAAAAATTTATCCCTGTGTTGGGAGTGTGAGGAACATTGTGAAGCGAAGCAGGCTTGGTTTGTGGAAGGTGAAGCAAGCACTGTGCCTTGGTGTTAGGTCAGGACCGTTTTTCATTTTCTAAGGGGATACAGAAGAGCAAGGAAGCATTTTATTTCATCGAATTCCTTTCTCTGACTCACAGGAGGCATCGCTGCAGATGGCATTGATTGTGTTTCTTAGTGGCTTCTCTGCTGAGATCAAAGGCTGAGTGTTGGTCGTAGGAGCTCAGCTGAGCAAAGTGATGCTGTAGATGATGGGTCTGGGCACAGCTCACCTACGTTTAGCCCTCAGTAAAACCCCGTCCTGGCTCTGTGTATACGTGCAGTGGGGAATGCTTCATGCGCAATGACTAGGCAGCTAGGTTGTTGCGACTGGAAAAGAGAAGGCTGCAGACGGCTGTCCTAGGTGCCTGTCCATTGGCTTTACCTGCTCTTTTGAGGCTCAGCCACTAGATGCCCCTGTTGCACAAGAAAGAAGCTGGAGCAGAGCTGGCACTGCTCGGCGCGAGGAGCAGATAGCAGGGATCTGTGCTGCCTGCCACAGCTCTTTGGAGCTGGGTAGCCACCCTCTGACATTTCACCATTTTCTCCTCTTTGTGGACCATAAGGTATCGACCCTCACTGCATTGGAAATTTCAGACTGGTTTGAGTGGGATGGGAGCTCAGAGCTCCCAAACCCCTGCATGGGCAGCAACACCTCTCACCAGACCAGGTTGCTCAGAGCCCCATCCAACTTGACCTTGAACACTTCCAGGGATGGAACAGTCGAAACTTCCCTGGGCAGCCTGTTCCAGTGCCTCAGCACCCTCACAGGGTGCCTCAGATTTCATTTCAATCTCCCCTCTTTTAGCTTGAACCCATCTCCCTTGTTCTAGTACTAGAATCACTTGTAAGAAGTCCCTCTCCAGCTTACCTGGAGCCCCTTAAGGTACTGGGAAATGCTTAAAGCTCCTCCCACCCAGAACCTTCTCTTCTCCAGGTTTAACAGCCCCAAATCAATCCCTCAGCCTGTCCCCAGAGCAGAGGTGTTCCAGCCCTCTGATCCTTTCTTAGTAAAAGAAAGGGAGAGGTTGGAGGGCTGATGGAGGAGATCCTGCCTGTGGGCAGGAGCAAGGAAAACCAGATGGGAAACTACCAGGAGCTGGAGGAAGCACTTTGTTTTGGTGAAGGAGTTATCTGGCGGCCAGTGGGGTTTGTTGAGGCTTTGATAGACTTTGATTCCTGGGCAGGGCTCACAGCAAGCTGGATCTCTTTTGTGGTTCTTTGTAGGACACTTACATCCTCAGTGCTGTGTGCAGAGCTCAGGAAGAGGACTGGATGTGATCAGTGATGAAACCGGGACATGGAAATGGCTGACTGCTTGCCCCACCTGCCCCCACGTTCATCTTTACATGTCCACAGGCCAAGGCATGGTGCTTGTCTTGTTTGTTTGGCTACGTGGGGGGCTTAGGGTTGCAGTGACCAGGATCTTTGTGACACTGAGCAGTAAAACTGGGCTGTACAGGTGATCTAAGGACCAAGGGGCACTGGAAGGACCTTGCTGTTTCTGAGGCTGTCAGAGGGAGGACTGGACTCTGCTGGTGTTGGTCCAGCACAGCTGCCTGTCTTATTGCCACAAGACATGCTGGCAGTGCCAGGAGACAGCATCACATTCTCTGCTCCAGAGACTGACACCCTGGAACACTACAACAGAGCTCACTGTGTGCCACACAGCTTCCTGCTCTTCTTTTTTGTGTTCTGCTGTCATTTTGTTTCCAGAAGGGTTTACAGCTTTAGCCCCTGAGGGTTGGAAATATTTTGCCAGTTAATGATGTTGCTCAAAGCAAAAGGACAATTTCCTAGCTACATTCTCAACCTCGTGGCTTTGCATTTACTAAGAATGTTTCCTCTTGGTGTGCTTTCTTGTTCTCTTATGTTGCAGATGAAAGGAAAATCGTAGAATGGTGAAACCCCAGGAAGGGACCTCTGGAGACCATCCAGTCCATCCTCTCTGCCAGAGTAGGATATGTTGGAGCAGGTCCCACAGAATCATATCCAGGTGGGTTTGGAATCTCTCCAGAGCAGGCACCTCACAACCTCTCTGGACAGCCTAGGCCAGGGCAGAGTGAACAATGACAGTTGTGGTTTGAGACCAGGTTTTTTCTGCTGCTGATGCTGCCTGGCTTGAACCAGAGTTAACCTTGAGTTTGTGCAATGTTGTTGTGCTGGAAGAGGTAGTTCAGGATTGTTGTGGTTAAAATCGATTTTAACACGATGGAATGTGTGGAAAGTGGAAATAGATGCCCAGAATTGACACTGTGGTGTTTATGGCAGAAAGCCATATGACAAAAAGCTGGACATTTGAATTGCTGAGACAATTACAGGAGGGTGAATAAGCTCCCTTTGTTCCAATCCCCTTTACATTCTGATTGCTCTTTTTGCTAAAATCTGATAATCTTATAACCCTGTATGTTCATGAAATGAAACGCTGAAGCCTATGTTTAGAGCTCCTAGTTGAAGCAGGCATAGAAACTTCATATGTTTGCTACACTCAGCCCCTCCAGCTTTAACTCTGGTGAGGCTAAGTGAAGCAACTCCCCGGATGTGGATATGGTAGGTTTTTTCCTGGTAGCTCTGTTCTGTGTTGACACTGTCCTGACTGTGGCTGGGCAAGGAACTTGATAACAGCCAGTTCAGAGGGCTCCTGGACAGACCTTTTTGGTGTCTCCAGCTCTGTGGTTAGTCACTGGTACTTATCTAAATAGTAGCTGAACAGGCAGTGTTGGAGTTCTGGGGTCAAAGTCCCACATGTTTACCTGCCAGCATCTATTACAGCTTCAAACCTCTAGACCAAGTCACACAAGAAC